>OV815297.1:30070709-30450709 GCA_929108145.2 Limnephilus rhombicus | reverse complement strand
AGGATAAGGATAAGGATAAGGATAAGGATAAGGATAAGGATAAGGATAAGGATAAGGATAAGGATAAGGATAAGGATAAGGATAAGGATAAGGATAAGGATAAGGATAAGGATAAGGATAAGGATAAGGATAAGGACAGTTATCTAAAGGTCGCAAGTCACCCCAAGGTCATAGGTCGCTCCAAGGTCCTAGGTCACCTCAAGATCATAGGTCACCCCAAGGTCGTAGGTCACCCCAAGGTAGTAGGTCACCCCATGGTCATATTTCACCCCAATGTCATATGTCACCCGTAGGTCACCCCATTCGCTACGTTTGGTAACCCAGCAGGGATACCTGGGTTCATGGGGCGAGGTTTGTCTTGTAGTTTTACTTCAGTCGTGTGGTCTAAAGCACACTCGTTTTTTTGTCTGTTTGGCTAATATTTTCTCTCTTTCAAATCTACCTTTCAAAAGCTAAAATGATTTAATTTATAAACGGGAGAGAGTAAAATTGCCTTTGTGTTTTTTTATTCTTTGACTCCTGTGTAGGGTTTCCGCATCGGGGATTATGCAAATAGGTTGGCCACTTTATAAAATCTATTGCTTATTCTACCATGAAATAAAATTGCCCTTTGTTTATTGACAATTATGTATGATAACATTTTTTTTATTTATCTATAATAAAATATATTTACAATGGTTTTATTTGTATGCCTGTATCACTAGGGTATACCTGTGCCGAGACAGGCGTACATAAATGAATATAGTAGTTACAAGGATATTTCAGGTAAAATACATATTATGAATAGAATTAGAACAGAAGGGTGATTGGAAGGGTGGTAAATCTTTTAAAGAGAGTTATTTTATAAATGTTGGAGATGGAGTAATGAAATAAATTTTGCCTAGTCTATTTATAGGTTAAATTTGACAGGATTCCATTATTTTCATTTATTTTATATGGGTTAGGTTGTATGTGAATAGTTATTTCTGTCTATGTGTGATTTATTTTACAGATATTTGTGATAGTGTGGCGTCCAATACTTATAATCCATTTTTTAATATCTTGTTTGAATTTTGTAAAGGAGTCACTTTGTCTGATCGTAGTTGGTAGTGTATTGTATAGTTTGCAAGCTATGTATTTAGAGTGTCTTTGCCCGAAGGTGGTTTTGAAAAAAGGAGTTTGGAGAAGTTCGTTGTTTTTGGCTCGGGTATTGTGTATTGTTTGTGTAGCTTTGTATGGTGTTTTGTTGTTTTTGTGTAAATTAAGTAATATGGATCTTGAGTAGAGCTGTTTTATGTCCATTACGTTGAAGGAATTGAAGATAGTATCAGTGCTGGTAGTAAGCGGCATTTTAAGAATTATTTTTATGATTAGTTTTGAAGTACCTCCGTGGAAACCATACCTTCTGGCATCGGTTTTATTTTTTACGGCATTATCCAATCACAGTCCATGTACACAATATCTCATATTATATAAGTCAACCTCTCGCATATTTTTGTGCCATTGAATATGCAGTACATCGATAGCAATAGAGTCTTTTTGTGCCCTTTAAGGGAGTACTTAACCAACACCTGCCTGCCACACACACGATGACTTTGGTTCTCTACGTTTGCTAACTTAGCAGAGGTGGCCGGGTTAATGGGGTAAGGTTTGTCTAGGTCTTGGTGGCGAATGCCCTTGCCCACCTACTGCGTGGCGGGCTGGATCGGGAGAGACTGGTTGAGGGAGACCTACAGCCGGATTCTCTCGACCCATCGCCTTGTACCGCAGTGGGATGTATTGGTCACATTGACCCTCAGATTTCTACCCACCCCTCAAACCTTTTTCCTTTACCTAAAAAGACCCTCCACACAGCATCCCCAGAGATGACATAGGCCTTCAAAGCCTGCTGTGTGGGGCTTTTGTAAAAATAAAAACATAAACTTTTTTGATACGGTGAGATATATGATTTCATTGATAATATCAACGCGCTTTGTCAGTGCATTTAAAAGTTTACGGTAGACACTTACAAAATACGCCAAAATATATCCATACATTTTTATTTACCCCTGAGAAAGGTTCAGGATGAACCGAAACCGGTTGGATTAAGTAATAATAAAGTGGAATTGAACCAAAGTTATTTTATTGTGTTTATTAAACTTACAAAATAATTGTAATACGAATACACGTATGTATATTCCAAAAAGTCATCGACCACGATCGCTTTCGGGTTTGCGAAAAATAAGTCAAAGTTTGTGATTTTTTCTTTATTAATTATTTTTGTATAAAAGTGAAGTGACGATAACCTTTATAATACATTTGCGTAATTAAATATGCATTTTACTTTCGATAAAATGTGTTATTTTAAGTATTAAAACACAATTGGCAAGTGACATAAGAATCGTAAAAAAATCATGTATTTAACCCTTCAAGAAAATCCAAATAAATGGAATATTTTTGAACGTATACGAAAAATAAAAACTGTTTTAGAATGATGATGAAATACGCTTAAAACTTTTTATTTTTAGAAATAACCAAGTAATTTTTTTTAAGCATTTAAACTTTAAATATTTTAAAAATTACTGGTAACGAAAAAATAAAAACACAAATATATTTTATTAGATAAATGCATAAAGAACGTTATCATCACATCATTTTTTTGTCGCTTAATGCAAAAATATATTTTCTTAATTTCACAAGTTTTTACTTTATTTTTTTCAAATTGCGATCGGAAAATTTAGTTACATAAAAATGTAAATTTTTATTGTTTGTAGTTAACTTTTAGATTTCAACATAAAGCATGTTATTTTCTCTTTCCAATACCGTTTAGTTCATATTTCTCACTCTGATAGTAAGAGATTTCTATAAGACCTAGGGTATGTCAGTTGGGACTATGATTTTCTGAGTTTTTTTTTTTTACATGAATACCGCACAAGAGTCCCAACTGCTCCCATCTGGAGCCAGTGGGACTATGGCATCCCGAATTGTGGTATGTTGTGAGGATGAACGTAAGAAGATAGGGAAGAGGAAGGTGGGGATGTACCTGGCTATTCAGGTCTGGTCACCAAACACGGCTAAAGCCATTTCAAGCAAAGTTTCAATTCTGAATGGTGATCTTACACCAGGGAGTTATACTGAGAGTTTCTTTCACTCTGGAAAGTGCCGCAAATATACTATATATTATTTTAAATGAATAAATTGTGAAATAACACAAATTAATGAAATAAAATTTATTTGCCACGCCGGGATTCGATCCCGCGACCTTCGGAGTGCTAGTCAAGAGCCTTACCGCTGGACTACGCCGGCCGTCAATGGATTAAGAATTCAAATTTTTAATATTAAAACCTAAAACAATCTCTCATCTGCTTTCTAAAACAGTTTTTCATTTCGGATATGTTAAAAAACATTAAACCTGTTTAAAAATTAATATTGAACAGTAATATTCCTAAATAAATCATTAATCAATCCAACAATGCGTTTAATGTGACTTTACGATGAAATCTCAAAATACCCGAAAGTTTCAGTGATTTCTGAACAAGACAAATTGATTCAAAACAACATCAAATCAAATACCATCGTTAAAAAGTAGATTCATGCAAAGGTTAACGAGAAAATTGCAACTCTTCGATAAAATGAAATGAAAATTCAAAATTGGTGCAATTTAAACCGGAAAATACCACAACCTCCAAGAAAATTCATTTCGCTTGCGGTCTCGGGAGCTCTATTAAGACAAGCCAAAGCTTTACGAGTTGCAGCATATAATTTTCCCCGTTACTTAGACGTTGTAGGAAAAGCTCTTTATTGTAAGTTTTCCCTGCAACGTGGTTCCTTGAATCATCTGCAGGTAGAAATAGTTTGAAAACTTTGATATTAATTTCTGTATGTTTTTGTGCATTTTCGAAAAGCAGTAAGTAATTTTGATAATTTAGCATTAGCTGGGCTAAAAACATGTAACACGAAATTTATTAAGTTTTAATTAAAAAACATACTTAATGCAATGTTTTGAATGACACTACTAACTTCATAGATTTAGAGTGTTATACTCGTAATTAAAAACGCCATATTTTGTAGATAAAACCAAAGAACTCTCTTATTTTAAATTTAACAGACTTAATTATTGTTTACTGAAAACAAATCACTCTGTAAAACACCGCTTGTTAAGAATAGTGACATCTATGAGATAAATACTGTAGTTAATCCCATTGGTTTAATTATTCTTAGTTTATTAAAAGAGTATGCATATTAGAGACCTCTGTAGGAATTTTATAAAAGCTAGTGTTACCGACCAACTAAATTAGAGCACGTGACCCAGTAGTTGTTTAGTGCCATTATTTATTATTCTTGTCTTTTTAACAGTCTGAAAGACGGTATTTTTACATTTTTTAGCAGTATAAAAAGGGTGCTACTCAAATATTTCCCTCTCTCGCATTAACCGATACTTAGAGTATAGACCCCGTGTTGCCCAGGCGAGGTCCGGGCCAAAATTGGCTTCAAAAAGTGTTGATTTCATTGTTACTAAAAAGTGTTTCTAAATAAAACGACTCTTCAGTAAAAAAAAGTGTTTTACAATAAAAAGTCCACCACCCTAGATGATATTGAAGTGACTTTGACACCGCTTATTTAATCAAAATTATCTACACGTTTCAAAATCAAAGATTTTGTCATCAGAACAAGATTAACATAAAATTTTTATTAAATGATGTTTTGATATGTTTTCATTTGATTAAAAATGACGTCAAAAGTGAATTTGCAAAGATTGAAGAATTAATTTTATTGTATTGAAACACCTTCCGGCAAATAGGTAATTTAATTATAAATTTAATTTAACACTGTAAAAGGAAACATATAAATATACCTCATTTAAAAAGCTCAAACTCCACACAAGAGTCCTTGAAGAAAATAATTCCCCTCATGGCCAATAGAGGATCTTTTTAGAAAAGGAAGGAGAGGAAGTTCCATGAAGGAAAAAGGTATGAGGGGTGGGTGAGAATCTAAGGGAACATTGAGAGTCCTGCTGGAGAGATCAAAAGGTCTCCCTCAACCAATCTCTCCCGATCTGGGCTGCCACGCAGTTTGTGGGTAGCCGCATCCACTGCCAACCCATTAACCCCTATACCCCTGTTAAGTCACCAAACTTCGCAAATCAATTGGGGTGACTTACGGCAGAGGTGTTGGTAATCCAATAAATGATGCCGGGGCAGCGGAACTCATGACCGCCTATCAAATTGAAATAACCCAACTTTATCATATTAATTTTATGTGTGCACGCTGGGATTTGAACCCGCGACTTTATAATTGCTAGTCTAGAGCCTTATCCCTCCACCATGGAGACTGTGAAGCTATTTCGATATTCATTGACGACATTTTGCATACATAGGATGGGTTGTTTAAAAAAAATTGAACAATCCATTTAATATTTTAAGTTAATTTCCACGTTATTTGTAAGTTATATTCAAGTTCTGTGATTATTTCAGTTTTTTGAAGTAACTGGTTTATGAAGTTGACCGGTCAGTGGTTGAGTAGGCATCGCGTTTGGGTCCCACCCAGGCGTTCCGTGTTCGATTCCTATCACGACTCAAGCAACATTTTCGGCTTTCTGTGGTGGTAGTAGGAGATTTTCAATTATTGTCGGGTTATTCGTAACCCGGGAATGTTTATTTTTTATTATTTTTTAATTTATAAACTAACGTTTAGACAAGATTTTTATGCATAGCACAAAGGGTAACAATTATTACAAGCAATAATTGTCAGCCTGAAACACTCATTTACATTGAAAAATCTCCCGAGAAAAGATACTTGCCGCCAACGGGACTTGAACCCGTGTCCTTCCGATTGCCGGTCGAATGCTCTGACCACTGAGCTGGATACAAAATTATCCAGACACTATCTAGATTGCATTTAGTTCGAGTTGAATCTTGCAATCATATATAAAGATAAGAAAATGAAAATAATGTTGGTAGTTCTTAGTCGAAGTATGATACAGTTAAAAGTGACCTATTTGATATGGGTTCCGTAGCTCAGTTGGTAGAGCTCTTGCAATGTAAGCGAAGGGTCCTGAGTTCGCGTCCCAGTAGAGCCAATATCTTTTCTGATTTTTCTCCAGATTTTCGTTTGAGTTTCGCTAATATTGTCTTCATTTAATTAAATAAGAAAATTTCTGTCTACATCTAATTTATAAACACACTGTGTAAAGCCGGGCAACGCCGGAAACTCAGCTAGTAATAACAATTTATTTTTAAGTAACAACATACTTTTGAATAAAACGATTCATCCCCATGAACATCCATCATCGGAGAATATGTAAGTTCTATACTTTTAAAAAAAGAGCAGTTATCCAATGAATAACGACTTGTGAAGACTACCTTCCGGCGAGATGGGGGCTGGGTCAAGATTACCCGCGCCTTTTAAGTTTGCCTATAATTTTAAAACTATTTATGCGACGTTGCCGCTTTTCTCAGAAGCTGGAGTTATTGAGTGCCTCGACAAGTTTCTGGCGCGAAATCAGTCGGGCATTAGCCGCGTTGTGAGCTACACGTGCCAAAACATGAAAAAAGTAATTATTACCCATGCCCGTATTCGGTGTAACTTTTCTTTCTGTGAGGATTATAGCAATAATGATGATGTTTTCGACTGTTTCCTTAATTGTTTATTTTAGCAGATTCATAAAAGAAACATTTAAACAATTGAAAACAGATAATTATTATATTTAACTTTGATTTTGCTAGAAGAAGCCAATAGCATTTTCGTTATTAGTTTTATCTACCGGATCTGCCCTGATGATGGACACTGCAACGATGTCCGAAACGTTGGCTAAAGAAGGAGGTAGCGCAATACCGCATAACACCCCAAAAACAAATAACGAAAAAGCTACACGTGCCAAAACATGAAAAAAGTAATTATTACCCATGCCCGTATTCGGTGTAACTTTTCTTTCTGTGAGGATTATAGCAATAATGATGATGTTTTCGACTGTTTCCTTAATTGTTTATGTTAGTAGATTCATAAAAGAAACATTTAAACAATTGAAAACTGATAATTATTATATTTAACTTTGATTTTGCTAGAAGAAGCCAAAAGCATTTTCGTTATTTGTTTTATCTACCGGATCTGCCCTGATGATGGACACTGCAACGATGTCCGAAACGTTGGCTAAAGAAGGAGGTAGCGCAACACCGCATGACACCCCAAAAACAAATAACGAAAAAGCCAAAATTTGTTGTTTTTTTTAGACATTAAGTTTCAAAGCCTTGTTCCTGTGATTAAAAGTTTATTTCTAATATTTTTTGGTGTTTTATTACATTGATCACAGTAACATATTGTTCATAACGAATACTATTAATTTCCTTAAATAGAACTGAAATGTGTGACATTGTCTACTCCGGTAACAATTACCCGGCCCCCACCTCCGTGTAACAATTTTCCACCCCCATCACGCCGGGTTAAAAATCTCTACAAACTGAGCTCGAAAATAAACAAGAATCATATTTTCCTTCTTCAACTATAAATTCTGCCTCCTGCTTCTATCACCCTTTATTTCTTGTAAAACTAAAGCATGACTTGAACAACATTTATGGCGTACAAGGGAGATACATTCTCAGTAGATATACTCGTACATTATCTCTCCCGTAAATCCCGGCAAACTAATGTTCCTCCTCGCTACTATCTACAATGTATCAAAGGGGATGTAACGAAAGAGAGTGCGTATTGTTAGCCACAATAAGAAAACTGTTTTTGAAAGGTTATTTGTAGATTCAAAAAGGATCTTAGCTTACAAAGGATTATTGAATTGGTCTTGATCGTGTGATGAGCAAATAATTAACCCTGTTAAACACTTATGGGAAATTTAATGTACAATTTCGCCCAGTATGAGTATATTGATAAGTGACTGGTACAAACAGTCATTCCTCATCAAAGAGTACTCGGGAAAAGTAATACGTTGCTTAATTGGCTATATTACTAATGCTTATACAAAGCTCTTGCTGCCTTTACAAACTGGACCCTATCTGAACAATTCAGGGATTAAGGTGTCCATGTTTTCTGGTGCCCTAATGAATTTATAGTATTTGTGCGGAC
Source organism: Limnephilus rhombicus (assembly GCA_929108145.2). Classification (NCBI taxonomy): domain Eukaryota; kingdom Metazoa; phylum Arthropoda; class Insecta; order Trichoptera; family Limnephilidae; genus Limnephilus; species Limnephilus rhombicus. Next base: position 30,442,678 of record OV815297.1, on the reverse strand, counting down.
TCCACTTGTCCCATTCAGGTACCTAACAGAGAATTAGGATCGTTCTTCCTTATTCTATGGTACCTTGAGGGCCAGCACTCAAAATTGCCGTAAACATCACATTGTAGTCTGCCAACTCAAGCATACTACACACTACACATGCTTTGTGCGTGAAGTCTATACTGTTGTAGTCAGGAAAATGTACAAGGATTCCGATGACAAACATCTCCGAACTCCAATATGTTATATTCTATGAATTACATTCTAAAATATGTAAAATGTGAAGTCTGAAAAGCTGAATTTGAATGCATTTTCGAACATTTTACCTTAAATTCTAAAACGTTTTCACACAGAACTTAAAAGATTACAGTATGAGACCTTTTTTATACATAGGAATCTTAAACAATTTCCCATAATACATATATTTTTTATTAAAACTTTGATTTAAACAAAGTTAATTACTACATCTTATTTATTTAACCGATGTCTTACTTATTACTAGGAATTATAACCAATAAATAAACAGCTAAGGTTCATTACTAGTGACTTACATCTAAGATTTATAACAAGTGATTTATTACATCACTGCTTATACCTAGCAACTAAATACTGAGACTTGTATCTGTAATTCTTATGGTTAGACACAAAGTATTAAGATTTATAACTAGTGACTTACAACTATAACTTATTACTAGTGATTTATAACTAATATTTATAACTAGTGATCAACAACATTTCTAATACTTATACCTAGGAACGAAATATTGAGGCTCGTAATCAGTGACTTCTGGCAACTGAGCTGTGAGGCTTATAACTAGTGACTAAAAACTAAGATTTATAACTGGTGACCTACTACATTACTAAGGATTATACCTAATAACTAAATAATGAGTCTTTTAACTAGTGACTTAAAACAAATTAATACTTGGAGTGGCAACGCTAAATTATCACTGTCTGCCAGCTGATTATATTTTTTTTTTTCAAATTGATGTTTTTATGAATTTTACCGTCTTACCATTTTTTCATTGATTTTTTTCTTGTGTATTTATAAAAAATAGTACATAATCTACCATAAGTTTTCCCAGAATAGAAATTAATTCTTTGACTGTGTCATAAATGACTATCGACTACTCAATAGTTTAATACATAATACTACTGTATGACTTACAACACTATGGCTTAAGGCGCTGAGTATCCGCGGGAGAGAAAAATTGAGAGATATGTAAATACGAATGTTGGAGAGAGAGATAGCTCCAATATTAAAAACGATAATATTTAAGCGAAAAATGTGAAAATGTTTAATAAAACATGACTCGTTTAAAATAGAGCCAAAATCTTATATAACTTGTAAAATAACTGAAAAAAAACGTGTTTATTATAATTTTCAGTGTAATTTGCAATTTTTTTTCTATCGAGGGTATTTCATATAATTACTGTTTCGGCGTGGCGAATATTATATAGATATTATCTTCAAGAATAATAAATATTTTTTCAAGAACTTTAAAGTATTTGAGGAAAATGTGTAATAAATTGGTTGAAATGAAATGAAATAAAAATAGAAGGGAAGCCGGGCCTAAAAATTAGATACCTACAACTAACACACATATTTACGTTTACAAATGCGTGTAATGCTTATTGCCAGTGCTATTGCAGCTGATTTTTTTCATCACTAATGTGGATATAACACAACGATTTTTTTAAAGTGAAACTTCTTTAGCGCCGATAGTGACTTGAAATTCGGGTGAAACGGAAATGCGTCACAACTCAGTTCTACACGGTTTTAATATAATGCTGTAAATTCGCACTTCGGCGCGTGCCTTCCATAGCGTAGTTGGCAAGGTGTCTGACAAGTCTCAGCGGCCAGAGAGACAGACATCAAGCGAATGAGGGTTCGAATCCTACGAAATAAAAAAAAACAAAAAAATTATTTTGTGAAATCAATATCCAATCTTCAAACCACTTTAAAAAAACAAGCAAAAGAAAAGAAAGCGACCTCTAGCGATTTTCTGCCACGTGTGAATTACAAACTCTGATTGTTTTTTATATGAATACCTAACAAGAGTCCCAGCTGCTCCAGTCTGGAGCCAGTAAGACTATTGCATCCCCAATTGGGGTGTGTTGTGAGGCTGAAGGTAGTGGGGAAGGGAAGGAGATGAGGAACAGGAGGATAGAGAAGTACCTGGCTATTCAGATCTGGTCACCAAACACGGCTAAAGCCATTTCAAGCAATATTTCAATTCTGAATAGTGGTCTTACACCAGGGCGATACTAAGAGTGCCGCAAATATATTATATATTATTTTAAATACATTAATCGTGAAATAACATAAATTAATCAAATAAAATTCATTTGCCCACACCGGGATTCGATCCCGCGACCTTCGGATTGCGATTCAAAAGTCTTACCGCTAGACCATGCCGGCCGCCAAATACCACTAATTAAAAAAAATGTGAAAAAGGGGGCCTATTAGGCCACTTGCATGGACTTCATAACGACTTGGAAAAAATCGTGTGGATAGATTTTTTTACTAAGATTACGAAAATGTTAGTAAAAATTTTTAGAAATGTACAGTTTTTTTTTATTTTTAAATAAATAAATCCATTATTTGGGCTTGTGACGTCACTACATGAAAATGTCCCGTCGCCGAAAATGTTCCTATCATTTTTATAAAATTCCACACTGATTTATTATTTTATATGGCATCACTTTGATTTTAGGTGAATTTTTGAATTTGACATTTAACGTTCACTAGATTTATTGTTTATTCTCTGCGAACGTATCATTTGGTTTGATTTTTTGACAGATGTTATGACGAGAACCCCGTACAATTTACGTTGTTCGTACGTGTTTTAGAGATATAATGATAATGGTGCGGATTTTAACAAAATCAAATTTTATAATATTCTTATTATTATTATAATTTACAAGTACAAGTATATTACATTTGATTTAGTAATATAGACATTTAACATTACAATGGTTTATGATCAATAAGATGGATCAAGGAAAAAAATATTTATGAGATTTTATATTTTTGGTATGCCTCGTTATTTCTCCTATGTTATTTCGTGTGGAAAACGTTCTTTTTTTAAAAATGATTTTCGGCTATGTAATTATCGTTTTTTCGCACCTATAAAATTATGTCCGTCTTTCCGGTTTATAAAAAATGGTCTGATTTTTCGGATTTAAATTTTCAAAAAATCGCCAGGGTTTCAAAAATACGATAAAAAAAAATACAGAATGTCTTAGAATATTTGCCCAAACCGGAATTTTTTTAAAAAAATGTGATGCAAGTGGCCTATGTTCTGCATCCTACTTGTAAAGGAGCAAGCAATCTCCTTGAAAGATCTTTAGTCACCTCCGAAAGATTATTCTCCTCTTGATTTGTGTTAAGTTAGAAGCGGATTAATGATTTTACGGGCGCTTTATCCCGTTATTTCCCCAGATAACCACCGCTAACGGCTGTGTTTATTATGGAATAGAAGAGGGGATTCGGGGAACTATTTGGGGAATAGAGAACTAATAATTCTATATGTTTTGAAGATACTCGAAGGTTTATAACATCTATATGTATAAAAACCAAAATATGCTTGCTTGAATGTATAAAAATGTGTGTATTTGAGTTGTCTATGCGTTGATAAAGCATTCATTCAATTGCGGTGAAACTTTAAGGATTTGATGTATGCATAGCCGCGATGGTTTCTATACACAAAAGTGAGATCTGGTGTCATGAAATTATGCGTTTTTTTTTTTTTTTTTACAGTGAATACCGCACAAGAATCTCAACTGCTCCCGTCTGGAGCCAGTGAGACTATGGCATCCCCAATTGGGATATGTTGAGAGGCTGAAGGTAGTGGGGAGGGGAAGGAGGTGGGGAAGAGGAAGGTTGGGAAGTACCTGGCTATTCAGATCTGGTCACTAAACACGGCTAAAGCCATTTTCAAGCAACGTTTCAATTCTGAATGGTGGTCTTACACCAGGGCGATACTGATAGTATCTTCCACTCTGGAACATGCCGCAAATATACTATATATTATTTTAAATGAATTAATTGTGAAATAACAGAAATTAATCAAATAAAATTTATTTGCGCATGCCGGGTTCGAACCCGCGACCTCCGGATTGTGAGTCAAGAGTCTTACCCACTGGACTACGGAGGTCGTCATCGGAGGTGGTAATCATTTATCCGATTGCGATGAAAATTTGGGAATTTTATGTGCGTGTGCCCGCGATGGTTTCTATATATAAAAATGTGTTCTGGCATTATGAAATTTGTATTAAAAATGCAATAGGTGGCACGCGAGCTGTTTGAAAATCGAATGTGCCGGGACTAAATGTATGGAATGCGGAAGGGGGAGGGAAACTCGGGAGAGGGGTTCGCGTGACGGGTAGATGGGAGTGGGGAGAGGGAAGGCGGAATGGGAATGCGTGAGGGAAAGGGAACGCGAGGAAGGTAGGGGAGGCGGAAGGGAAACTCACCTGTAGTAAATATTGAACATTAAACGGACACCGTAACTAAATCGGGGATGTTAAGTTGGTACTTTCAGAGCTAAAATGTTGCAACTACGAATACGTTTTAAGGACATTTTAAAAATAATTTTCTGAATATATTACTGAGTATAACCTAAAATATTAATATTTAAAAATTAAAGAAAATATTAAATAACATTAATATTTTACATAACATTACGATAAAAAAACTCAACGAAAATTTGAATCAAAAAAATCGTAAAAATATACGGTCGCATCTAGGAAATGAAACAAGGACTTGCCGGGGCTCTGCTCTAACCAATGAGCTAATTCGACCCTTTCATATTATGTAACGGTTGACATTTGTCACATGAGAACGAGTCGCTTTTTCGACTCGTTTTTGTATTTAACAGCTCGGCTGTGGAACGATTAGCCGGCCTCTGGTTTCCTCCTTCCTACAACACGGGTCTCTTCAAGACTAATGTTCATTCCTACCTATCCTCAAAAAGACCTTTCACCCAGCATCTCAGATGACATAGGCCATGAGGGAAAACAACCCGCAATGGATTTTCAAGTATTGGAACGTTGAAAGCTAAGTTTAACTGAAAAAAATAATAAAAGCTTTCGTGTTACTTCTCGAATGCTCTTTACAAAAAGGGTGTTGAAATGTTATTATTGCGAAGGCTTTACATTCGTCGTAACTTATTTACTTAAGATTTTATCACGCACACACGCCTCAGGGAGCTAATTTCCTTTATTGTATTCGGCCAACTTTCGGCCTTCCATTTCTATTTTTTTTTAAAGAAAGACAAACATTCCCTGGTGGGAAATTAATTTGAAAATCTCCTACTTCCAGTACAGTAAACGGAAAATGTTGCTTATATCGTGATTGAGGACTTAGCCAGCCGAAGAATTGAACTCACGCCTCCTGGGTCACATACTAGAAATAAAAACGTATTTTTCCATGAATACCCAATTAATCATGTACCGTTGTCTATCAAATTCGAAAGTGAGGACCTCGGGGTTATACTTGAGAGAAAACTGAATTTCAATAAACATATCGACCATATAGTCACTGTAACGAGACGATGTTCTGGTACAATATAAGAATAGTGTAATTTTATACGGCAGAGCAGAGACCAGAGCTCAGGATTATGGGAAAGGTAGTTTTCTGTCGAGTAGGTGAGAAATCAGAAAATAAAAAGAAGATGAATTTTATAAAACTATATTGTATCCAACAAAAAAACAAACATGAGAGTGCAAATTTCATACCAATGGAAGGTTAGCATTAAATTTATACCAATGTAATATAAAAATACAAAACATTAACATACCAGATGGACTCCTGAACACGCTAATCTAACTAAACGGATATAACGCCGGGTGACGACCGCGAATTTGCTTCGTAGAGAGAAGACGAGAAGGGACGGGACTTCCAGCCTCCTTAACCGGGGACGGCGCGGAATCCAGAGATCCTAGGCCTTCCTTCTATTTGGGAAGAAGGCTGCTACACCTCCAAGGAGCGAATTTAGCCTCGGGCTATCTCAACAAGCTCCATTAAAAAAGCACGTGGCCCCAACCGGTCACCAAGACTTGCGTATTTCGGTAGAACTGGCAGCAATCCGTGACTTCACGACGCGGGATCATAATGGCATATTATTGTAGCCAACACAAGGACCAAATCACTTTACAATTTCGTGTCCAAAAATATTTCCACAAAATGGCCAACTACCAACATCGGAAAAAGTGGGATTTGCGTATCATCCACTACAAATAAAACCATAAACAAACTTCTCGTGTTACGTAAAAACACCCCGCGCCTTTTTTAAGTTAAAATCAACTTAGATCCACATGATTTAACGAAATTGAAACACCTTAATGGTGAGTGACCAATTCACGAACAGCTAGCCCGTCGCTGCCCGGGAGGAAGAGACCATAAATAAAAAAAGAATCTCTCTTTCCCAGAAAACTACCAGTCTCCAAAAAAAACACCATAGACAGAATAACCAAATAGGCAAGAACTGCACTAGTCACAAAATATTTATGTGACATCACTAACGCATCTTCTATGCTTGGTTTCATAATTTGCTCCTGTAAACAATTCAACTTTCAAAACACTGTATTTTTCACATGTTCATAGTATCCTTGAATACGCATCTCTAGTGTGGAACTCAGTCTATGCAGTACACAAAAATAGAATTGAAAGCGTTCAAAATAGATTTTTAATGTACCTCAATCTCTGTTCTTATCGATCACATGTTAGTAATGAAGACTCTGCAAAGTTCTTTAAAATATAGACGTTAAATTATCGAAGAAATATAGCAGATTCGGTAATGTTATTTAAAATTACACATAACTTAATCGATAGTCCTGATCTTCTTCAACGCCTATCATTCCAAGTTGCAAATTGCAACAGCAGACAGTCGCTTACTTTTAATCTCCCTCTTTGCAAGACCAACTCCAAACAGAACTTATTTATCTACAGATCCACACACTCATTTAACATAAATTATTACTACATTAACATTTTTAACTTGACTTAAAACGAAAACTCACTAAGCAACATGACTCAAACAAAAATGTTCAATCCCCATGGGTATATTCGCGTTCTTTGTGCATCCGTTCTTCGTATTAAAATCACCTAGTTGTCCATAAATTATGCGCTTTTATAATTACAGTGACGGCAAAAGAGACAATAAACATACGTTCCTTATCGCTATAATGCTGCAGCTCTTTCATACACACTAAATAATGGTGAGACACACAAAATACGTGTGACTATTTCCTCCAAAGTACTACTTTTTTTGCGACGGGAATTGCTTTTCATTTTCTTTATAGTGTGAAGGAGATGTATGATAATGATTGTATGTTTCCTTTGGGGGGGGGGGGTGCAGACATACGTTCACTATTTGTCTCATTTTTATTTAATATGTAAGAAAGGGCTGCATCATTAAATGTTCAAGAACAAAAGCAAAACCATCAGCGCATTGATATTTGATGTTTTAGATTTTTTTTTGTTTTAGAATTTTAGACAGATGTCACGGTGCGGTGTGTGAGAGAGATGTAAGAAAATTATTACTTTTTTCTTTTGGAGGAAACAGACCTACGTTCATTGTGTATCTCATCTTTTGAAAGAGCTGTAGCATTATTATGTTAAGGAACGCATGTTTATTACCCTTTTTTAGCCATTTTACGGTACCGTACATTTTTTAATGTGCGCATTATGCTTACGTCAGTTTTGCATTATTTTTGAAGCACTTACTCTCTGCACGTTATTGCATAGTTTAACCACGCCTCAGAAATTTAAATTCTACTGCAATCAGCCTACTTTGTCCTTCCTCCGTCAGTTCCACGCCTCACTACCGTATATCAGGTCCCATTTAAATCAGTAGTGAATCCTCCCGTACATTTTCCACCAGTTTGGAAGGAAAAATCTTTAACGTAATTCCGGGCAATTTCGGCGCTTTCAATTTTCAACGGGGTTTTTTCTGAGAATTTTCCACCCCACCCGTATTAACTTTGAGATTTTCGATGAGAATTTCACAGATTTTCCTGACATGCTTTTAACGTTTACGATTTATTTTTTACGTAGGAATAAATCTACAAAACTATAAAGAAGTAAATCTATTTTTTTAAGGTTGCTGCCAAAACCGTTAAATTTTTGGAAGAGTGAGAGAAATTTACGTAGTTTATTTCGTATTTTGAATGCCATTATTTTACGCTCTCAACACATTTTTTAACTTTATTTATTGGGTATGATTTAGAAAGCCATCACTTTGTGGTTTGACATCTATATATATAAAAATGAATCCCTGTTTCCCTTGGTCACGCCATAACTTCAGAACGACTTTACCTGTTTCATTCAACTTTTTTTTAATGTTTTCTTATACATTGAATAAGGTTCTTACGTAAAAATAATTATGAAAATTGTGCGGAAATTTTGATAATTTCAATAAATTTAATGACCATTTTAACTTCGCACCTTTGACAGTTCGCTGTTGAACCACCGGGAACTATTTATTAGATAACCAACACCTCTGCCACAGGTCACCCGAGTGGTTCGCTACGTTTTGTGACTTAGCAGGGGTTCCCGGGATCATGGGGTGAGGTTTGTCAAGGTCCCGACGGCCAATGAATCTGCCCAACTGCTGCGTGGCGGGCCGGATCGAGAGAGATTAATTGAGAAGTCTATTGAATCCCCCAACCCATCGCCTTGCACCGCAGTTGAAGCCATACGTCCGTCACTCTTGGACATGTTGTCCCCCATTACCCTACCCACCTTTCATACCTATTTCCTTCCCAGAACTTCTTCTTCTTCCTTTCCTTAAAAACCCTCCACACAACATCCCCTAGGATGACATATGCCTTGAGGCAAATTATTTTCCTCGTGGCCTCCTGTGTGGAGCTAATGTAAAGAAATGCAATTTCTCTGTCCTTAAATTCATTCCATTGAATAGAAATCGTGGCAATATGCGAGTTGCGACGATTTCTATTCAATGTTAGGCCGGTCTTAAAGTTTGGCCTGTAGATTCTATACTATTCAGTATTTTCCAAAACGTCCATCCTTAGCATACTCTAAATAATTTGATACATTTGTAAATAAAATTAAACAATCTCATTGTATTAAAATTTGTCGCAGATTTTATTGCAAAAACATTTTGCAAGTTATAAAAACGACCGACAAAGGAATCAAACAAAGTCCATAGTGTAATCATTATTTCTTTGTACGTTTGAAGCTTTTAAAAAATTTCGGAAAATAAATGTAATTGACGGAAGTGAGACATGTATATTAGATTAATAAATTGTAATTTCGGAAGTTTGACGGAAGTTCCTTTTCTTATATGATAATAAGCAAGCCATTTCTTAATTAAATAGCTTTCCTCGTTATGCGCAAAATTTGACTTTTTTTCTTGTACCGAGTAGAGAAAAGTAATCAAATATGGAATAGTGTTTTGTTTTTATGAATAAAATAGAAAACACATATTAAAAATCAAAATTTTTTAATCGTAATTACCATAGTCATACATTTGTGCTTTACGTAGTAAAAGTTTTACATTATATTTCTTAATTATAAGTAGTATAATTTTTCATAAATAAAATCAACATAAAGGTATCTAATTATGGAATAGGTACCCCAAATATGGAACACTACACAAAAATCTAACAGCCTTACTAAAAAAAAAACTTTTCACGGCCGATAACCTGTGTTATTGCAATAACATAAATAAATCCCGTGTACACTAAAACACGTTTTATTACCAATAACCTTTCTTACGTGATCACGCTGTTAAAATGCATTGAAGATCTGACAACGTTGTATATAGTTTTTAATTTATTAAGAAAAAATGTTGTTTTAACTCTTCTCCGCAAGCGTTCCGCGTTTATAGCGGGATGTCAAAAATTTTGTTAGTACCTAAATGTTGTGATTTTACTTAATTATTTCTATTGTAGTGACAAATTTACTCTTCTATTCACATAATTGATATATTTACCATGTTATTTGTGTGGTTTACATCAGTTTAATCAAGTTATTGTACAAACGCCGTACTTTCAAAGTTAAACTGTCAGAATATTGTTTTATAGGTTACTTAAAAGATAAAATTTACATTTTAAGATCTTTATTTTGAGAGAGTTTCTTAAAAGTGATAATTTTTTTATAATATTAATATCTAATACATGTGTTCGTAAACGTATCAAAGAAATTAACGTCTTTAGAGATGCAAGACATCTTTTTTAAATGTCGGTATTATTTCTAAGTAATTTTTTTGGCAATAAAAAAAACTTTGAAAATTTTTATTATTTTTTTAAGAGGAAAAAGTGAGGTGATAGTTTCCTTCCAAATTTATTACATAAAAGGACTGTGTTTTTAAAATTAAGATTTTTTTAAAATTTCTCTACATTTTTGTCAAACATGTTTTGGTAAGAAATTTTTTTCCATTTCAAAAATATGGCAGTTTTTGAAAACTAAAGTGTATTTCAAATACACAAATCTAAAAGGTAATTTTATCTAGTTTTCATAAATGATATTTGTTTTTACAATATCTTCAAAAATAAAAAAAATATATAGAACATTTAAAATATTTCGGAAAAATTCCAAATTTTGTTCAGACATCATTAATAAAACAGAGATAAACTACACTCTCAGGCCATGTAAACCATGTGTATTTTTTTCCATGAACAGTTTTTTAATTAGTTATGTTTTCACATCTGAAAATCTGGCGTAATCTTTGAAGGAAATCTCTCTTTCAAATCCCATATATCTGATATTGTCTCCCGTGCCAACAAAATGCTTGGATTTGTTCTTCGTAATTCAAGATCATTTACCAACGGAATCGCAATCCGAAGAACGTATGAAGCACTTGTTCGCAGTATCTTGGAATATAGCTCCATTATTTGGGCCCCTTCTGAGCAAAACCATATTCTCGAAATAGAAAAAGTACAAAAGAGATTCATGCGTTACCTATGTATGAGGGAATATATGTACTACCCTTTCCTGTATCCATCCTTATTCTTAGCAGGAATGCTCGATCTTAATACATTAGAAGCCCGCCGAAAAATATTTTTAGGAAAACATTTTTTTAAGATAATCTCTGGAACTATACATAATCCACCTATTTTGAAAGAGATTAACTTATATGTCCCAGACAAGTATACTCGTGGAAGGTCCCATACCCTTTTTTATGCTCCAAAAGCGAGGACCTCTGCCTATCAGAACGCGCCAGTCAACAGAGCGACTGAACTGCTCAACGAGTCTGCATTGACCATCGACATTTTTAACGTAACCTACAGGCAGTTTAACAATTATCTTTTGACGTATGTCACAAAGTAGTGAAACTGACATTTTTATGTGTTTTGCTATACTTTTTGTCTAATTTGTAATCTTCTCCATAATGTATTGGTGAATAACCGTTTTACGGAGAACATGGAAAATAAATAAATAAATAAATAAATCTGCGGCCGTATGTCAATTGAATAAAATTTTCACTGGGTTTTTTAGTAAGGCTGTAAGTGTTTAGTTCTGAAACAGCTTATGAACTGAGACCCATTTCCCAAATTCCTTACATTGTTATTTTCTCCCTTTGTCCTTCTCCTTCCTTGATAGGCCCTACTTACTTACTAGAAGAAGAGGAAGATGATGTCTACCTACTTGGCACATGCCGAGTATTATTGCACAAAATTGAAAATTACCCACATTAATTCAGTCGAAAATTGTCATGAAATTGATCACAGCTCTCTCTTAAAATCTCGCTTAAAATTCGTAAATACTAATTAATACAAAAATTGACGGTAAAGTGTAAATACCCTTTGTGCTATCATCGTGGAAGACCAGCCACCACCAATATTGGAGCGTATGACCACAGCTAAGTTAGGGGCTTTCTCCTTTCAATATTGGAGCGTTTGACCACAGCTAAGTTAGGGGCTTTCTCTTTTCAAATTGCCAAATCCTGTGATTGATTTTATAAACGCCGTCAATTGCCTTACATCATCATTCAAATAAAGATTTACAGTCGATCTCCTCTCGTATCACGATATCGCTCATTGATGCTTTAGAAATTTTGGTCAAATATAAAAAATAACTTAAACTACTTGCAATGATCACAAATCTAAGTGTCAAAACTCTGCACCGGCGCAATAATGATTATGTGCCCAGAGTCCGCATATGAGGCATTCGACCCAGGTTTCCAGAAAACAAAACCGTCTCACCGCGGACACAGCACTCGCTCGACCGATAAGTTGAAACCTGTACGCGCGTATAAGGATTGAAATAGAGAGACAATCACTGTTTATTGCATCTAGGAGTATTTGTTTTTACATATTAGGGATACTATTCCATATTTGGTTACTTTCCTCAAATATAATGGTACGTATTTAATCTTCTAAAATATTGTTAAAAGATAATATAAAAGTACTGTTTTACGGAAAATACAATGCATTAATGAAAAAAAAAAACATTTATTTGATTGAATTATGCAATTTAGAACTTTTGCTCAGTTGAATCAGTACGCCCCACGGTTGAATTTGACAGCCATCTCTCGTCTGGAGCTCCAAAATACCTGAAAAATACCCTCGACTCTGTGCAGAAACGGGCGGTCCGTTTGATAGATTCTCCCATACTAACAGACGGATTGCAATCTTTAGAGCACAGGCGTCGGGTGGGAATGCTATCCTTGTTCTACCGGTATTACAATGGAAGATGCTCCGAGGAACTAGCATCATTGATCCCTTCGGCACCGGTGCATAGTCGGGAAACACGCCAAACGCGTGCCCAACGGTTTGTCCACGGTTGGCATTTGTCACATGAGAACGGGTCGTTTCTTCGACTCGTTCTTGTCTTCAACAGCTCGGCTGTCGAATGATTTGCCGGCCTCTGTGTTTCCTTCTTCCTACAACATGGGTCTCTTCAAGACCAATGTTCATTCCTTCCTCTCCTCAATAAGACCCTCCACACAGCATCCCAGATGACATAGGTCCTGAGGGAAATTATTTTCCTCAGGGCCTCCTGTGTGGAGTTAATGTAAAAAAAAAAAGTGCGCTGTTCGGCGTCGAGTGGACGTGGTTATTAACACACCTTCAATGAAACATGAGACAAAAAAGACACGGATAATAATAAGATAATGGTCGCAACTGGGTATGGAATCAGAACCTTTGTCTTACTGGGACAATACTACTGTAGCAACCACGCATTGTTGCTACGTCACGCTTTGGATTGCACCCGAAACGTATCGATATTTCCAGAGGCAGCGCCTGTGTTCAAATATATGCAAGCGAAATTACTAGACCTCTCGTCAGCCGTCTGTCATGGACGGTACACGACTGAACAGTAAGTACCTAGTGCATTGGAACAGAACCGCAGACCTACCTACCTCTCACACATTCCAGAAAAGGTACGAACCATTGTACGCTTGAAATGCACAGTTCCAGCGCTTTCGAGCAACTCGCCGAGTGACGATTTACCACTAATACTCCACTCGTCTGGCCATATAAAAGGCGCCCAGCAACAACGAAAGACGAGTATTCGTTCAACTTACCGAGCAGTCGCCTCGTCTATCCGCAATCAACCTTGACCCAGTGTGTACTATTTAATATCGTTAAACTGTTACGCTGACCGTGTTTGTGTGCTTACGAATTATAATTATTGTGGGAACTCAGTAAAGGTTTATTTTATCACGCAATCTCGTTTTTCTACATTCAACCACCAGCCTACACCACGAGTACCTACACTACCAATGTAGACATTGAGATCGAAAATGGGGGAAAATAAAGAGGTCTGAATACCTCAATTGGCATGGTGTTTTCCCGGTAAGACAGAACTTCTGATTTTGATTCCCAGTTGCAACTTTTACCATTTAATGTTTTTTTGCTATTTCATTGAAGATTTGTTAATATTTTCTCTTATTTTACTGTGATGGTGTAAGCTTCAACATGTTATTCGAATGTATTGAAAATCCTTTCCCTTTTGTCATGTATTTTATAAAATCTTGAAAGAAAATCGGATGATTGTGTAGGACAAAACCCTTCGGTATTCAAGTCATAAACCAAAGGTTAACATATTCCCACCTAGCTTAAACCTACTTTACCTAAGTCTCTCTTAAAGTAGGTAAGGAACAAAACATGTGTAGGAGTTTTCAGTAGAATAACTAATGTCTAATACGAGAAGTCCCCAGGAGCTCTATCACGGTGACATCGATAACTTAACAATACCGGATCGATAAGCGTAACTTCCAATGATTTTATTTATTTATTTATTTGTTTGTTTATTTATTTATTTATTTATTAATTAATTAATTTATTTATTTATTTATTTATCTATTTATTTATTTATTTTTTTATTTATTAATTAATTTATTTATTTATCTATTTATTTATTTATTTATTAATTTTTTTATAATTAATTAATTTATTTATTTATTAATTTTTTTATAATTAATTTATTTATTTATTTATTTAAAAAAAATATATATTTATATAATTTGTACACTTATTTATAACAATTACAGGCAATATAGCTTAAGACGTTATAATTGTATCATTTATGCAGTGTATATGCAATGCCAAAAATCTTACAAATGCGCTAAAGCACACAAAAAATAAATCTATTTTTTTTATTCACCGCATTCAAAAAGCACGTAGCTCTCCCCACAGGTGAGTTCATAAATAAATTAGTGCGGCTTGCTCTACTATATAGGAGGTTGTGATGACGTCCTCGAGAGTGAGACTCTGGTACAAAAAAATTTTATTGGGCCAGTATCTCATTATTAGATAAGTGACCGTTTATTAATTGAAAAAAAATATTTAAGCAAAGCAATACCTCTACGTGTCTCTAGGGAGTGGTAATTGGTCATGCCTAATATATAAATCGATGGGTAAAGCCAAGGGTAACGTCCATAGAGCCGCGAGAATAAAAACCTTAAAAATTTCTTATGGACTCTTTCAATGCAAGTGTATGTTAATTCGTGTGGGGGCCCAGATGATCGAATTTGACTCAAGTACACTCAGGACAAGTGTGTTTATATAATAACGTCAGTGTTTTTGTGTTACGAAACGGATATGAGTTTCTAATTACGAAGCCGAGAAGCCTGTATGCTCTACTTATCATCGATGTGATACTTTATATCAGTATCACTATTAATAGGCCAATCGATATTGACAGTGTAAAAAAATTAAAGCTGGCGAAACCGGTGGATCAGTCCATGTGTTTAGTTCTAAAACAGCTTAAAAACTGAAATCCATTTTCCCATGTTCCTTGCATTGTTATTTCTCCCTTTGTCCCTCTCCTCCCTTTATCCCTCTCCCCTTACTAAAAGAATAAGAAGATATTGACTACCCTACTTGGCACACATGCACAAAAATAGAAAATTACCCACATTAATTCAGTTGAAAAAATCGTCGTGAAATCGTCCCACACCCCGCTCTTGAAATTCTCGTTTTTAAAAATCATACAATACTAACTAAGGGGGGCGTTCAAGTATTACGTAACGCAATTTTTTGAAGATTTTTGACCCCCCCCCCTCCCCCCATGTAACGCGCCGTAACGTTTTTCCGTACCCTCCCCCCCCCCCCTAAAAGTTACGTAACGCCCAAGTGACAATGTTTACCTGAAAGTCACAATTTAGTTGCGCAAAGTACTGGAAAGTCGCTTAAATACATTTTTTCGTGTTTTAATCGCGTTTGCGGTAATAAATAAAACAAAAGATTTCGAGAACGAAAAGCGTTGCCAACTTGTAAGATTTTAATTCCCTAGTTTTTTTTTAATCTAAATAAAGAAAAAACATGTTACGTAACGCGTTCTTCGAACCCCCTCCCCCCCCCCCTCGTAACACACAGTAACGTTTCACAAGACCCCCCCCCCCAAGTACGTTACGTAATACTTGAACGGCCCCTAATGCAAAAGTGACGGTAAACGGTATCCACCCTTTGTGCTATCGCCGTGGAAGAACAACACCACCAATATTGAGAGCATGTGAACCCAGCAAATGTAGGGGGCTTTCTCCTTTTCAATTGCCATTTCCTGTGATTTGACTTTTAAAAAATGCCGTCAATTGTCTTATCCCATACAATTGAAGATTTACAGTCCACCCTTTCGTGTCACGATATTGTTCGTTTACACCATGAATTCACATTCCGAAACGTCAAACGCCAAACAATTAGGTAAAAATATTTATTAAGTAATTTGGCAATGTTGAATTGAAATAGTTACCCAAATACACGTTGGCAGTTCGCATTTACTTTTTAACACTAACCGGGAGTTAATTAGTTAATGAGATCTTTATTCAAATTTCAACCTTCCTCAAAGTTCGTACGGAATTAATCAATTGCGCTTTAGATGCATTATTTAAGTCTATAGATCTCGTACACGATTATTTTTTTTTTTCTAAAAGCTTCGTTAGTTTAACACATTCTTTAAATAATCCAGTAATTTTGCATAACGAAAGACGTAATTCAGACAAATGCGTATACTGACAGTTAACCGGAACTTATCTTATACTATGGAATCCGAACTAAAAATTATAAATCGTCGGTCAGAACGTTTCTCACCAATAAGGAACTCCAGTCCAATTTTTTTTTTTTTTTTTTTAATGAATAAAATGACCTTCTAACTTAAATAACTGCATATCAATTTTTATTTTTAGAGTTAGTTTTAATGGTAAAAATAATTGTCAAAGTTTTAATTTTTCAAGATACCCCGAAAAACCACCGTGTATGTAGTAACTCGTGTGACGTCATCACTCACGAAAAGTTACAATCAGCTGTTCAACTGGCGCCATTTTGAAATTCAGAGTTCAAAGTATTCTCCCTAGCATTACTATTTTTTTTATGCAGTAGTTTTTGAATATTTTCAAAAATAGAGATAAACTAATAAGAGATACCTTTATTTTTGAAACTGAATTATTTAGGCCTTAATAATATTTCAATAAACACAACTACTAAATCTCTATAAACAGTATGTAAATAAACGAATAACATGAAACGTTGTTAATACGATGGCTTGTGTCATACCTACATTCCCATACAATGACTTTACGACCCGATTAAAAATGGACTTTTTAATATTTTTTTGTAAAACTCTGCGTTTAATATTATTGAATAAAACTTATATATTCAGAATCAGCGTTTATTGGTCTATATGAACACATTTTTTTAGAGCCAAAATATTTTTCACTAAAGTTCCTTTGTTAACCGTGATCGCAAGTATTGATAAGTGACCATAGATGACGAATTTGGTCAATATCGTATTGATATAGGGTTATATCGACGATACGGTCGATCGATAAGAATTGTATCGATAACTTTCGGTAACTTTTCATCGTAATCTAGCATGACTTTGACGGCCGGCATAGTCTAGCACTCCGAAGGTCGCGGGATCGAATCCCGGCGTGGCAAATAAATTTTATGTGATTAATTTGTGTTATTTCATAATTTATTCATTTAATTTAAAATAATACATATTATATTTGCGGTACGTTCCAGAGTGGAAGATACTCTCAGTATTGCCCTGGTGTAAGACCACCATTCAGAATTAAAACGTTGCTTGAAATGGCTTTAGCCGTGTTTGGTGACCAGATCTGAATAGCCAGGTACTATCCCCACCTTCCTCTTCCCTATCTCCCTCCCCTCCCCACTACCTTCAGCCTCACATCATACCCCAATTGGGGATGCCATAGTCCCACTGGCTCCAGACGGGAGCAGTTCGGACTCTTGTGCGGTATTCATTAAAAAAAAATGACTGTATATCGCCAATGATAAAATAACAACCCATCCCTCCCAACGCAAATAGTGAGCATTCGCCGCCAAGAGCTAAACCTTTCGGGGTGATCTTCGGTAAGGTTGTTGGTTATCCAATAAATGGCGGCACTCATACCCGCCTCCCAAATAACGTCAAACAACATCAAACGCGCGCCCAACATTTGTACACGGTTTACATCTATCACATGAGAACGGGTCGTTTCTACGACACGTTCTTCAGTTCAAGAGTTAGGCTAAGGAGCGATTTTCGGGCCTCTGTGTTTCCTCGCCCTATGACATGGTTTTCTTCAAGACTAATGTTCATTCCTTCCTCTCTTTATAAGGACTCCCAACACAGCATCCTCAAAAACGACGTAGGCCCTAACCGAAATTATCTTCCTCGGGCCCTTCTGTGTGGAAGATATATAAATAATATAAGATTTATAAATCCCCCCAAAAAACTGTTTTTGAAAGCAACTAAAATATATTTTCAGATTTTTATATTACAAGCGGACATGTGCATTTAAAAAAATAAATGTTTTGATTTACATTAATTTGAAATATTAACCAAGACTTTGTTACCATTTAAAACGTTTTAAATTTCACACTTCCCGTTATTAACGTGTAAAAGATTGACCTGTCGAAAATAAACGATATTTCACAGAACAAAATTTTAACTGTTCCATAAAACATAAAATTACCATAGACAAGGCAAAGAAACTAATAAACCGGTCGTTTCCATAGATAATCGTCATATTTCATCCAGGACGTGGCGGCGTCCGTTCAAATTATCGGGCATATTTATAACGTTCCTAATTTGAATTTACTTGGCCATAGATAAAGCAGTATTGTACCATAGAGCAGAGTAGAGACCACAGACACGTAATGCAGCCGCATTGCAGATGTTCGGCGAGAAGACAGCAGAATTTTAAGGAGCATAGACTATTATTTGCACTCTGCTCCGGGAAAGAGCTAAGAGCCCATAATGTTATAGTCTATGGTAAGCTTTGGGGGTACTCACGTACTACCAAATACGAAGATTTTATGCACTGGTTTTGCATGTTAAATTCCTGGTATGGTAACTATGGTTTTGTATTTACTTAGCTATTTTTAATATTTTATTTGCAGTTTTATATTTGTTAGTGAGGCCAATAGAAATGTGAATTAATTTATTTTATTTTTGGAATAACTTAATTAATAAAATCTCAAATTTAGCCAATATTAGAGAACCTCAAACGAAAATTTGAAACAGGAAAATCGGAAAAAGATTCGGTCAAATCTAGGAATTGAACCCAGCACTTTATTTAGTCTTACCGGAGCTCTTTCAACTGCTCCCTGAGCCAGTGGGACTATGGCATCCCCAATTGGGGTATGTTGTGAGGCTGAAGGTAATGGGGAAAGGAAGGAGATGGGGAAGAGGGTGGTGGGGAAGTACCTGGCTATTCAGATCTGGTCACCAAACACGGCTAACGCCATTTTAAGCAACGTTTCAATTCTGAATGGTGGTTTTACACCAGGGCGATACTGAGAGTATCTTCCACTCTGGAACGTGCCGCAAATATACTATATATTATTTTAAATGAATAAATTGTGAAATAACATAAATTAATGAAATAAAATTTATTTGCCACGCCGGGATTCGATCCTGCGACCTTCGGAGTGCTAGTCAAGAGCCTTACCGCTGGACCACGCCGGCCGTCAGCTCTGCTCTGAACACTGAGCTAATTCAACCCTCTCCCCTTCGGTCGTATTTAACTGTATCATACTTCAACTAAGAACTACCAACGTTCTCTTTATTTTCTGAATGCATTCTAGATAGAGTCTTGGATAAATACATTGATTTTTATTTTAATGTGCGACATCTGTTGACATTTCTACAAAACTACGATAAATATTTTTTTGTTTATTTTTGAGATAACCTATTGAGTAAAACCTCTAATAATTGTCACATTTAATCATTGAATACAATATTAGCGGCTCTCAAACAAAAATTAAACAGAAGCATTAGAGAAAGATTCGGTCGCATCCACGAATTGAAGCCATGTCGGGGCTTTACTCTAACCACTGAGCTAATTCGACCCTATACTCGCTTCGGTCAAATTTGACTGCATCATAACTTTGACTAAGAACTACCAACATTTTCTTCATTTTCTTAATGCATATTTTTATATTTATTCATTGATTGTGAAAAAAACGAAGAATAAAATTACATTTTTATTATATTTAGAAATGATAACATTACATTTATTATATAAATTGAGACGCAGCCGTATTATATACGTACATCCGTTTATTTTAAGGCCCGACTTCCCGCATTTCCACGGATTTATTACATATTTTCCTTAAATATCTTAAGTTTTACAGCTCTTAAAAAAAATATCTGTTATTCTTGAAGATAATATCTATACACTCTCCACGCCGAAACGGCAATTATATGAAATTCCCTCGATAGAAAAAAAAATCGCAAATTATGCTACAAAAATTATATAAACCCGATTTTTTCAGTTATTTTACATGCTATGTGTGTGAAAAAATTCACAGTGTTTCTTTAAATGCTATTTTAGACATTCCCCACGAGATTTGTGCTCTATTTTAAACGAGTCTTGTTTTATTAAACATTTTCACAATTTTCCCTTAAATATTATCGTTTATATAATAGCGCGCTCACTCTAACATTCGTGTTTACATATCTCTCCATCTTCTTCTTTTTGTGCGGGTATGTGTGCTATAACAGCACTGTCTTTGTCAATTTTGTTCTGTTGTCATTGTTTTGTAAATACTGCATATTCTTTTATTATTTTCTCAATATTATGAGCAGCACTGTAGGATTATTTTTAAATTTATTGTAGTTAAGCGCACTTGAAGTGAAATGACACAAAACTGCGCTATATAAATATAACGTTATTATTATTATTAGTATACCAAGCGTTAAGTAAATTCATTTTTAAGTGAATGTAAGAATAACAGAATAGTAGATATGTGTGAATGTAGATGAAGCAATTAGTGCATTGATATTTGATACGTGCAATGTTGCATCCTCTCTGCTGGATAAAATAATTATTTGAGTGACTAGTATTACGAGTTATCATATTAGAAAACTTAATCTACCTGAATGGTACGACTGCAGTTCCGCAGAGTTATTCCGAAAGGATATGCCGAAAATGTTTAAGAGAAAATTTCATTTGAAAATTAATTCTGTATCTAAAAGCGTAGATATTTCTCATGATATCTACTTCTACCAAAAATAGCAATATTCCATTTTAAAATGCATTTTGTGGCTTTTTGGTATGTGTACCAAAAACCATTTTCTCGATTAAAAATGAGTTCCTCGTCTGAGACAAAATTTCCGGTTCACGTTTCTATGTTATAGTACTGAGAAAATGAATTCGGTAGAAGCAGTTGTTGTAACCATGTGGAAAAGGTCAACCAATACAAGAATGTCTTCTTTTTTATTTATTTTTATTAAGTACATTACATTGGTGATATTCGGTGCCTGTGTCGCTAGAAACCCCTGTGTTGAGGCAGGCAATTTGACATAATCAGTTTACAATAAAAATAAAATAATAACATTATATTACATCAAAAATAAAATACAGTATTATTTTCCGGATTTTACAGTGATTTTTCAAATTCAATTTTTCGAAATCAATTGTTCGAAATTGAATTTCAGTTTTTCGAAAGACTAATTTTTCGAGTAGCAATTGGTCGAAAGACATATTTTTCGAATTTATTAATCAAATTTTAAAATATATATTTCACTTGCTTATGACTAACGAGATACTGTTTAGGTTAGGTTAGGTTAGGTTAGGTTAGGTTAGGTTAGTTGATATTGTCCATCCTATAATAAAATACTCTTGTACGTACTGTATACAGGGTACGTACTGTACCCTGTCTCGACACAGGTATACCCTAGTGAGACAGGCATACAAATAAAACCATTGTAAACATATTTTATTATAGATAAATAAATAAATAAATAAATAAATACATGCTGATATCAATTCGAAAAACTAGTGTTTCGGTCAATCGATGTTCGAAAAATATGTTTTAGAAAAATTTCATTTCAAAAAATTGCATTTGGAACAATTGAATTTGAAAAATTGATTTAGAAAAATTGTGTGGGTGGGGGGAGTTTTGAGGGAGGTTGGGTGGTTTGGGGGTGGAGGGGGAAAGGCAGGGGGACGTGGGGAGTGGAGTGGTGACAGGGAAGGTAGAGTGGGAACCCCCCTTATACTAAGTGAAGAGTGATTTTTGTAATTCAAAAATTTTACATGCAAACTTGGAAAAGTGTTAAAAATATCTCAACTTATGTTTTTTCTAACTAAAATTACTGATGACGAAAAAAAAATTAACACGCCATATGAATTGATTATTAACGTATTACCAACGTTATATTCAACTCACTTTTTGTCGTTTCATGTGAAAATAAATAATAAAAAAATCTCAATGTTTCATAATGAAACCTTGGATTCGTAAAGGTATACCTTCAATTATTTTGCGGTTAACTTTTAGATTTGAATATAAAGCGAGGTATTTTGTCTTTCTATCACCGTTAAGATCCTATTTCTAACCATGATTAAAGGGAGAAATAACGATTTCTATGAGACCTATCTGAGAAAACCGAACAGACTTGACTTGACCCTTATTTTTCAGGTAAAAGATTTTTTTTTAAGTTGTCCAGATTTCAAAGTTTAAAAAAATAAGTAAGCAACGTACCATTGGAAATACATATTTGTAAATACGGATATAATGTAATCGTTGATGTTTGATCTGTCTGGTGATCCAAGACTTTATATTTCAAACAATTTGCATTTTTAATTAAATGAAAATTTTTCGTTATTTGTTTTTGGGGTGTTATGCCGTGTTTCGCTACCTCCTTCTTTAGCCAACGTTTCGGACATCGTTGCAGTGTCCATCATCAGGGCAGATCCGGCAGATCGAAACGTTGACTAAAGAAGGAGGTAGCGCAACACGGCATAACACCACAAAAAAATAACGAAAATGCTTTTGGCCGTGAAAATCTTAAAACGTATCTAACTTTGTAAAACATCACTATTTAATCAAAATTATCAAAACGATTCGAAATCAAAGTCAAACTTCGTCAGGATAAGATTATTTTTTTAATAAATGAAGAGTAAAAAAATTGAACACAAACACAGCAGGTTTACAGTTAGATAATAAAAAATGTTATTAGTCAATTAAATATTATAAATAACCAATTTTATTTTATTTTAAATAGTCATATCCTAAATTTAAGTTCCTATTAATACTTTTATTTACAATAATTTATTTTTGTTAATTAGACTTCTTGATTATTAATTTTGGTTACTATTTTTTTTTTTTTTAATTTCATTTTATATACTGGTTTTTTTATGATACTTTTAAGTAATTAATCATCTGTTAGTAAAAAGCACCAACTTTGTGGCTCGCCATAATTTATAATAAAAAACACATAAATTTGTTTAAGACCACTTTTATTTTAAAACACTCTACCGGTTTCAGAAGCACCCTTCCTTCGTCAGGAGAATATTATAACTATATTATAACTATAGTTATAATATTCTCCTGACGAAGGAAGGGTGCTTCTGAAACCGGTAGTGTTTTAAAATAAAAGTGGTCTTAAACAAATTTATGTGTTTTTTATTGTTTTTATTGTAAATTAATCATCTCTCCCTATAATTTTTTTTTCTACAGTCCTTTTTTGTCTATACTTGTAAGTCTTTAAGTATTTTTTTTAATCTTATCTCGATGAAGAAACCTGTGTTTTGAAACACGTTAATAATTTTGATTGAATAGGTGGTGTTAAACAATTTTTTTGCTTTTATTTAATCAAAAATGACGCCACAAAGTGCATTTGCAAAGATTGAATATGATTGAAGTGCATTTGTACAGTGGATTTTCCAATCTACAGTACAAATGGTACACATATTTTTTAATACATTCTTATATCACTGGAGCGATAAGAAAGAAGTTAACATTTTGTGTGGAACTGAGCGCAATGGGCCAAACTTTCAATGATTCTACGTGGACTTAGGTTTTATCAAAAGTGGAATTGAATTTGTGGACTGGAAACTGGAAATATGAGAATAGTGGAGATCGGTGAATGTGTAAGAGAGAAACAGAGAGAGAGAGAGAGAGAGAAATGTAACGTCATTACAGACAGAGAGGGAACAGATAGAGAGAGAGAGAGAGAAAGAGGGATTTGGCTTAAGCCCCAATGCAGTGCGATGGTGCAATTGGAACTCGAAGTAATTTCCCAGGAAATAATAATAATGCGAACAATGGATTAAAGTTTGAAGTGGATTTCAAACGGAATTGGATTAATTAACTTTAATCCTTTCACATTTTTCGCAGTGGAAAGGTTAAGCCTTCTTTTGATGGGTGCTTTAATGAAATGTCGAATTGCATAATTTTGTACATTTCTTTTACAATGCTTTCAACTGTATGGTGTCAGTGTGATGTGATACCCAATTGGAGTATGATGTAAGGTAGAAAGAAAACGGTTCGACCGTTTTTTTATATTACATACCGCTAGGTGATTAGGGTGCCACTATCCAGAAAAAAATTCCAATTTTTTTGACAATTTTTTTTTGTATTTTTTTATTTGTCAAAAAAAAACCTATAAACCCCAAAGTTTCAGCCTCCTACGCCCACCTTCCCATTTTTTAATTGCGTTTTAGTGTTTTTGTATGAACAGTATTTTTTTACATGAGCTCCACACAGGAAGCCCTGTGAAAAATAATTTCCCTCAGGGCCTATGTCATCTTTGGGGATGCTGTGTGAAGGATTTTTTTTAAGGAAAGGAAGGAGGGGAGAGTTCTGTGAAGGAAGAGGGTTTAAGGGGTGGGTAGGAATCTGGGTTTCAGTGTGTCCTGGTCATCCGCCTCTTAGACCTAGACAAACCTGACCCCATGAGCCCGGGCAACCCTGGTAAATCACCAAACGTAGCGAACCACTTGGGGTGACCTATGGCACAGGTGTTGGTTATCCAATAAAGGTACCCATTACCGCCTCCCAAATTGTTTCAAACAGAACGAAATTATTTATGTTGTTGAATGACAGATGGCGCTACGCTTATATATTACTTTTTTTCACTTTAAAATATTAAACATTGAATATGTCCGTTTAATGAAATACATTGAATTGAGAAAATGAATGCTTGGTGTTTTTTTTTGTTTTTATCGGCGATCATTGTCTACAGCGCTCCATTCCCCTTTCTATCAAAGATCCCATCCCCACACACTTACAATAAATTAATTATTTTTTTTATTTGACAACCAAAATATTCAATAGAAAAACATATATACGGCAAAATAACGTTTGTTGGGTCAGCTAGAACATCTGTAATATTTTTCACTTAAACAGGAAGAAAATTAATACATTGTTTGGAATTGCTTCATCAACATAACAACACAAAGAACAATGATTTATCAAAACCTTTCCCGTAGATGCCATAAAGCTGTGTTAATTAACCTGCATCCCACGGTGAAGGGGGCGGACTACAATACGATGTGAGTTGATTGCATTTGGCTTTGTTTGAGTGCCTCCTGTGAGGAAGTCGGCACATCACTCTCCAAACAAACTTAGCCTTTCCCAGCCACTGCCTTATATAAGGGTTGGCTTATTCACCGTTGTATAGCATGGTAACTTAGAGACTTGGTAAGGTAGAAATTGCTTGAATTCGTAACATGTAGGGTAAAACTTTTGAAGAATTTATATGAATTTCAATATTTTTATTTTTGAATGTAGCTATAACTTTGTGGTTATCCATAAATATTGTCATATAGCCCAATCATGGATTTGTTCCCCTACCCACCCACTCTACATTAATACCTACCCATCCAATCTACATTATTAACTAGCAACGGCTCCACCCCTACCATAATAAAATATTGTTCTAAACTGTCAAATTAGTATAAGCTTTCCCTGACGATGGAACTTTTGTTCCGAAACCGGTCGGATTTGCACATTATATAAGTGGTTTATACAAAGTTGTATTGTATCATTTTTCTATATTTTTGTCTAATAAAATATGTATGTGTTTTTATTTTTTCGATATAAGTAATTTTAGTCGAAAAAAACGTAAAGTCAGCCATTTTTAAACCTTTTTTAAATTTGCATGCAAAACTTTAATATTATTTTATAAAATTTGAAAACCTATTTTAACATTTTCCAAAACATTGTTTAGTTTTCGGATACGTTCAGAAATATTCCATTATTTGGCTTTTATTTTTATGCGGAAATATGTTCGAGGCCTGAGAGTTTAAATAAATAAACAAATTATTATTACTAAAAATAGAAAACTTTCCATCAATACCCATTGAAAATATTTGCGCTGCGGTTAGAATTGAGCCTTAGGTATATTGCGTATTGCTCATTAGTTATTATCTGATTCTCGATAGTTAGTATTACAATATCAATGCCATATCAATCATATAACAAATAAAGCAGCTAAAATGTTTGATTTCATCGTAAGAAATTCACAAACACCGTAATTATCAAACAACTATACTTTGCATATGTACGAAGCCATCTAGAGTTTGCCTCAACTGTGTGGTCTCCATTTTATGCAGTAAAAATAAACAAAATTGAATCGATTCAGAAAAAATCATAAAATACCTTTCTTACAAATCGCACAATCGATTTAAAAATTATCTTGATGCAACAATTTTGAAAAAAATTGGTACATTGACTATACGCAGACAATTCTCAGATGCGATATAGCTATATAAAATCGTAAATAACATAACTGATTGTCCTTAATTATTGAACTGTAAAATAAAAACAAAACAAAATCCAATCTACTTACGATGTTTCCGTGTAATTTTGACTCCTCCCACCGTTCTCCCCCTCCACCAAATTCCCCACTCCCACTACCCCCGCCTAATTAATTTTTGTACTTGTATAGAATTTTTAAGTTAGTTTTAAGTTTGTTCGTTAATGATACGGACGTGCCGAAACCGGTCGCAAAAATTTAAAATTAAAGTAACAAATGTACATGGAAAATTAAAACTTTTCAAAACAAAAATGTCTAGAAATTGTTACATAGTCAATGCCCAAGAAATACAAAAAATTGAACATGTATAAATTAATCAAATTGTAAACTGTTAATTTCTCTAAAATAAACAAATTAATACAAAATTACAAATTTCTCGTCGAATTTATATTACAAAGTTCTCCGTAATGAACCTATAATAAACTGCAAAGCATCGCAACTTGGGCCAACGTTTCCTAGATAGGAACGGAAAATGTCGAATAATTATCCATTTAGATCGGAGTTCGCAGTTTAACGAGTTAATAATTGCAAGACTTCATAATGATGTAAGCATGTGAACAAAGTTATATCAACGTACATCCTCCTTCACATTCAGTAATGTTATTTATACCTGTATTCTCTAGCACAGACCCGTGAACAATCTCTGGACATTTTGTTGTGTAGGTAGTTATTAAGTCATACTTTCTTGAAAGTGGAAAAGCGTCAACCCTTTAAAAATGAAGAATACTGACATGTCTAGATTAACCATAAGAAGTTTAAACAATCTTCTTCTTCTTCTTCTTGTGCCCTGTCCGTTCAACGGACAGGGCACAAGAAGAAGCCCGGAACAACTCTACGGTAGACTGGCCAAACCACTGTCTCAGGTTTTTCAGCCATTCTTCCAGGGCCCCGTCTTCCGCCAATCTTTCCCTGCATAATGAGATGCAAGATCTCGCACTTCTCTCGATGTCTCATCACATGTCCAAGATATTGAAGTTTTCGGATTTTATAGTTTTAATAACTTATTTTTCTTTATAACAAGAAAGTAAATCTAAAGTCATGGTGTTTGAAAGAGAGAGTACGAAAACAGTGTGCGACATAGTTGTGAATGGTGAATACTTGGAGCAGGTGGATGAGTTTGTTTATCTGGGTAGTATGTTTACGAGAGATGGGAAGGCTGATAGAGATATTGAAAGAAGGGTAAATGCCGGTAACTCTATTAATAGAGGACTGAATGCCGTTGGCGCTAATAAAAAACTGTAAAAAAAAGCGAAGCTAGCAGTCTACAATGGAGTCCTGGTACCTACCCTGATGTATGGCAGTGAGGCATGGAACTGGCAGAGGAAGGATGAAAGTAAACTGAATGCTGTTGAAATGAGATCCCTGAGACGTATGTGTGGTAAAACCATGTATGATCGTGTTAGAAATGTGGATATCCGCAAAGAATGAAAGGCTGATGTAAGCATAATGAGCAAAATTAAAAAAAGAGACCCTCAGATGGTTTGGGCACGTAGAGCGAATGAGCGAAGAAAGTATTGTAAAAAGAATATATGATGCAAATGTGAATGGTAGAAGAAGTCGGGGACGCCCGAGGAAGACATGGCACGATCAAGTGAATCAGATACTTGAGACGGGCCATGTCAAAAGTCAGAATAATAGAAGAGTATGTATGAGACGATGTATGAATGTGAGTGAGGCAAAGAGTGTGTGCCAAGACCGAGTTGTTTGGCGGTCCGTCCTCTCTGCCTACCCCTGCGGGGAAACGGCGTGATGGTTAGTTAGTTAGTTTATTTTTCTTTATTCATCCGAACAACATTTTCATTCGTAACCCTGTTCATCCAGCTTATTTTAAGTATTCTTCTATAGATCACATCTCGAATGCCTCAAGTCACCTAATTAGTTCTTCGGTAAGCATGAATCTTCCATTCCATAAAATAATATCGAAAACATGAAGTATCTGACCATTCGCATTCGTAATCCAAGATTGAGATCTTATAGCAGAACATTTTTATCAAGCGGATAAAGTTTGCACGAGCTTGCTCAATGCGGCATTTGATTTCAACCAACAGATCCCATCTATTATTTAAATTGCAGCCAAAGTATAAAATACTCTGTACCTTTTCTAGTTTTGTTCCAGCAATATAAAGATTTTCATGCAATGCATTATTTTTGCTAATGACTTATGAGCATGTATTTTTTTTATTTATATTCAGTTCTCACTGAAATTTGTAACCTTTAAACAACAGAAATACATATTTCAAATATAGAATTAAAATATTTTTTTGGGAAAAAAATATAATAAGACGTGGTGTTTCACCAACAGTTCTCTAACTATCTTTGGAGGAGATAATATATTCTATCGGTAGAATAATGTTCTTTTCGTTTAAATCTGGTTTATTGATACTTCGCGTATACAGTGTTGACCACGATAGTCGACCTATCTAGGAACTGGCTAATTCGAATCTGAGGTGAGAGATCTGCTGAAGACTGTCTCTGAGATGTTGGACCCTCTGTTGCCCAAAGCCTTAACTAAGCTAGATGCCATCTAGCGGAGTCTTAGGACAGCTCTTAGTACTGCCATCTATATGATTATGCAGGAAGCTTTTAGATAATACTACATAAGATAATACTTCTACGTCCGATTCAGTTGGGTTCTTTTTTTGTTTCTTTATCTGAGTTTTTTTTTTTTATTATTTTGTTTTTCGTTCTTTTGAAGGTTTGTTTTCATTTTTATTGGTATGTTGGGGTTGAATTTCATTCTTTTGGGTTTATTTTCATTCTTTGAGGGTTTGTTTTCATTACTTTTAGTGCTTGTTTTCATTATTTTGGTTAAGTTTCAGGTAAATTTTGCGGATTGCTGGCAACGGTTAATACGCACTTTTTTTTGAAAAAATCTCTTGATTCACCTTAATTACATTAAAGGACAACTATTTGCATTGGGGGAAGTGGAAAATATTTTTGTGTAACATGGTTTGTGATACAAAAGAAAGTGCCCCTTTATAACGCCCACTCGCGTCAAGGCAAGAAAAACATCCCAGTTTTCAAGTAGTTTAGCGGCTACGCTAGGTTTGTGTAACATGGTTTGTGATTCTGGCGTACAATCTCACAAGACGTAAGCTAATTTTAATTTTACGTAATGAAATTTAGAATGAAATATTTTCCACTTCCCCCAATGCAAATAGTTGCCTTTTAATGTAATTAAGGTGAATCAAAAGGTTTTTTAAAAAAAAGTGCATATTAACCGTTGCCAGCGATCCCCAAAAATTAATAAGTTTCATTCTTTTGGGGGTTTGTTATATTTCTTTTGGTTTGTTTTCATTATTTTGGGTTAGTTTTCATTATTTTGGGTTTATTTTCATTCTTTTGGGTTAGTTTCTTTATTTCTCCTTGATATTTTGTGTCTTTTAAGAATCTTCAGATTAAAGTTTTTTAAGATTTTTAGACTCTTCGGAACGGAGTGTACCCTTTTATGCCTCGGTAATTTATCTGGTTTTGGGAAAACCTCACTAAGTGTCATAGAAATTTTTGTGTCATGAAACGTAAAAAAGTGATATTACGATAAAATTTACAATGTATTTGTCAAATAAAATGTTTGTCTTTTTATTTATTTTGTCATCACTAATTTAAGTTCGAAAAAACGTAAGGTGACCATTTTTTAAAACCTTTCAATGTTTGCAATTAAAAAAATTATATTTGATGACTTTGAGTTATCATTACACTTTTAATGAGTCAAAAGAATTTTGAAACGAACCTTTTATTAGTTTTTGAATAACGAATAGTGTAATACCGTGGTGTCGTAGAGAAAAAAATTGAATATACAAGCTTTTTTTTTTACCGACGTACAGTAAAATTCAAACTGAAATTGCTCTCACAATAACAGCTGTCGATCCGTATAACACAGCATAGAGAAATGCACTTTTTTTATTTTATTTAAGCGACTATATAAAATAATTCTATTTACAAAATATGATGGTTATGTAAAGTAAAGATATTGTATTTCTTAGTCCTCCTAAATAGGGGTTCCTGTGCCGAGGCGAACTAATTGATTATAAATTATTATTTTAAATTTATAAACTAATGTTTAAAACAAGATTTTAATGCATAGCACAAAGGGTAACAATTATTATGAGCAATAATTGTCAGCCTGAAACACTCATTTACATTGAAAAATCTAACGAGAAAAATTGTAGACATAATTTGTCTCGACGCCACCTAGCGAGATATTTAGTACTTACAATACCTCCCTTACAAAAATAAAGTTGGCTGTTTTCAGGTGGAAAAATATAATAATCAGTAATTGTTGAATGAAACACTAGTATATATTGAATTATTTGGCGAGTATTAGATAAGCCGCCATAGCTCAGTGGTCAGAGCATCCGACCGGCAATCAGAAGGACACGGGTTCAAGTCCCGTTGGCGGCAAGTATCTTTTCTCGGAAGATTTTTCAATGTAAATGAGTGTTTCAGGCTGACAATTATTGCTTATAATAATTGATTATAGTTTATTTGTCTTCTTTGTCGTTTTTAGTGTCTTCATAGGATTTTTTCGTTGACCTCTTTCAGCCATATTTTTATTCTTGATTTGTACTCATAATTTTTTTTTAATAATTTTATTTCTTGGGGAAAGAATGTTATGCACTGGAGCGATTTTGGTCGAAAAATGGACCACTTTTATTTTTCTGTGATTGATTTCGGTCCAAAAATGGACCATATTTTCCTACCAATCGTAAAATATTTATTGTAATTATTTAAAACATTTCCTGGGCCAGCCGTTTATTTTAACACGGAGCTATTAAAATGCTTTATCTATTATGACTATGGAAGTCGCAATTCTGAACTTCGTAGACTATTTTAGAACAATGTTAAAAATAATTTTTTAAAATATTTTTTTCCTGCCAAATTTTTGAACAGCTGTTTACGGATCAAATTAAGTCCTTTTTCCATAGATATGCACCTTTATTTATCAAGTAGTATACCACAGACAACATACAGAAACCGAAAATATTCTATGTTGACCCGAATAAGTATCCCTCACGGCAGTGTCAAGTAAAAGACACCCAGGATTCGCGCGATTATAAACTTTACGTTTTTTTTATATTTTCTTCATAAATCCTACAAATATGAAATAAACGGTAAAATACAGTTTATTTCATTGGCTATATAGAACTTTAATAAGTTTTTGTGTTTCAATGTCAAAATTCGAAGGTATGATTTTTTTAATGTTGACGAAAAAGTTAAAAATTACCATCTGGGAAATCTCAAGCCATCGAAGCAAATTTATTTATTTCGCGTAATCACTCCAGTGGTTGGAGTTTTGTTGCAAAATAAGTGTATTTTTGTTCGAATGTGGTTTTTTAACTTGGAATGTTTTTTTACGTCATTTTAATTCGATCTAGTGTGATAGATATGCAGTCTAGTAGAGGATTCAGTATTTTTTTATAGCTTCAATAATGTATTTTTGGCATATATTCGTTGTACATTTGGTACGTCAAAGTTATTGAAAATTTCAATAGAAGGCGTTCTAATGGGTACTTTCAGTGTGTTCTTTATGATTCCTTTTTGAACTATATTCAGGTTGTGTATGTACTTATGTGTAGCAGATCCCCATCCTATAATTCCATATTCATTTCGTGAATGACTTGTGAGCGAAGTTCACGTGTCTCTGAAGAGAGCTCCGCTCTTTTCCCGTCTTACCCTGGTGCCCCGTTTTGCCCCAGATTACCCTACATTAAAACTAAAATCTCAATTGCATTACCACTCAATACTGTTGTAAACCTCCGTCGTGATATTCAAAACAATTGTAAAGGAAATTGTCGCAGTATTTATGAATGAAAACGGGTTTTGTACCAATTAAAATGAACTAATTGCATTTATAATCAAAGCGAAAACGCTTCCAAGCTTTGCTTTTGTAAAAATAGTTCCTTTTATTATTTTACTGTTTCAAATATCCTTATCTATCTATACAGGGTGTTAAGGGACGTACTTGACTTACTTTAACCAGTGATTCCTGACATTATTTGGAGTAAAAAATGTAAATGAAATTTTGGTCTCGGGTGACATTTTTGATGTTTTTTTATTTTTTTTTATTTCTACAAAAACATAAAAAATGGTAGTTTTTGAACATTTGGAGGCGGGGTCAGGGGTTCGTCGGACACCCGGCTTAGTGACCAGTGACGACATTCGGAAGAATTTTTTTTTGTTTGATTTTGAAGAAAAAAAATTTAAAAAAAAAAGTCGTCAAAAAAAGTCGCCGGAGACCAAAATTTCATTTACATTTTTTACTCCAAATAATGTCAGGAATCACTGGTTAAAGTAAGTCAAGTACGTCCCTTAACACCCTGTATATTAAAAATGAATCCCCGATTCCCTTGGTCACGCCAAACGGAATGAAAAATTTAGAAATTTGCGCAGAAAATTGCATAATTCAGAAAACTTAACGTCTATTTTAACTTTGCACATTTGACAGTTTGCGCGTTTAATGAAAGTCAGCTGTTTCTTTCGTATCAAAAGAATTATCTATGGATTTTAAAAATTATAGATATTTTAAATAGGTTCCTATGTTAGGTACCAAATTTGATTGACTGTTCTAATAATATACAAAATGAATATTTGTAATACATGAAAATTGAAAATTTGAATAAAAAAATCGTAATAGGTGACACGCGAGAGTTTGAAACTGAATGTACTGTGACATATATATGGAACGCGGGAGGGAGGGAGCAGGAGAGGGTCGAGGGTAGGTTGGGAAGGTGGAAGGGGAACGTGGGAGGGAAGGGGTTACGGGACGGGAACGGGACACACAGAAAAGGACATTCAGGGAGAAACAATATATTTCTTTGAATATGGCATTGCAACGCATGCCGAGAGCCAGATAGTTTTTTATAGAAATAAACAAGGTTTCAATAAGTATCTTTGTTTGACTAAAAAACTATGTATGTACCGAATACTTTTTTATTTTTTTTTACTGGAATTTAATAGTTAGAGCATTCATTTTTAGCTTTCAGCGTTATTCAGGGTGTTAAGGGACATACTTGACTTAACTTTAGCCAGGGATTTCTGACATCATTTAGAGTAAAAATTTAAATGAAATTTTGATCTCCGGTGACTTTTTTTGACAACTGATACATAAGGTTTTAGATTTTTACGGCCAAAAGTATTTTGGTTATTTATTTTTGGGGTGTTATGCCGTGTTGCGCTACCACCGAAGTAATTGCAATTGACGAGCACTTAATCGAAACCGGTCATTATTTTGGATTGGTTCCTGAAGTCCTGGGAAGACCCAAAACCCATAGAGCACGCCTGATTATGGAGGCAATTGAAATCCACAAAAACCCAATTAACATTTATGGAGACGACGGAGCTAAGCTCAATAGTTCTTGGTATCCGGTAATTGACGGCTACACCAAAGCTAAACGCAAAAAATCATTGTGAAGTATACTGTAATACCAGCTTGTAGTTGAGTGGAGCTGGCGACACGGTATCGCTTCTAAGAATATAAGCATACATTTCACCACCAACAATTACACATCTGCCCTGATGATGGACACTGTAACGCTGTCTGAAATGTTGGCTAAAGGAGGAGGTAGCGCAACACGGCATAACACCCCAAAAATAAATAACAAAAATCATACATAATTCCTGATTTCAGATTCAATATGGTTGTTACACGCTGAGCTTGCATATTTTACATATTAGGTATATTATTCTCACACATTAAATCAAATATACTTTTAAAAATACACGAAATAATAGTATTACAAAATGTTTGTAAATGCACTCGTAAATCAATGCGAAGAGAAATAGACAAAAAATAAAGTAAAACTAAATTGAAATGAAATCACTGTGGAAATACATCTATAACTCCGTAAACGCTCAAATCTAAGGCAACCGGCAGAATAATTATTAAAAGGCTTCTTCAAACACAGCCTGTCGGAAGCGGAAGTACTCCATAAGTGCTGCAGCTCTGACGGTGCAGTCGGGAACTAGAATTTGCTCTACAAATAGAGTACCTACCCCACCTTCCCCCTGCCCCTCTCCCGTTCAGGTCGCTGTGTAACGTCGTCGGCAGACATCAAATACTTGAAACTGAGTGAAACTAAATTGCGAAAGTTCCGTTAAGTGGGAATTTATGCGGATTCGACATTTTCTATTTGATAACAAGTTGATTATGTAAATATCATCGTTTACAAACCTCTTCAGCATTACGTAAATTATTTTACTTATTTATTTACACATTAATACCCTTTAAAAGGTTTTTATATTAGAATAGTTAAATTTATACAGTACTATCTGGTATCCGGCATGCGTTGTAATGCCATTCAATTAAATTTATCGCTGCGTGTCCTTTCCCGTGCGTCCCCGTTCTCTTCCACATTCCCCGCCTTCCCCATTCCTCATCTCTTCCCTCTCCGCGAACCCCACCTTCTAGTGTTGGGTAGGACACGACATCAGGATGAGGTTGTATGAGGTACTCAAATATCGAAATGAGGTGTTGAGGTGTCCCACCTCATTTGAGGTGAGGTGTTACAAAATATTTATATATTTTTTTTTTAAGTGCACAAATTGTGGAGATATTTTTTGAAATATGTTATATTATTTGCAAAAATATCTATGAAACTGTTTTTTTTAACAAGATCGTTGTATGACCGAGACATTCTAGATATAGGATTAAAATATCCAGTATTATTCGTAAAAATTTCAGTCCAAAATATGTTAAGGGTTCTTGTAGATTTGGGCCTGGGGTATAACTTGATTTGGTTGACTAAGTTACTGTCTACACGATTATTCACAATTTTGTAAAGCATTAAGAGGTCATTTATGTTTCGTCTTTTAACTAGACTCTCTAATTTGAAATATGTAAGTCTTTGTTCGTACCCGTCTAGAAGATGGTGGACACCCGATCGGTAAGACAAAATCCATGTAAATTTTCTTTGGACTGATTCGAGTCTAGATACCTGTGTAATACAATGTGGATTCCAGACTGTTGACCCGTACCCAAGAACACTTCGGATTAAGGAATTGAATAGAATTATTAGGTTATTACAATTCTTAAACAGTTTGGTTGATCTTACAATAAAACCTAGTAATCTATTTGATTTACTCACAATGTATTCAATGTATTGATTGAATGTCAGTTTGTTGTCAAATATAATTCCTAAATCTTTTATTGATTCAACTGTTTCGAGATTGTGACCGCATATGCTATATAAATATAGAATTTTGTTGGTGTTCTTGGTGAAGTTTATAACTTTGCACTTAGCAATATTCAGTTCCATTTCATTGTCAACACACCAGGTAGATATTGTGTTAAGTTCTTGTTGTAAGAGTTCACAATCTTTCATAGATTTAATTGCTTTATATAATTTGAGGTCATCAGCACATAGAGAAAAATTATGTGTAAGTCCATGTACTCGAGTAAATTAGTATTTGTGGATCTTTTAGCTACAAATCCGTGTTGGAAAGGACTAAGTATATGTGTTACATGGTTAAAAATGGTTTTATATACAATGGACTCGAATATTTTGCTAGTATTACATAGTGGAATCGGAAAGCTTACCAATGCAAGCAATTTTGGACTATCAACTACATCATTTAAAATTTTATATAGAAATAAAAAGTCATTTAAAAAATCCTTCTATCTGACAAATTAAGCGTATTCATAATTCATATCATTTTAAAAAGTGATGAAGTTAAACAAAATTGCTGGAATACCAATTTTAAAACTAAGAAAACGTAATAATTTATTTTGTATTCTTTCAATATCTTTTACATGAATATTATAAAGTGGGTTCCAGACGAGAGAGTTGTATTCATGTTGACTTCTAACAAAGGCAAAATATAACAGTTTAATACACTTCAGTTAATGTTGTTGAAATTTCTAATTAGCTCAGTCATAAATTCCAGCTCTAGAGATCTCCGTTATTTGGTTAACAAATGAAAGATTTGATTGAAAATGACGCCCAAGTCTTTAATTTGTGTTAATGTCTCAAGAGTATTGTTATCAATCTTGTAATTAAAGATCACTGGATTTTTTCATTCGGAAAATCTGACTATTTAAAGGTCATATTTTTATTTTATATCGAATACATTTACAAGTTGAAAATGTTTACAATCAACAAAAAGAAGAAGATGTAGAGATATGTAATTATGAATGTTCGAAGAGAGCGCTAATATTTAAAGCGATAAAATCGATGCGATAATTGCGAAAATGTTCAATAAAACACGACTCAACGTTTAAAATAGAGCAAGAATCTCGTGGAAGGTATCTTAAGTATCATTTAATGAAACAGTTTGTGAACTTTTTCACATCTATAACTTGTAAAGTTACTGAAACAAACGTGTTTGTAATAATTTTCGGAGCATACTTTGCGATTTTTTCCTATCAAATTTGCGTTTCGGCGTGGAACGCGTCTAGACATTATCTTAAAAAAAAAAACATATATTTTTTTAAGAGTTTAAAAACTTCAAATGTTTAAGGGAGATATGTAAGAAATCGGTAGAAATTCGGGGAGCGGCGCGCGCCTTGAGAGCTGTAATTGAGAATGTATCGTATAATGATGTGAATTTAGCTTGCTGTGAGAATTGTAAAATTATAAGAACTGCTCGATTACTCGATCACAAACAAGTTAACTTACGATTGCGCCGTTTCTAATAGGGGTAGGCAGAAAGAATGAAGATCACAACTCTTTCTTGGCACACACTCCTTACTTCAGACACAATCATGCATCGTCTCATATATATTCTTCTGTTATTCTATGACATGACGTGACTCAAGTATTTGTTTCACTTTGTCGCTTGCCACTTCTTTTTCGGCGTCCCCGATTTATTCTAGTTTTTACTTTCGCGTCATATATTCTCATTGCACTCCTGTCTTCGTTCGTGTCAAAATCAATCAAGCGTTCCTTTCTTAAACTTGTTTAGCACTCTCTCATCAAAATTGCGTTTTTCCGAATCTCCACATTTTTAACACGAACAAAGAATTGTTAATAACAGTTCCTTCAGAGTTTCACAAAAGTTCAATGACAGTTTAGTTGTTCAGTGACAGATCAGTCGTTCAGTGACAGTTCAATGACAGTTCAATCGTTCAGTGGCAGTTGAATTACAGTTCAATGACAGTTCTATTGCAGCTTCTTGACTGTTCCTCGACAGCTCATTGTCAGTTCTGTTTCTTGTCAGTTTCATATCAGTTTCATAGGTGTTCCATGATAGTTCCACAACAGTTCCGTGACGTTCCATGAGAGTTCCGCTATCGTTCTATGACAGTTTCATAGCAGTTTCGTTATAATAAAGAAACACGAAGATTAATATCTGATCAAATATTCTTATACAAAATTCTGAATAACGGCCTGGACTCTCCTGAACTCGTAAATTATTTAAGAATTCACATATCTACAAGGCCAACCAGACTAAACCATTTTTTTCATTTGCCAGCGTGCAGAACCAACCTTAGAAAAAATTCTCCAATCCCCCGTATATGCGCGCAATATAACACGCAATTTAACAATATCGATATTCATAATAATACTCTTGTGAAATACCGAAACGAAGTCAAACGTACGACCACAAATGTTAATTAAATTAATGTACAACTATAGAAAAGGTACTGCATGAGCATCTCCTGTCCCCATCCCACCTTCCTCTGCCTCCTGCCCTTTCCCATTCCTTCTTCCTTCTAATATTTACGCACCAGATTTAAATGTCGGGGTTTAATTTTTCCCACAGGAAAAACTAAACCCTTTCACACACTTCCCAAATGATCATCTGGTCAATCCACGTTATGCAATTGCACTATATAAGTATTATAATTACAAAACAATACAAGAACAACATGTCAACCTACCAGAGACCAAATGGGAAAATAATTCACCGACTCTAGATATTTTCATATCAGAGGGTTCGGCTCTGTGGAATTCCTAATTGAACCTATAAATCCTACTGATCCCTCAATATAAATATTTAAAAAATCTTTTGTAATCCTACATGTATTTA
This sequence comes from Limnephilus rhombicus, assembly GCA_929108145.2. NCBI lineage: Eukaryota > Metazoa > Arthropoda > Insecta > Trichoptera > Limnephilidae > Limnephilus > Limnephilus rhombicus. Next base: position 30,404,262 of record OV815297.1, on the reverse strand, counting down.
AAATTACCAATTTTTGCATTTTTATATATAAATTCTTTGACAAATCTAATACGCCTAAATTTTGAATCACAGACTAGGTATAATGCCAGTAGCCGAAATAATAAATGGTAATATTTTTATAGTCCTTATATATATTTTTTTGTTGTTGTTATTTTCATTTTCATTTAATGGTTATTACCAATTACAATTGTATATTATGTAATTGTATAATTGTAATTGTATATTATATTATCAATTAGGAATTCCACAGAGCCGAACCCTCTGATATGAAAATATCTGGAATCGGTGAATTATTTTCCCACCTGGTCTCTGGTAGGTTGACATGTTGTTCTTGTATTGTTTTGTAATTATAATGCATATAGTGCAATTGCATAGCGTGGATTGACCAGATGATCATTTGGGAAGTGTGTGAAAGGGTTTAGTTTTTCCTGTGGGGAAAATTAAACAAGGACATTTAAATGTGGTGCGTATTAAATAACCAACATTAGCATTAGAAACTGTTTTGGCTTACCTCATGTTTAACCTCTTGTATAACTCATCCTGTATATAAATTGCTGTTTGTTTCTTACAATAAATAAATAAATAAATAATTCCATGAAAGTTCATTGACCGTTCCATGCCAGTTTCTTGACCGTTCCGTGACAGCTCATTGTTAGTTCATAAATGTTTGACAGTTCTTTAAGAGTTTCATGCCAGTGCTATGCAAGAGTTCCTTGAGAGTTTCATTAGAGTGTCGTGGCGGTTCCAAGATGGTAAAAACAGCGCAAAAATTAAGTCGGCTAGTGTTTTCACAAAATCTTTTGGGTGTAAATTTGTTTGCAAGTTTTTTTGAGCATTTTTCCGGATATCCACAAGTTCCATGATAGTTTCACAACAGTTCCGTTGCGCTTCCATCAGAGTTCCGTCACAATTGACTGCTCCGTACCAGTTCTGTTAGATATCCATGAAAGTTCCACGAAAGTTCCTTGCCAGCTCCATGCCAGTTTCATTCCAGTTCCATAGTAGTTCCCCACCAGTTTCATGCCAGTTTCGATGTAGTTAGTAGTAGTAGATGACGGTAAAAACAGCCGAAATACAAATTGGCAAGCGTTATCACAAACGCTTTTTTAAGTAAACCTTTTTTTACGTGAGTTTTTTCTGCGAAATAATATTGTTTCTTTTACCCGTGATAGGCTGAAAGGAATCGAACCCATTACCAATTACCACGAAGCAACAACTCAACCCATGCAAAAGCAGTGATTTTTATCATCATTTCGAAAACTTAGCAAGCCACATTATGTTTTTCATTTCATACAAGATTAAGTAAACGTCTAATTGCACCCTCAAGACAAGAAAACAACAACCCATCAGTCTGGTAAATGATACCAATTAACAAAAATGGGTTATCAATTTACTCAACAATTTGCTGCGGTGAAAAGTTAAGCATAATCCTTTAGTCTCGTGGGCTATTTCTGAGCTTTGAGTTTCCATTTTGGTCCCGTCTAATTGGGACCATTAGACCTCTAACGACGGTCATTATTTTCAACGAGATCGGAGCTTCCCACATTTCTGTACTTTAGAAAGTCTGTAGGCTGTTCGTATTTAAGGAAAATATTGAGTTCCTAATCTATTTTCATAATAGAAAATGTTTTTATTATTATGGTCTCTACAGAACGATGTTTGACATGCCGAACAAAAAACTGAAAATAGAGATAATATTTAAAATTAATAAAATACTTAGTTTTTACCACTTTTATTGTTTATAAAAACCAACATGTTTCATGAGCAACGCTCACTTCTTCAGGGTTTACTTAAAACTAATTATAAATAATAGACATAGACAATGGTGTCAATGGAAATGTGAAAATGGGTAGAGGGAAATATTTTCTATATTTTATTTCTGTATTTTATGCAAATAACAAACATAAAAATTGTATTCTAAATAATAAGGACAGAGATACAAAAATGAAAGATCTGAAATCTATATATTGAAGTGTAATGATTGTGGTTTCTTTTATGTAGGTTGTGATGAACTCGCCTTAATAATAATAATACGTGGATAATTTGTATGGAGCCATTTTGTAAGAGCGCTGAAATAATTTCTGAAACACAAGTATCTACGAGGCTGATTTATGGGTCTGCACAGAGACGACCCCAGCAAAAGCCACAAAAAAATAGACGAAATAATGTAACATTTCTTACAAAACAGTGCCACATGTGAGGGTCGAGACCATTAGGTATGTCACCGGGCTCTGTTTTAGAAAGTGTTCTAGCTTTTCAAGTACATGATAATTAAGTACTATTTTGAAGGTCTGAAACTGCAACAAAAAAACTAAAAAAACATGTAACAACGTCAGAATTCTTCGAAAATGGTGATTAAATTTGACAAGTTCGGTCATTAAGTTAAAAATATCGCCATGAGATAATAAAAAAAGGGGATTTGGACCGCACACACGGGCAGGGAAGGAAAAGAAGTGAAATCAAATTTTAAAGAAAGACAGTCAGGGTAGTTTCGGTCTCGGGGACAGACGGATTTTGAGAGTCAGGGTAATTTCGGTTTCGAAGACGGGCGTGTTTCAGAGTCGCGGTTATACAGGGAATAATAACAGTAGTTCGGACGTGTAAACGGAAAATAAGTCACTTATTGACAAAATTCAAAGGAAATCAAATTTTATATAAAGACAGTCAGGGTAGATTCGACCTCGGGGACGAACGGATTTTTAGAGAGTCAGGAAAAGTTCGCGGAGGAGGACGACCATTTTGCAGTTATTCAGGGAATAATAACAGTAGTTAGTTCGGTGCGGGTGAACCGGAGATAATTCGTTTATTGGCAGAATTTATTCAGAAAATTGAGTTTTATAAATGAGAAAGGTCATGAGACGGAGATTCTATTTGAACCTAGGCACGAGAGTTGGTTTTGAAATGAGTAGTTTTAGAAATTTTAGAAACAAAGAAATTACAGTGGTGTAGTTTACACGCGGTAGAAGTGAAACCTTCAGAAAACCCAAGGAGACAGGAGTGGGGAGGCTACGAAGCACCTCACAAAGAGGAGACCGATTATAGTATCTCATTCTCTCTCAGGATAAATTCTATAGCTGTGTTTAGTGTCCTTCGTTTCGTTTCATCTAGTTTCAAATCACAACGGTGTTAAAGAAGTCTCATTAAAAAAAAAAATAGCTATCAGCATTTTAGAAACAAAGAAATTACAGTTGTGCAGTTTACATGCGGTAGAAGTGAAACCTTCAGAAAACCCAAGGAGACAGGAGTGGGCAGGCTACGAAGCACCTCACAAAGAGGAGACCGATTATAGTATCTCAGTCTCTCTCAGGATAAATTCTATAGATGTGTTTAGTGGCGTTCGTTTCCGCTTCATCTAGTTTCAAATCACAACGGTGCTAAAGAAGTTTTCAAACCAATAACCATAATGGTGTCGCCGAGGTGCAAAGATTGTAAGGGGAGAGGGTCTTTTGGCGATGTTTTGTTAATTTTAACGGACAAGAGGTATTTATGTATCTTACGATTGTGTTGCGAGACAATAAATCAGAAATACTAGGTTAGGGGTTTATTTGGATATAGTAAATTACATTACATTAGGAATACCTATTCTCAAAAAACATTTTAGAATTTACTCAGTAATTGAAGATATGTGTTAGGCAAGGTCTGTACGTACTAGCTATATTGATTTGGAAAAAGGATGCATTGCATGAGGCTACTGTTTACTATCAAATGTATACAATAGAATTCCCAAAAAAAAAAAAATAAAACCCCACGCCTTTTACCTCAAATTTCAGGGATCTCAGGAAAACTGTTATGTAGAGACCTACATAAGCTAGCTTTTGACTTCGTTTAAACTCACGCTTGGAAGTGTGCATAGCACTTTCCGTTAGGTATATTTTATACAGAATTTACATTCTAGCTTAAATCCTTAGTATTTGCGGTTGAACGAAACCGTCCGTAGGTATTCAAATTTCACACGCGACACGTTTTACGCACATTATTTAGCAAATTCCCTTCGTTCAAATTTAACCGAACGAGTTACGGCGCTGAAGCTGGTGATTACTGGAGTAATTTTGAGTTAAGCTTCCCTATTCCATGTATGTAGGTTACACCTTATGCAGTTATGATCGGGGGCGAAGTGAACGATTTGCTGGTGGGCTACACTATTTCCCAAATGTGGGGGCGAAGCAAGCGATGGTTACAGGCTTTGTTCAATTAAATTGGAATCCTTTGTGATGGAGGCTTGGAAACCTGTGTCTCTGGACGGCCCTGAAGCAGTTGAGGGCGAGGCAGGAGCCGTTTCATGATGTCGACGTATATGCTATCACATGTATCGTCATAAAGGCATTGGGGGACGTCTGGAAGGCAAAGGACGTGCTCCCACAACCCCCCTCTTTAGCCCCCTCCAGAGGTATCAGCTGATAAGAGTCGCTGTCGCGGGAGGTCAATTAAATACAGGACGGAGAAAACGATCTGGCCGGGCTACCTCCGTAATGAAGGAAAAGAAGTGACGAAATTCGCGATGGCTTCACTACCCTTTGGTTACGCTCGTGGGGAGTTACCTTGTCAGCGGAACGAAGAGAACATGACATACAGAGTTGTTTTAGCAATCGATCGGCGGCTCATTGTCGGAAACCGGATAAATTTTCATAATCTTCCCCAAAATTAGAATTAGGGCATCATCCAGCATCAGGTTGGGGATGTACTTTGGACGAAAGCGTAGCAGGGGAAATGGATGGGATGGAAGTCGGATTCACGACCCGGTGCCATTCATTCCTGGACCCAGCACCCTGGAAGCCGAGCTTGACATTCCTTCTTCGAGCTGATATTTGAGATGAGCTTGGGATATCACCTATCGTAGGGCGGATGCCCGTGACGCTAAATGGGGGACCGTCCCCGTCATGCCTGTTTCCGTCATGCGAGGGGAGGTATTTTCATTCAAATCAAATACCGATGATCACCGCGGCTGAAGGCTGACGCATGTCTATAACGTGCCTAGGAAAACGTAAGCAGCATTTCTACTGGTTCGAGGCGGTATGCTGGACGGAGAACGGGACTGTTGAGGAGCTGTGTGACTGCAGAGGCGAGGGTCGATGACATCAAAATCCACCTTTACTAAATTCAAACTTCACGAGATCAGGGGAGGGAGCGGCTCCACCGACCTCCTGACATTACCGCTTGTCTAATCCACTTCGGTTTAATGTTCATGTTCGATGCTATAGGAGTGAACGGAACTCTCGTCATCGACATGCTGAAAGACTTCTACAGCATCATCATCATCATCATCACCAATTCGGCTTAGAGGATGTCACGATCTAAAACCTCGTGCCACCCACGCAATCCTAAATACTTCCGGACATCGGCCACCAAACCATAAATCGAAGCAGATCCTCACATCAAGCGATATGAGATGACATTTCATCAAGCAACATTAGCATTATCACCATTATAATTTGGCGGCGCATTGGTTGAGAACACTCCCACTATCACCATACGAACCGGAAATACACATCAAACCCTTTCCCGACAGGAAGCAAAACATGTCGATTTTTCATTCGTCGCTTGCGACCATCAAAATATTCTCTGGAGGTGTTGGAATTGGAGACTGACCGGGCGGTTTTAATTGAACCTCACCAAGTCAGTTGCGGAAATGGAGGAGTCCAATTGTAGCAAGACATATTTTGTTTCATGTCAATCCCTAGTAATCTCCCAAAAATACCTACTCAAACTCAAAACTAACTAACAAACTTCACTTACAACTGTGACTGTAGAATTTGTGCATCCCGGGCCTGTTTTGATTGAATTTTGATTGAAAATCCGTAACTAGATTACAAATGTCAAATTATTTTTATGTTAGCACCCCAAGAACCGCAGAGGATACGCTGCGTTACGCTAAAGGTAGGATCTTCCCAATTAAATGTATAGAAGTATATTTTGTACTAGGTACTAGGGAAGATGACGCGGGTTAATTCAGAAGAAGTAGTCGTCAACAAACAAGTATAGAACGGACGTTAGTAGGGGAGGAAGTTGCACGAACGATAGCATTAGTTATTTTCTAGATAGCTAGAGTCAGTCATTGTAAATCGGACCCTAGTGAATTGTAACACGCCATACCTAAAAGAACAAGGGTTTACCACAAACAAATTATTAATTAAATTGTATTAACCATATCAAACCTTTAAAGCAAAAAATGACACAACGTTAAGGGGTTAATTACAAGTTGATTAATTGAGAGCATCTCGCCACGTATACCTAAAACGTATTACGTAAAAGGGGTGTCGAGTTGTTCCTGCCAAAGGAATGAAAAGGAGAGAAGAGTGAGCGACGAAACAAGGCTACGAATACGAATTCGAGGCGGCGAACTCTACGTACAGAGCTTTCGTTGCAGAGCCTACGAACGATGTAGAAAGATAGAAACCATAAAATCAAGTTCTAAAAGAAAAGGAAAACTAATTAATTACAGGAGCAAGGGTCGGATTTATTACAGTGGTGCCGCGACCAAGGAGAGAGCGTCCACACCGAGCTTGTTCTAAATTTTCCTAATTCGAATGTGCTTTGAAGAAGGAACAGCATAAAGCTTGTAAAGTTTTATTCTATAATTAGGGGGGGGGGGTAAGAGTTGATTTATTACAAGGTAAAACTGCGAGAAACATTGAAATAAGGATTAAAGAATATATGCAATCGTTAAACAATAACAGTTTCTCGGAATATGCCAATCATTAGTTAGAGACTAGTTACACCTTTGACTTCAATAGTGGAATCGAATTTATTAAATTGCAATTTAAATGGCATTCAGTTGGATAAATAAGAAATATTGGAAATCAGAAAGAGCGTGAATGCAAAATTGAATATTATTAATAATCAAAAATTGTTTTTGAATGACCCAATATTAAACTTATTCCCTTTGTAAATTATTCCCTATTGCCCCTCTTCGCTCTACCCAATCTCACCTTTTCATTGATACCATGGTGTCTATGTCTATTATTTCCAGTTTCAGTTTCAGATTCAGTGCAGGAAACCCGGGCGTTTATTTTATTTTCATTTATGTATATAGATTTCTTTTTCCCACCTCACTAGACAAAGTCTGTTTCCAGGGGGGTTAATATTTAGTGAAAAAGATCTGTATCAAATTATACATGGGTATAAAAATATTAAAAAAAATAATAATATAAAAGGACAAAATAAAAGACAAATATATAAAAATATACATACAAAAACATATGCATGTACACACATGCATACATACGTGGTGTTGTTATATTAAATCTTTACATTTAAATTTTGTTATTTAATATATTTCCATAAAAATATTGCGTATGTAATTTAAAACTCACATGGAAATAAATACAGTGGGAACATGATAATTAATATTGTAAACAAGCTGTACCCAGCGTATTAGTTATTTAGGATATTTCGAATATCAGTTCTTTCCTTTTCAGTCAACCATATTAAAAAATATTTTGAAGAGCCAGTTCGAGTTATTTGGGGTTACGTAAGTTTTTGTTTGTGTTACGAACCAGGTACGATTCATGTTTTTTTGCGAAAGAGATACAGGGAACTAGAAAGTGATTATTTAGTTTTGCTATTGTGTTTTGCGAGTGAAGTATGTGGTGAGATGATTTTTTTATAGAGTTTTTATAGACGAACTTTCTTATGAATAGTTTATTTACGTCTAGAAAATTGTTTTTAATCATAAGCTGTTCTGTCAGATGTTGGTAAGGTTTTTAAACTAAATTCTAATTATTGTTTTGTGATTTATTTTAAGAGGATTGAGGAAAGTATCTGCTGCTCCTCCCCATACTGATATACTATACGTTAGAATAATTTGACAAAATTTATAATTAGTTTTAAGAAAATTCTGAAGAAGTGAGCGTTGCTCATGAAAATTTTTGGTTTTTATAAACAATAACAGCCTTACTAAAAAACCCAGTGAAAATTTTATTCAATTGACAAACGGCCGCGGATGTGAAAACATTACTAATTAAAAATTTGTTCATTGAAAGAAATACACATGGTTTCCACGGCCTGAGAGGGTAGTTTATCTCTGTTTTAACCATTGATGTCCGAACGATATTTGTAATTTTTCCATAGTATTTTGAATGTTCTATATATTTCTTATTTTTGAAGGTGTCGTAAAAACAAATACCATTTATGAAAACTAGATAAAATTACCTTTTAGATTTGTATATTTGAAATACAGTTTAGTTTTCAAAAACTGACATATTTTAAGATTCAAACTCGGAAATAAATGGAAAAAATTTTCTTACCAAAGTTTTTTTGACTAAAATGTAGAGAAATTAAAAAAAAACAAAATTTTAAAAACACCATCCTTTTATGTAATAAATTTGGAAGGAAACTATTACCTCACTTTTTCCTCGTGCATACAATAAAAAAATAATAAAAAATTTCAAATTTTTTTTTATTGCTAAAAAACTAACCTAAAAATTATACCGTCTTTTATATCAGATTTCTTGCATCTCTAAAGACGTTAATTTCTTTGATGCATTTAGGCACACATGTATTAGATATTATTATTTAAAAAAAACACCACTTTCATAAAATTATCGTAAAATAAAACCTTTAAATGTAAATTTGAATTCTCATGTATCATATAAAATAGTTTTTGACACTTTTCAAAGTACGATTATTGTTTTTTTTAACTTGACTAAAACTTATGAAAAACCACAAACAACACGGTAAATATATCAATGATATAAATATAAGAGTAAATTATTCATATTAATAGAAATTAACCATCACATAAGTAATATTGCACACACAAAAATCATTTCGCGCTTCCAGCGTCTTTTTCGAGCGCGAACAACGTATGCGCAGGCGCCGCGCCGCCGCGCCACCTAGCGGTTATGAAGGAAAACAAACAATTTAGTACTTAAATATGCATTGTTGCCGGATTTACAATACGTTTTAAGACCGAATCTTATTAGTAACGTTATCGTGTTTTAGTGTATTTTTGTTTTATTCATGTTGCTGCAATAACACGGGTTATCTGGCGTGCTGTGGTTTTTTTTTAGTAAGGCTGTAAAAGTGGTAAAAACTAAGTATACTATTAATTTCAAATTAAAATGGTGCCACAAAATAAGTTTGCTGTGTTTGAAGAAGAGAGATAATATTGTTAATATTCGTCGATTTTTTTTACATTAGTTCCACACAGGAGGCCTTAGGAAAAATCTACGTATTTTTATGAGGAAGTATGTACGTATTTTTATGAGGAACAGTGTATGAACGTGTTAATTTTTTTTTTTTTTTTACATGAGCTCCACACAGGAGGCCCTGAGGAAAATAATTTCCCTCAGGGCCTATGTCATCTTTGGGGATGCTGTGTGGAGGGGTTTTGGGGGAAAGGAAGGAGAGGAGAGTTCTGGGAAGGAAAAGGGTTTAAGGGGTGGGTAGGAATCTGGGGTTCAGTGTGTCCTGGTCATCCGTCTCCAATACCTAGACAAACCTCACCCCATGAACCCGGGCACCCCTGCTAAATCACCAAACGTAGCGAACCACTTAATAATGCTGATGAACAACTGGGCCTAACAATCAACGTCAATAAAACTAAATGGATGAGATTTGGACGACTAGATCACCCTGAATCAGTGATACAGGTAAATGGTTGCAATGTTGAAAAGGTGGAAAGATTTAGATACCTCGGCAGTATTCTCACGGAGAATCTTGACCCAGATGTGGAGGTTAGTTGCAGAATTGAAGCAGCAAGAACTGCGTTCATTAAAATGAAATCCCTCTTCTGCAATGACAATATCAGCTTAAAACTAAGGCAGAGAATGCTAAAATGTTATGTGTGGTCGGTCTTGCTCTATGGATGTGAAACATGGACCTTGAAAGTAAATACCATGAACAGGTTAGAGGCTTTTGAAATGTGGCTTCACCGGAGAATGCTCAAGGTCCCATGGACCGACATGATCACCAACACAGAAATTCTCAGGCGGGCTAGAGCAGATAGAGAACTGCTTACATTAATCAAAATCAGGAAAATTTCATATCTGGGTCATAAACTTCGAGGGGAGAAGAATCACTTGCTCCATTTTTTGACTTTTCAATGCTACTAACTTTATTACCTACTTATCTCATACACTGTAAATCTGAATATATTATATGTTATCAGGTTAATTCCGCAAATCCGAATATACTTTATGCTACCAGGTTCTTTTTCTATTTTTTTTTGTTATGTAATTATGTATGTATAATATGAACTAAACCTGTAAATTTGTCTGTCCTGGTACGGGAAACTTTCCTAGTTGGACAGGCAAAGCTTCCTAATATGTGTTTTGTACTTTCTTTTGTATGTATCTATAGTAAATAAATAAATAAAATAAATAAATAAATAAAAATTTGATATTGAAAGGCAATATTGAGGGCCTGGTAGGAGAAAAATGTCTTGGCTGCGTAATATACGAGAGTGGACCGGCATTAGAAGTGTGGAGGAGCTATTCCGGGCAGCGCAAGACAGAGAGACATTCTCAAGAGTGATCGCCAACGTCGGGGGGACCTGATACGGCACACAAAGAAGAAGAAGATGAACGGTGATTTGGATCGGGGGGTCAATGGGTCCAGAAGTGACAGATGTTTGAATTCATCCTTCACACTTTGATGCAAGGCGACGGTTGAGAGAGTCTGGCTGGAGAGGTCAAAAGGTCTCCCTCAACCAAGCTCTCCCGATGCGGCCTGCCTCGCAGTTGATGGGCAAACGTGTCCGCCGCCAAGCCCTAGACGAACCTTACCCCCCCATGAATCCGGGCACCCCTGCTAAGTCACCAAACGTAGCGAACCTCTTCGGGGGTCTATGACAAGGGTGTTTAATGTTCATTAAATGGTTCCCGAGGTGGCGCGCGGTACCCATACTTTCCTCTCAGATGGTTGTCGATATTATTATATATTGATTTTTGTCGATATTTGTGGATGTGTGTGGATATTTAAGGATATTTGCTGATGTCTGTGGATATTAAAAAACGCCTTACCAAGTCGGCCATTGGGACCTCTTATTTTTTATGTCATTTATGTCGATCTCTTATTTCAAATTAAAAATTAACAATATTATCTTCGACTAATTTTTCCCACATTTTTGACTGCTAACTTTTTCAATGATCACAAATTTCTAAAAAATTGGTTTGTAATATAGATAGTGTATAAACATATCCGATTCTATTTAAATTGACCTTTTCTAAAAGTGTGTCTTCTTCTTTTACATATTTTCGTTTAGATTTATTAGTAATGCCATTCAAAGAAATAAATTGATTCTCCCTGCATGTCCTTTCCCGTGCATCCCCGTTCCCTTCTACCTTCCCCCTCCCTCGTGTCTTCCCTCTCCGCAAACCCCACCTTCGCCCCGCCTTTCCTCCCTGCCGCTAAAATAAATGAATTACACATATTTTCATTTATACACATTTCATAACGCCAGAGCTTACCATTATACATAGCCTATGTTACTCGCTGATAATGTAGCTTTCTATTAATGAAAGAATTTTTCAAATCGGTTCATTAGTTTCGGAGCCTATTCAATGCAAACAAACAAACAATCAAATCTTTCCTCTTAGTAGATAGTTCCTTTTTATATATATATAGTAAATTATATAAATATTGATAAATATAACCTTCAAAAGTTATTACAACGAGAATTATTACAATACAATTTAAATAAATATGTAATTACTACTTCTTCTTTGTGTGCCGTATCAGGTTCCCCCGACGTTGGCGATCACTCTTGAGAATGTCGCTCTGTCTTGCGCTGCCCGGAATAGCTCCTCCACACTTCTAATACCGGTTCACTCTCGTATATTACGCAGCCAAGACATTTGTTTCCTACCAGGCCCTCGGCGACCCTCTATCTTGCCTCTCAATATCAAATGGAGCAAGTGATACTTCTCCCCTCGAAGTATATGACCCAGATATGAAATTTTCCTGATTTTGATTAATGTAAGCAGTTCTCTATCTGCTCTAGCCCGCCTGAAAATTTCTGTGTTGGTAATCATGTAGGTCCATGGGACCTTGAGCATTCTCCGGTGAAGCCACATTTCAAAAGCCTCTAACCTGTTCATGGTATTTACTTTCAAGGTCCATGTTTCACTGCCTTAGTTTTAAGCTGATATTGTCATTGCAGAAGAGGGATCTCATTTTAATGAACGCAGTTCTTGTTGCTTCAATTCTCCATCTAACCTCTACACCTGGGTCAAGAGTCTCCGTGAGAATACTGCCGAGGTATCTAAATCTTTCCACCTTTTCGATATTGCAACCATTTAACTGTATCACTGATTCAAAAATTACTCTTATTAACATTCATATTTCGTATACCTATGACAAGAATCTAAAAACAAGAATTCTTATACTGTAAATGGATGATAGTTACGAGTAGATATGTTGTACAATTAATTAAGTAAATAAAAAATAATTGTAAATATTTTTTTTATCCTAAACCACATTTCACTATCTGACATTTTTCCATTCTCAAAATCAGATCTCGCAATGTTTGCTCAGAGTATTGGAACATTGCTAGTCAACCCAAGGGAGCCTACTATGCCGTAGTATAAAGGACTACCCAATCAAAAGCGTGGTTTTAACAATTCCCCCATTTGTCCAAAAAATAAATTTACTTACTTATTTAAATGAGAATTGGACATTGTTCCGTTCCTTCTCACCTTTTTAGAATTCAAGTCCTTGATTCCCCAGATTGTACATTCTATAGTCCAGATTTGGGAACTTTAGATCACATGTTTTTTGGTTGTCCCTCTCTAAACAAATATCCTCTCTTCTATCAAGCATTATCTAAAATTGCCTCCCCACCATTCAATATCTCATATCTTCTAAGCCTGAACTCGACTCTAATCTTCAATACAATTTTAAAATAAGCCCATTTTATGTAATAAAAATAATAAATAAATTCACCTTTCCTCATTCCATACTATGAAATGTTAGCTTATAACTAAAGCTGGAAACCATAAAAAAATATATATGATACTAGCTGACTCGGCCACGCGTTGCTATGGCTAACTTTGACGGCCGGCGTAGTGCAGCGGCAAGGCGCTTGACTCGCATTCCGAAGGTCGCGGGATCGAATCCCGGCGTAAATAAATTTTATTTGATTAATTTGTGTATTTCACAATTTATTCATTTAAAAGAATATATGGTATATTTGCGGCACGTTCCAGAGACCACCATTCAGAATTGAAACGTTGCCTGAAATGGCTTTAGCCGTGTTTGGTGACCAGATCTGAATAGCCAGGTACTTCCCCACCTTCCTCTTCCCCATCTCCTTCCCACCCCATACCTTTAGCCTCACAACATACCCAAATTGGGGATGCCATAGTCTCACTGGCTCCAGACGGGAGCAGTTGGGACTCTTGTGCGGTATTCATGTAAAAAAAAAAGAAACACAACACGTCTACTGAATTGTTACTCAACCTATATAACAAAGTGTTGTGTCTACACATTAACTCACACCGCCGTCTGTTAGAAACTTATGAAACTTACAAATAATAATTACAAAGCATTGTCCTTTAACAAACATTTAATTCACAATAATAAATATTAAGGGTCAAAAATTGAGATAAAAACTATCCCATCTTTTAATTTGGACCAAATTACACAATGTAAGCCAAATTTCGTCAAAATCAGTTTAGTAATTTCGCAGTTTATCTTGAACAAACATCATGAAGCGAGATTTTTATGTAATCAAGATTAAAAAAAACGTGTAAAGTACGTGGTCTCTAATAATCGTAAAAACACTCCACTCAAAACAAAAACACTAAATTTCAAAACAAACTTTCATCATATTTTGAGAGTTCCAGAACCCAAATATAAATTAATGAACGAGTTTGTTATATTTTCAAAACACATATTAAACTGTATTCAGTGGGAACCCCATTAATGTAAGGGTAAACTTCCTTAACAATGGCCCTCCGCCCGGCAAGAGTAATATTTTTAAATTGTATATTTAACCGTTGTTTTATTATTTTTTATGCTTTGATGATATAATAACTTTACTGTCGAGGATGTGCTTTTTTTTTACACTGGTAACAATTTTATTGTTTTTGGAGTAAAACTTCTTTACGCACGCTTGACTTGGGGAGTAAGATGGTAAATGCGTGGCGAGAGCGTTACGAAAAGCGAGGCGAACGGTAGTTGAGAGGGAGAAGATAGAAAGGGAGAGAGGAGTTACGTTTCGTATATTACTGTAGGGGCAAGAGAGAGAGAGATACGAGCACACATTTTCTTTCTCTCTTTCTCTCATAGCCAGTTACGTTTCGTATGTCTAAGACACAGTGCAGGCATATTGTCTGTATCACACTGTAGGAGCAAGAGAGAGCAGTGCGCGCGCACATTTTCTTTCTCTCTTCTTATCACATATATAGATGGACACATTGACCTCAGGTTCCTACCCACTCCTCATACCCTTTTTCTTCCCAGAGCTTCCTTTCCATAAAAATACCCTCCACACCACTTCCCAAAGATGCCTCCTGTGTGGAACTAATGTAAAAAACGTGGTATTAAGAAAATATTGTTAGTAGGTACCTAGGTATTTTCCAAAAGGAGATATTTACATCTTAATTCTGGGGAAATTTATGCAGATTTTTCGTGGGGAGGTGTTTTTGTTTTATTTTTCTAATGCACGTCGCAAAGAAGCCATTCGATTAAATGTTTTTATTTAAAGAAATGCTTTTTGAACACGAAAAATGCACACTGAAAACAATTAACAAGAGATAAAAACAATTATTAAAAGTAATAATTATTAGCCTGAAACACATATCTCCCAAAAGCTGTGCGTACTGTACAGGGCCCGCAGATACTTTAATAGTACACAACTGCTAACTGTTTGATGGATTCTCCCATCTTAACAGACGGATTGCAATCTTTAGAGCACAGGCGTCGGGTGGGAATGCTATCCTTGTTCTATTGGTATTACAATGGAAGATGCTCCGAGGAACTAGCATCATTGATCCCTTCGGCACCGGTGCATAGTCGGGAAACACGCCAAACGCGTGCCCAACATTTGTACCCGGTTGACATTTGTCACATGAGAACGGGTCGTTTCTTCGACTCTTTCTTGTGTTCAACAGCTCGGCTGTGGAATGATCTGCCGGCCTCTGTGTTTCCTCCTTCCTACAACATGGGTCTCTTCAAGACCAATGTTCATTCCTTCCTCTTCTCAAAAAGACCCTCCACACAGCATCCCAGATGACATAGGCCCTGAGGGAAATTATTTTCCTCAGGGCCTCCTGTGTTGAGTTAATGTAAAAAAAAAAACATCTACATTGAAAAATCTCCCGACGGAACACGAACCTGTGTCCTTCTGATTTCTGGTCAACTGCTCTTATCCATTGAGCTACGTCGGCTTATCTCCTGCCCGCCAAATAATTCAATAAATACTAGCGTTTCATTCAACAATTATTGTTTATTACATTTTTCCACCTGCAAACAACCAACTTTATTTAATATGAGGACGGCGTTGTAAGTGCTAAATCTCCTAGTAGATGTTAATTACTTAGTGTTAATTGTTACTCTTTATGCTATGCATAAAAATCTTGTATTAAACATTAGTTTAACAATTAAAAATAATAAGAGATAAAAAGGTAAAAAAAAGTATTACGCTGTTTTTTCTGCTAAACTTAGTGTTAATGTCATCATTTTATTTTCAAACCGCACATTTTTTCTGCATCTTCCACAAATCTATCACTTATTTTCCCGCGTTTTGTTTGCCGCCGTTTTCCGTTTTAGCGGTAACAATGGCCGCCCGAGGCGTGGTTACCAGCATCAAAAACCCTCCACAGTCAAGTTGTTGATCTCGGCTCTGTTAACCCAGTGCGTAGGTACTGTACACTCTACAGTGAACAATTATACAAAGTACCCAACTATCTACCATAGAGAAAGCAGGGCTTTGACTGTTGTAAAGAGAATATACAATATCATGATGGTTTATGGTTATGAAAGAGATTAATTTATGTAATCATGGTATTTCTACTTCTCGATGAGGTTTTCATGATTGTTTGGATTCGAAATTGTCGAGGTTTTTTATTTTTTGGTTTAATTGCTTAATTTTTAGAGCTTACCATTTTCATTTATATTTTTACAAAGTTCTGTCAGAATTCACCGAACAATCATAGCAGAGCATTTAAGGCTCTTACGGTTTTAATCGGGCGGCTGTGGACACCCCCACCCCATGAACTATTTTAAAAATTTCATAAATGCCAGAGCTCACCCTTATATATAGAAACCTTCGCGAGCATGCTACAAATTACCAAAGTTTCATCGCAATCGAATAGTAATGCATACGTGACAAACAAATACGATTCATTTTGATACATAAAGATTTAGTGGAACTATCGATGGCAAGTGTTCACCGATGCATAGATGGGGCCTTAAAGAGTCGGCGACGTGTGAATGCGGTGCGGTGCAGACCACCGAACATGTGGTCAACGAATGCCCGCTCCATTCATTCCCCGGCGGGATTGATGAGGTCCACAGGGCAACGCCTGAGGCCCTAGACTGGCTCGCAGACCTAGATGTCCCCCTCTGACCCCCCACCATACGAAAGAAGAAGAAGAACCGTATAATCAATATTTTTACGTAGTGTAAAATGAAGTCGCCTCTGCTGTCTGGGCGCTTAGATCTTTTAATACGCAACGGATTTTCATACGGTTTTCACCAAGAAGTAGAGTGATACGTGAGGAAGGTTTTTAGGTAAATAATTTGTCAAGGTTTTATGTAAATTGGTTGAAATATATAAGTAAAGGGAGCGGGCTGGCAAGCGGGTAGCGGGCAGGGTGCTGGCAAGCGGGTGGTGTGGATTTGGTTGGGTAATGGCGTGGCCGGGTCTGCTAGTATATTGTAAAAGAAAGTGAATAAAATTGTGCGTCCCGCTAAAACTCAGAAACGAGTCCCAGTACGATCAAGGGAGTTATATGGTGTGGTAGCCCTCTATCCTTCATCCATGAATAAGGTTCCCGTTTTTATTGGAAAGGGGTGCTTTTGATAATATAAGGACTGGAAGTTTTGCACTCTACAAATTTTTAGAAAAGTCCAAAGTATTCGTGAGTATTTGAGAGCATTTAACAACATTCCAGAACATCCCTGAACATTCTGGAATGTTCGGGAATAGTCTGGAACCTTCGGGAACATCCCGGAACAACCCAGATCATTATGGAACATTCCAGAACACTCTCGAATGTTATTGAATGTTCTGGAACATTGTGGACCATTCAAAGCCTTTTTTGTATGGATGGGGCTACCCATTGGTAGGGGTATATAAAGCAAGATCCGTAGTGGATTCAACGTCAGTTCAATTTCGGGTACTCCAGCTGGTACCTAATAAAACGAACTTAAATACAAAAAAACTCTAATTATTATCCACTTCTCTATTACCTGAGAGACAATAAAAACTCAAATAAACACAGTAGCTTTAGAAAGAGAGCCAAGACTGAACCCCTAAATTTTCATTATTTCAATACTTTCCGAGATGTAGAAATGTGTTCTATGTTTATATTTTCTCTTTCCGCTTTGTTTTCACGTGAAAAGCGCAAAGAAAGACCCGCTGAAACATCTGCCAGTGAAATTTCCATGAGAGCCTCACAAAGCGAGCCTTAACTTTGCCGGAAATCAGATAGTTGCCACTGGTTGGCTGTTTCCCTCGGCTTTGGCAGCTTTTTAAGGTGATTCCGTAAAGAAATCCCCGACAATAGAACCGGCGTAGCTGAGATAAGCCCTGATGGTGCGCATATATTATGTATAAAACATAACGTGGAGACCGACCGAATACCTTTTAGTTTACGAATAACCTGCCAAAAACACTCGTACTACCATAATTTATATTATCCTCAATAAAAAAGATTTTTTCATGATCTACATAGCTCTTAGCTAAACAATGTTAGAATATGATATTATGGGATGGGGCAGTGAAAATGACAGTATTCTGAATCTACTAAAAAATTCAGAAAATCAACAATAAACAGTATACTGTGGAGGTCGAACAAAGGACACTGAATTGCATTCGGCTGGCTTTCGATTGGTCTCTAGCAACCAATCGAAATCATTTTCAAGTCACAAAAAATCTCTCCGCACCTCAACGAAAACCATCGATCATTCTGTATTAAACTACCGGTCAAGACTTACTTGCATATCGTGTTTGTTCGCCTTTCACATTATTATTATTGTTAAATATTTAAATACAGAGGAATTGTGTGTAAGTTGTAAATTGTTAATAAACCTGTAAGTAATATAACGACATCTTACTTATTTGATTTACCACACCCTTTACACAATTTAAAACACATAACACATCACCCTATAACTGGTGACCTCCATAAAACACACTGAGCCTCTATAATTGGTGACCCCGACGTGATAAAATCAAGCGATGATAAAATCTTGAACTATCTTATCGTGTCAATTAAACAACTCTATAAAATTACTCTTTTATATTCATAAATACAATACACAATATATAACAACTAACGCTTTTATTAGTAGTAGAGCGCTAGTCTCAACAAAGGCGGGATTTATTTCCTAACAAATATTTCAAATAATTAATTATGAGCGTGGCGTTCTCACCTCAAAAATTATGGTTAAGAATTGCCTAAACGCATAATGAAACATGCACTCACCTAAAGAAAATGCCATCCTGTAAAAGTAAAGGCAATATATCGATCGTCCAGTTGATTAGCCAGACATTTCCGAAAAATCGCAATTTGAGTTTTTTAAGAAATTTGAGACTCGACTGTTAAAGAATTCTGCATTGACCATCTATGTTTTTAATACCACTTACAGATAGTTCAGCAACTATCTTTCGACACATGTCACAATTTAGTCAAACTACCCTCATATCTATTTAATTTGTAGTCTTCTACGTGGTATGTTATTGGTGAAGGTATAATAACTTTAAGTCCAGACTGCTTTTCAGAAACACAAAGATATTAGTGTACAAAACACTTATCAGACCAGTACTTACGTACGCAGCTGAGACTTGGGTACTAACTAAGAGGAATGAGAGAGCACTGGACGTTTTTGAAAGAAAAAGAGACGTATCTTCGGACCGGTTCTAGAAAATGGATTTTGGCGCAGACTTCAGTGGCTGGGTCATGTGGAGAGAACGACCGAGCATCAAGCACCAAAGTCCCTGCTGAATTCAAGACCAATAGGGCGAATGAACCTGGGAAGACCAAGACTAAGATGAAGCGACAACGTCCTCAAAGACATATCTATCTTGGAGCTTCTAAACTGGAGAGAGCTGGCACAAAACCGAGATGAGTGAAGGAAGATTCTCGAGGAGGCCAAAACCCACCAGGGGTTGTAGAGCCAATAGTGATGATGATGATGTTAATAACTTTATGGAGTACATGAAAAAGTAATTAAATATTTTTGAATGGTCACCATGATACAAACAGCTGCCTAGTATGGTGACCTAATGTATCTTCTCAAGTAAATGTATTAATCATGTAACATGTACTTAAATAATAATAATAATAATAAGCCTTTTTATTCTGGACTTCTGTTAGGTATATATTAGACATGATCTTATTTGTTATAGTATATCCCGAAGCTCAGTTTGCCTCTTGGCATAGGCCTCCTCTAACATTTTCCATTGGGACCTGTCACGCGCTACTCTTCTCCATTGATGTCCAGCAGTGAGTTTTAGGTCATCTTCCCATCTCATGTGTTGACGTCCTCTACTTCTCTTGCCATCTCTGGGATACCAGTCAGTGACATATACTTATAAATAAATAAAAAAAATAGAGTCCTATCTTAGATATGTTCCCTTTCACTGTCCATTCTATCTCCTCCCCCGACTCTTCACTAATTCCTAGTCACGCCCTCACCCCTACCACAACATTTAATAATACATTGTACTCATCCACTGTTTTGTAATGTCAAGTTATATACGCTTGCCCTGAATGAAGTGGTTCTAACAAAGAAATATTATTTCAATTTTATAAGAAAAATTCTCATTTTATAACTTTTGAAGGTTATTACCATCAATGAAAATAATAATATTAATCTAAATGATAATATGAAAGAGAACAAGACAGTGGAGGTTATCCACCCCTTAGCCGTCCTCGTATAAGTAACTGATGGTTACTCCTTTAAGGTTCTCGCAAGATTCTATTTTTTTTTTGTTAAACGAAGCTACATTTATTTATTTTGAACGAATCTAGACCTCCAGAGTCCTTGCATACTTTGTAAGTAAGCAGTATGCAAGTGCTTAATAGGAAAAACAAAATGCAAAAAATAGGTTAGTAAGACAGAGATAAATTAAACAGGCCAAAAGAAAAACTCATTCATGAGACTCAATGAGGCGGCATTGCATCTGTAAAAACCTGCAAGCACCTGCATAAAATAGAGAACATAAGTAATACAATAAATCTCAAATCAATTGGCAAGTACCAACAAAAAATGTGAATGGCTTTCTTTTTCTTAATTTTTTTCTCTTTACAAAAGAGAACAAGACACAGAAAAAGATAATGGTCGCAACTGGGATTCGAACGAAGAACCTCTCGTCTATCCGGGACGTGCGTTTACCAATTTCGCCATTGCCACCTACTGCCAAGCCGTCGTAATAGTCAATCTCATATTTCAAATTTTAGAATCAACAATATTATTTTCAATTATTTTTTTTCCATATCACAAGCAACTCTAACCTTGATGTAACTCTAAGTGACCAGCTCAGGTATGGGGGCTCCATCGAAGCCAGAGTAAAGTTACCCTCCCAGAAACTGGGCGTACTGTTCAGGGCCCGCAGATGCTTTAATAGTGCACAACTGCTAACCCTGTACAAATAACAAGTGCGCCCCACGGTTGAATTTGGCAGCCACCTCTGGTCTGGAGCTCCAAAATACCTGAAAAATACCCTCGACTCTGTGCAGAAACGGGCGGTCCGTTTGATAGATTCTCCCATCTTAACAGACGGATTGCGATCTTTAGAGCACAGGCGTCGGGTGGGAATGCTATCCTTGTTCTACCGGTATCACAATGGAAGATGCTCCGAGGAACTAGCATCATTGATCCCTTCGGCACCGGTGCATAGTCGGGAAACACGCCAAACGCGTGCCCAACATTTGTACACGGTTGACATTTGTCACATGAGAACGGGTCGTTTCTTCGACTCGTTCTTATGTTCAACATCTCGGCTGTGGAATGATTTGCCGGCCTCTGTGTTTCGTCCTTCCTACAACATGGGTCTCTTCAAGACCAATGTTCATTCCTTCCTCCCCTCAAAAAGACCCTCCACACATCATCCCAGATGACATAGGCTCTGAGGGAAATTATTTTCCTCAAGGCCTCCTGTGTGGAGATAATGTAAAAAAAAAAAACTACCCTTTTTATTGGAAACAATCATTCTAAGAATTGGTTTGTAACCTAGATAGCGCCACGGATAAATATATCCGATTTTATTTATATGGAACTGTTCAATTATTATATTAAAGTAATATTATAAACGCACGGACGTCACGGACAGACGAGAGGTTCTGGATTCGAGTCCCAGTTACGACCATTATCTTTTCCTCTTGTTCTGTTTTTTTGTGCCTTGTTCTCTTTCATATTTTCGTTTAGATTATTTTTATTATCTTCTTCTTCAATGATATATTATTTCATTTAGAAATACTCGTAAATAAGATGTCTACACATTTTTCTTTGGTTCGGATTAAAAAAAAATGTATTTTCGGTCGGTCTCTAAAACATGGGTAGCTGGAAAAGTCTATGGGGGTGGAGGGAGGGGTAGGGTGGAATGGGTGAGGGTGCTCGTTCAAGGCTCCGCAGGTATTGAGAAAGGCTTCTCTCGACATGGAAACTGAAGTCTTTCTTTTTCAAGAGAATCTCCGTCCCCACTGTGTCAATGAAGAATCTGCAGTCTTTGCGAGTTTTGTACAAAGGTTTCAATGGACTGCAAAATGAAGCCTTATGTATGTTTATTTGTTCCTGAAGTCCTGAGAAGACTCAAAATGCATCGAGCACATCTAATTACGAATGGAATTGAAAATCCATAAAATACGCATTGATATTAATAGGAAGTTCGCGAAATCCAGTATTTGATGACTGCACCAAAACTAATCGCTTAAAACCACATTATTTTAATTAATTCGCTTAAATATGAATAAACACACACTTCGAAAAATAACAATCAAACCCGTGATTTATTTTGGGGTGTTACGCCGCTTTAGCCAAAGTTTCGGACAGCATTACAGTGTCAACCGTCAGGACGTTCGTCCAGTTGATTACTCAGACATCTCTCGAATCTGTGCAGAAACGGACGGTCCGTTTGATAGATTCTCCTAACTTAACAAACGGATTGCAATATTTAGAGCACAGGCATCTGGTTGGAATGCTATCCTTATTCTACCGGTGTTTCAATGGAAGATGCTCCGAGAAACTAGTGTCATTGATCGGCACCGGTGCATAGTCGGGAAATTGAAGATTGATACTTGTCACATGAGAACGGGTCGCTTCTTCGACTCGTTCTTATGTTCAACAGCTCGGCTGTGGAACGATTTGCCAGCCTTTGTATTTCCTCCTTCCAAAAACATGGGTCTCTTCAAGACCAATGTTGATTCCTTCCTATCCTCAAAAAGTCCCTCGACACAGAATCTCAGATGATATAGGCTCAGAGGGATATTATTTTCCTCAGGGCCTCCAGTGTGGAGTTAATGTAATAAATAAAAAAAAAACCTATGTAAAAATGTACCTTCTATCTGGTACAATACTCGATTTCTCATTAACACCACCAAATCAATTATAATGGAAAAAAACTTGTAGTGAATTAAACAAAATATTGATGTGTTTAGGACATTTCAAAATGGCATACTAATGTACCAGACCGGAATGCCTTCCAGTGTTATTTTATAGCATATAATATGTTAAACACAGACATATGTACATAAAATTTGATTTATTTATTTAATAGGTACATTATTATCGAAAGTACATATAGTTTTTTGTGATATTTCACCCTCCATGCTAGGGATGACCCTGTGTTATGGCGGGTGAAGTTTACAGTTTGCGGATATACATTCATTAGTATAGATTGAAAATTTTCACTAATTGATACTACGCACACAAATTCTTCTACAATAAGAGAGTATTGGATTACAAGAATAGGGTGAAGAAGTTAATGAATTATTGGAAAAGAGAGTTATTATTAGTATATTAAGGAATTATTGATATATAGTTCACAGTAAAAATTCGAATATTTCTTTCCTCATTATCTCAATTTGGGAGGCAGGTATTACTATTGCCATAGGTCACCCCTAGTGGCTCGCTGTGTTGGTAATTTAGCAGTGTTCCTCGGATTCACCGGGTGAAGTTTGTCTAGATCTTGGCGACGGATGCGTTTTTTCACCAACTGTGTGGCGAACCGAATCGGGAGAGACTGGTTGAGGGACACCTAACCTAAACCACTACAGCCGGGCTCTCTCGACCCTTCGGGTTGCACCGCATTGGGAAGGAATGATTCATATTATGTCTGTCACTACTGGACACATCGACCCTCAGATTCATACCCACCCCTCACACACAGAACTTCGTATTTTTCCTTTACCTAAAAAGACCATCTACACCGCATTACCAAAGATGACGTAGACACTGAGGTATTTTTTCTGAGTGGAGCTAATGCAAAAAAAACAAACAAAAATGTTCATCAGATGATCTCAAAACTCTGCCAAATTTTTCAATTCTTTTTCGATCCCTCAATTTATGGGGCGTGCTTTATATACAACCTTCTTGAAAGAGGGATTCCAACCCCCGATAAAGATTAACGGAATACAAAATGGGGTAAAAAGGTTCTAAAAAAACTGCCGAGACCTTATTTTGTTCTTTACGAGTTCTGCCTTATTTTCCTCCTTTTGGAAAGTGTTAAATATTTACATTTAAGAAGAAGAAAATAAAAATAAATATTTTGTGAGATGTAGTGCGTAGAATTTCATTATTTATTTGCCATGTGAAAAGATGAGAAAATATTTGACAAACGTGGGAAAATTCGTTATTGTTATAACTCTATATAGACTTAGCTTTATCAAACTATCCTAAAATATCTGTAGAATTTTCAAATGATCCACTCCTACCAATAGATAATCACCATCCTCCCCTATACATTAAATTAAATATTACATGCGATAATGAAAAAATACCTGTACAAAGAGTCCAAAACTTTAAACGAGCCGACTCAATTAACAGCCATCTCTCAAATATAGGCTGGTCGTTTTTATCTGATAAAAACATTGATGAATCTTTAGACCAACTTTATTTATACTTTTCTAATATTATTGAATCCTATGTACGTTTTTATACACCGAGAAGCTATATCTACCCGGTTTGGTTCAAAATGTATATAACCTCTATCGAGGACACTGTCTTTAAATCCAAAAATCTTTTGAAATTTCTTAAAAAATTAACAATGAAAACACGGACTACCCGCCAATAATGCAAATGAATGAAACCAGTGCAAACAATACACAGGACATTGTAAACCTTTTTTCGGACTTCTTCAAAAATGTATACGATGAAGAAACCCCAGATGATAAAATACCTGAATACAAATTCAGCAAGACTACACACTTAACAAATTGCCATATCACGCAAAAATGTTGCGAACAGAAATTACTTTCCTTAGACACTGACAAATCCGCTGGCCCAGACAACATTCCACCAATATTGCTCAAAAAATGCTCTAATATATTATCTAAACCACTCACATTATTTTTCAACCGTCTCTTGTCCCTTGGACACTTTCCAGACCGCTGGAAATCTAGCTTCATTACACCTATCTACAAAAAAGGAGACGACACTAATATAGCCAATTATCGCCCCATTTGTATACAGTCAGATCTACCTAAGCTTTTTGATTCACTGGTCCTTGATGAGATCTATCCCAAATAAATAAAATGAATTGACCAAAAACAGCACGGTTTTATCAAAAGTAGATCTAAAGCAACTCACTTAACAATATTTCAAAACTTCATAATACAATCTTTTGCTGAAAATAAACAAGTTGACTGCATATATACAGACTTTTCGAAGGCATTTGACAAAATATCCCATAAACTACTAATCCAAAAACTATTTGCTCTAGGAATAAGGGATAACATGCTAAAATGGTTTACTAGCTATTTATTAAATCGTTAACTGTTCGTCAAAATAAAATCTTGGATCTCGGAAAGCTTTTTGGGCTACTAGTGGCCTACCGCAAGGTAGTCACCTTGGCCCGGTTTTGTTCCCCATTTTCAACAATGATATAATCAATTGCTTCAATAATGTGGAGGAATTGCTTTTTGCTGATGACATTAAGCTATACAAGAAAATAACAGATATAAATCATTGCCATATACTACAGTCAAATATTAGTAAGTTTAAAGATTGGTGCGTTAAAATAATTTATTTTTAAATGTAGAAAAGTGTAAAACCTTGACTTTCTTCAGAAATAAAAATCCTGTTTTATTCGAATATTCCATCAATAACACAGCTTTGACAGAGTCACGGAAATGAGAGATCTTAGAATTATTTTGGACGAAAAACTAAGTTTCGCCAATCATATCCACCAAATTATGAACAAAGGTATGATAACACTAGGCTTCGTATTAAGAACAACTAAAAACTTTAGTTCCATAGAAGCCATTAAACTATTATATGTATCTCTTGTTAGAAGCCAAATTGAATATAACTCGGTAGTTTGGTCTCCATCTTACAAAATTCACGTTAATAATATTGAGCGAATACAAAAAAAGTTTCTGCGTTTTATAAATTTTAAATTATGTATCCCACTAGAAGACTTAAAATATGACCAATTACTAAATATTCTAAAAATACATACACTAGAAGACCGACGTAAAATAAATGACTTAACATTTTTATTCAAAATACTTAACTCCAAATTCGACTGTTGCGAACTCCTACAACTCATAAACTTACGAATATCTACAGTAACCACGCGACAAAATATACTATTCTACTGCAGCATTCACAAGCGGAACTACATTGCCCACTCTCCTATACAACAATTTCATACTATGTGGTAGGTGATGTCGACATATTTAACATCAACTTGGCGAATTTTGTGGAACTTATAAAAAACTCATTCCAATACTATCCCTAAACAATTCTGTATTTTTGTAAACTTATAAAATCGCTGTACCTATATTTTTTTGTATTTTCGCGTCTTGTGTGCATTTTTATTTAATTTTATTTTTATTATTTCTTTATCTGTTGAAAAATCATCTGTCATAAATTTATTGTACCATGTAAAAGCTCTCTGGGCGTTGAATAAATAAATAAACTCTTATTTTCTTCTTCAAATTTTGCAAATTCACTTTGTGGCACCATTTTATTAATTAAATAATTCAAAACACTTTGTTTTTACCACAATAATCTTTATTTAAAAATCTTTATTTAAAAGTCAACTTGTTTCAAGAACGATGTTCTCTTCATCAGGACATTTAATGTACTAAACCTAAATGATCAAACCTCCCTAAATGGCCCCCTCCCCCTTGTTGATCTTCTAAGCATCTCCCCTTTCCACCTCTCTCCTCCCCCACTTCTTCCATTTCTACCCACGCCTGTCTTTCTATGTTTGATCATTTAGTTTTAGTACATTAAATGTCCTGATCAAGAGAACATCGTTCTTGAAACATGCTGACTTTTAAATAAAGATTATCGTGGTAAAAACAAAGTGTTTTTAATTATTTCATTACCATTATTTTCGTTTAACTGAAAACTTTTTACAACTTTAGAAGGTTGTTCCCATCAACGTAATATATCGTTGAAGAAGAAGATAACAATAATAATCTAAACGAAAGTATGAAAGAGAACAAGAGACAGAAAAATAGAAAAAAATAATGGTCGCAACTGGAAATCGAAACCAGAACCAGCCATCTCTGGTCTGGAGCCCCAAAATTTCTAAAAAACCCTCGACTCCGTGCAGAAACAGGAGGTCCGTTTGATAAATTCTCCTAACTTAACACACAGATTGTAATCTTGGAGAGCACAGGCGTCAGGTGGGAATGCTGTACTTGTTCTATCGGTATTACAATGGAAGATGTTCTGAGAAACTAGCGTCATTGATCCCGTCAGCACCGGTGCATAGCCGGGAAACACGCCAAACACGCGCTCAACATATGTACACGGTTGACATCAGTCACATGAAAACGGGTTGTTTCTACGACTCGTTCTTGAGTTCAACAGCTCGGCTTTTGCCGATCTCTGTGTTTCCTCCCTCCTACAACATGATACTCTTCAAGACCCCATGTTCCATTCCTCAAAAAGACCCCCCATACAGCATATTCTAAGATAACATAGGCCCTGTGGGAAATTATTTTATTTATCCTCAGGGTCTCCCGTGGAATGAAAAAAAAAATGCTTTGGTGCATAAAACCCTTAAACATTATTATAATAAGTTATATAAGGCATACCTAGAATACATACTCTTTTAGTTTGTGGCTTCCTTTTAAGTTAGTAAATATATAAATTCTCCAATTATTTTTCTGTGGCACTATAATTTCGAGCGGCCGTCAAAATCTACCTAACAGATGATCGACGTTGGACCCGCCAAAACCATCAGTTTGTACCACTTGATAACAAAGATAATCATCGGTAGAATCAGGACATCGAAGGCAATACGTCAGTGCTGATTGCCTCCAAGTTTGGCATTGATGGGATGAAAAATTGACTCAACTGACGGATTTCGATCAATCACGCACCAAAAAACACACAGATTTATCCGATTTATCGTATTTATCGTATTGCACTAATGGCTGTCACTTGCCAGTTTTGTTATGCTCCAGATATGTGAGATATTGAAGTAACGAATCGGGAGATCTGTTTCAGATATCTGTGTGATTCTGCTAATAAATTGTCACTTAGTTTGGAGTAGGATTTCAATATTTCCGTTGAGTCAAATGTCCACAATTTGCGCGCCTTTATACTGGTGAAAATTTTCAGAAAATAAATCTGATTCAGCAAATTCCACAAATCAATGATATATTGGTACCTATTGTATTTCAAAGCCTCTTTCTTCGTTCTTACTTATTTCTTATTTACAGCACTCTTGTTAGTTGATGGATTCAATTAAAATAAAATAATAAAGTCAAAATAAACGGAATAATTCTGAACGTATACGAAAACTAAAAACTGTTTTTGAAAGGTGATTGTAAAGTACGGAGGTAATGAAATACAAATCTGATCGCAAGGATGTTTATTAATGTTTGACGCTGCCCACGCAGTAGGTGGCATTATCATATTACAGCGATGAAATAGCCTTTAAATTATATTATTAAAAATTAATATTATAATTTTGAAACAAAGATTTTTAATGCAAAAATAACATTAAGTAGGTAGCTGTGTCCATTATTTGGGCAGATATGAAATTGATAGCGGTGGAGGTGTGTGCTTATTTATTGAAGATTGAAGCGATACTGTGTCGCCAGCTCTACTCCTCTACGAGCTGGTATTACAATATACTTCAAAATGGTTTTCTGCGTTTAGCTTTGGTGTAGCCGTCAATTACCGGATACGAAGAACTTTTGAGTTTAGCTGCGTCGTCTATATTATTATTAATTGGATTTTTATGATTTTCAATTTTTTTTTTTACATTAACTCAGGAGGCCCTGAGGAAAATAATTTCCCTCAGGGCCTATGCCATCTGGGATGCTGTGTGGAGGATCTTTTTGGGGAGAGGAAGGAATGAACATTGATCTTGAAGAGACCCATGTTGTAGGAAGGAGGAAACACAGAGGCCGGCAAATCATTCCGTTGAACACAAGAACGAGTCGAAGAAACGACCCGTTCTCATGTGACAAATTTCAACCGTGTACAAATGTTGGGCACGCGTTTGGCGTGTTTCCCGACTATGCACCGGTGCCGAAGGGATCAATGACGCTAGTTCCTCGAAGCATCTTCCATTGTAATACCGGTAGAACAGGAATAGCATTCCCACCCGACGCCTGCGCTTTAAAGATTGCAATCCGTCTGTTCAGATGGGAGAATCTATTAAGCGGACGGCACGTTTTTGCACAGACTCGAGGGTATTTTTCAGGTATTTTGGAGCTCCAGACCAGAGGTGACTGCCAAATGCCTCCGTAATCAGGCATGCTCTATGAGTTTTGAGTCTTCCCAGGACTTCAGGAAAAAATCCAAAGTAATGGCCGGTTTCTATTAAATGCACGGCGATTGCCGTTTGTTTGATCTCACGTACATAATTACGTACGATTTGATTTTACGTACATAAGCACACACTTCACCATTATCAATTAGATATGTTCCATGATGATGGACACTGTAATACATTCCAAAACGTTGGCTAAAAAAGGGTAGCGCAACACGGCATAACATCCCACAAATAAATAACGAAAATACTTTTGGCCACGAAAATCTAAAATCATACCAAAAATAGCAAAGTTTTAAAAATGGCTCATTTTACGTTTTTTTCTAACTTAACTATTATAATAGGGTAAATTTTAGACGTATTGACTCTTTTCCACAAAAAATTATAAATTGATTTCGAAAGATTGATATTTTATCTAGTAAACGCATGTTTTAAATTTTGAGAAAAAATGATAATTTTTAGTATAATAAGGTCACACCATAGGTCATTGGCAGATTTGTTAATTTTTCTAACGAAAAATCTTGTTTTAAAAGACATATTTCATAAATATCATATAATCAGACATTATTGTATATCAAATCTAGTAAACGCATGTTTCAAAACTTTAATTTTAGTTCACATAAAATCATCAAAAAAAATATCCGAAAACTTATTTGTGACGAAAACTTCTCTATTTTGTCTATCTATTTACGGTTTAAAAAATTAATGTATTTCAGATTTTTTTTGCACACTTTTTTTGCTTAGACATTATTGAAAAATTATAAAAACTTATGATAAAAAAATAATTACAAAAATTACATAATTTTATTATTTTTATCATCACGTCTTTCAGAATTTTTGGATGTAGGTAAAAATTAAAGCAAATTTGGATTGAAATAAAATCGATATTGATTTATAATTTTAAAAAGCTGGTACGGAAAATAATTAACCTTTCTCATTGGAAACGCCCTGTACGATCGTAAGAACATCTTTCGACGAGATGTGGATTTTCAGCCGCTGGCTGGTTAAAGGCTCTTATCTATTTTACATAAAAACAAGTATTCTTAAATAGCGAAAAAACTAAAACAATTTTAACAATTATTATAAGCAATAATTGTTACCCTTTGTGGTATGCATAAAAATCTTGTCTAAACGCTACTTTATAAATTAAAAAAAATAATTATTAATATTTGACAAGTTTAAGTATTTCCCCAATAAATGTAGTCATAATTTGTCTCGACGCCACCTAGCGAGGGATTTAACACTTACAATGTCTCTCTCGCAAAAATAAAGTTGGATGTGTTCAGATGGAAAAAATATAATAAGCAGTAATTGTTGAATGAAACACTAGTATATATTGAATTATTTGGCGGGTATTTGATAAGCCCCCATAGCTCAGTGGTCAAGAGCAGCTGACCGGCAATCAGAAGGACACGGGTTCAAGTCCCGTTGGCGGCAAGTATCTTTTCTCGGAAGATTCTTCAATGTTGATGAGTGTTTCAGGCTGATAATTATTGCTTATAATAATTGTTACACTTTGTGCTATGCATTAAAATCTTGTCTAAACGTTAGTTTATAAATTTAAAAAAAAAAATAATTAAAACAATTTTATTAGACAAAAAATGTACTCGTAGTATAAAAGTTACCGCCACCTCACTTTTTGTCATTTCATGTAAAAATCTTATATATAAAAATCTCGTGTCACTGTGTTCGTGGTCGCACTCCTCCAAAACGGCTTGACCGATTTTTTATTTTTTTTTTATGTGTATTTGGCAGGTATGAGGATAAGTTTTAAAGTATATTTCATTCCTATAAGTGATTAGGGTGTCCCAATACAGATTTTTTTCTTTATTTTTGACTAATTTATTTTTTTAATTTATTTTTATTTGGCATCAAAACATACTTATAACCCCAGTTTTTAACTCTCCCACCTCCTACCTCCCATTTTTTAATCGAGATTTTAGATTTTTTTATGAACAGATTTAACCGTCTTTCGTATTTCAAACAGAACGAAATAATTTATGTTGTTGAATGACAGATGGCGCTACGTCCACCTCATCGAACTTTCATCCACATATGCGAACGATATAAGATGCGCATTTTGATATTTCATTCGGCATCATTTTCTCGCGTGGGCAACCCATCGATCTTATTTGTGTTGTCTAAAGATGGACTGACAAAAAATATCGTACACTCAATTGCTCTTCGAAATTCATATTGATTTTTTTTATTTCATTTTCCCACTTTAGTTTTTTGTTTTGTTTTTATCGGCGGACATCGTCTACAGCGCTCCATTCCTATTTCTGTCATAGATCCCATCCCCACACACTTACAATACATTCGTTATATTTTATTTAACAATCAAAATATTCATTAGAAATAATTTATATGCCAGAACAACGTTTGTCGGAGCAGCTTGTAATTTATAAAAAAATCACGAAGTTAATTTTTTTTTCAAATTGCGGTCTGAAACTTTGGTTTCTAATGAAAAGATAAATAATAAATTGCATAAATCATGCAACACTATTTGTATGTCAGTTATATCTGCCACAGTCATCAGTCATTTTTATTATATTCCATAAGCAATAACAAGGAATCGATTCCATTATCCAAACCACATTATTTATTAACTTGCGGAACAGAACTAACGCGGAAAGAAAACTAACGGCAAATTGATTTCACAAATAATACGAAAGAGCATTTTTCCAGTTTTCACGATTACAAAGTTCTGCAATCAATCATTAACAACTGTTCGATATTTTCCCCAGTGGTAAAATTAGCTGCAGCCGTTTTTATTTATGTTTGGTTTAATTGTGTGCGCGAAATAAATAATGCTCAGTATTAATTTATAATAATAATTTTATTCTAGAATATGGGGAGGATAGTGCAATCCCACACGTCCCATCTTCTCTACATATCCACATTTTATAAATCAAAGTACTCCGCGTCGTCTGTCTGTCTGTCTGTTCGCGATAAACTCAAAAACTACAGAACGGATTTTCATGCGGTTTTCACCAATAGATAGAGTGTTTTGTGAGGAAGGTTTAAGTATATAATTTATCAAGGATTTGTGTAAATTGGTTGAAACATAACGATAATTGTTAGAAGTGTCGGAAAATGTCAAGCCGCCTGGTAGTTTTCATTGAAAACACTGTCTAATTTCTTTGAGATATAACAAAAAAATACATGGTGGGATATTCCTCTTTTATAGATTTACAAAAAAGTCCGTAATGGCATATATCTATCTTTTACAGATAGCTTACTATACCCATTCTATCTTCTAAAAAAATGGTCACGTACATTGCGGTAATTGAAAAGTTATTTAGGGTCAGCTAGTATAAGGTTCCATGGCAACTCAGAATGAAACCAACTCAGAAACTCCTCAGAAAGGTCATTAAAAGCTACGAAAAAATATCTTTAAAATAGCCTGTAACCCTAACCTAACTTAACCTGCTTAACCAATTTTTTATATTTTTTTATCAACACTTTTAATGACCTTTCTGAGGTCCTTCTGAGTTAGTTTCATTCTGAGTTGTCTGGTCACCCTAGTATAAATATATATCAAACACTGATTAAGGAGGAATTTAAATTTGGGAGGTGGCTATAGGTATCGCGCCATTTATTGTATAATCAACACATCTGCCACAGGTCACCCCAAGTGGTTCGCTACGTTTGGTGACTTAGTTGAGTTGCCCGGCTTCATGGGGTGAGGTTTGTCCGGATCTTGGCGGCGGAAGCGTCTGCCTACCAACTACGTGAGAGGCCGAGAGGTTGAAGGAGATATTTTAAGAATCCAGCAGGACTCTCTTGGAACATTGCCTTTCACCGCAGTGAGAGGGATAGGGATACGTCTGTCTCTCCCGGACACATTGACCCCAGATTCATACCCACCGCTCATGCCCCTCTCCTTCCCAGAACTTCCTTTTCCTAAAAAAACCCTCCATACATCATCTCCAAAGATGATATAGGCCATGAGGATAATTATTTTCCTCGGGGCTTCTTCTCATTTTAATGAAACTTTACGATAATATTGTTCATACATCCGAATAACATATAGGCTATAGCTCAGAGCTCTGGCATTATGTAATAATTATATAAAAAATTGAAATAGGTGGCACGATTAGTAAGATATCAATAATTCTTTATTCGATTCAAATTATTAGGGGAGTACTTCAAATAAATGCGGGAGGGTGGAGGTGGGGAGGGGTTAGAGGGAGGAGGGAGGAGAGAATGGATAGGGGAATGGAGTGGGGGAGAGGGGGAGGGGAAGGGGCGGAGAGGGGGGAGAGGTGGGGAAGGGGGGAAGTAGGCGGAGTGGGAACCCCCCTAATACCATGCGAGCGAAGTTAAAAAAGCTAGTAATTAATATGTAAAGCAGATACACGTTTAATAATATTTATTTTACGGTGAGCATTTGAATATTGCTTTTCTCATTATCTCAAGAACATAGTATTCGGAATTGAAAGATCGATTTATCATTATCTCTACTAGAAACAAAAACA
The DNA here is from genome assembly GCA_929108145.2 of Limnephilus rhombicus. Lineage (NCBI taxonomy): Eukaryota > Metazoa > Arthropoda > Insecta > Trichoptera > Limnephilidae > Limnephilus > Limnephilus rhombicus. The sequence continues at coordinate 30,370,710 of OV815297.1, read as the reverse complement.
AAAATGAAGATAAAAAAATCATTTATTCTTTTTAGTATATGTTCATTTATTTCAATAATTATGATATTAAGCTCTTCAATAATCGCAAATTCAGTTTGTGGCGTCGTTTTAATTAAGTTAAACAAATCATTTTGTACATACCACTATTTACGATATTTAGGTTTCCTGTTTCACTAAAATAACAGTGACCATTTTGTAAACAAAATAAAGGTAAAATCAACAAACATTTTGCATCGAGGTAAATGCAACAACGCTTTTGTACGTGTGGAAAAATTTCCTATCTCCGCGTTCTAAATCGGTTTTCAGGGATTTAGCATTTGCGATTTTCCGAAACTGAATCAAGTTTTTTTCATGGCGGAATCCAATCAACGCAAAGCGCAGCTTAGTTAGAGATTTATAATAGTTTCGGTTTTTACAGTGTTTTAATCACAGTTTAACATTTTCCACAAAACGCAAGCTTTTCACAGTTTTAACACGGTTTTTGTTTTAAATTTAACTACCGACTTTTATGAAGCATACATAAAAGCACAAACTATTTTTTGACGTTAGCTCCACACAGAAAGTAAATGATTCCCCTCAGGGCATATATCATCTTTGGGGATGCAAAGGAAAACAAACAGTATATTAGATACATTGGTGAAAAAAAAATACAATTAATAAGTATATTTCATGGTGGCTACCTATTATGTGTCTCATTGTAGTGTCTTATTTATGGTATGCATATTAAGTAATTACCGGGTGATGTATGTAGTCGGAAGGTGTGTGTGTGTGTGTGTGTGTGAGTATGTGTGTATGTTTGTATGTATGTATGCGTATTGAACAATTTATATTATTGACATGATGTTTTTTTTTTAATTTGGGCAGTGAATCGGAGAAAATGTCGATGTTAGAATTTAGACCAATTTTATTAAACATATGAAGAACACGATTGATTGGCGAATTAGAAGCTGTATTTGTCTTGTAATCAACCATGTGCTAATTTGTACAGCGCTCTTGAGACGATTTTTCGCAAAAACAGCGCTATATAAGTTGTCCAAATTTATTATTATTATTATGTGGAATAGTTCTGTATGGCGTGTACGCGCTAATGGTATGTTAAAATTAACTAGGGAAAGAAGTTCGGTACAGTCAATGTTATAATTTAAAATTTTGAATATAAATGTCAAATCAGCTATTTCTCGCCATTGTTGCAAAGTTTGAAATGTGCATTCAAAGTTATTGTTGAATTTGAAGGTAAGATATTTTATAATTTTTTTTTTTGAATATTTTCTATGCTATCTATGTATACTTTGTAGTGCGGGTTCCAAATTGGCGAAGCATATTCCGATGTAATTCTGACTAATGCAAAATATAACATTACTACTGTACGCGGGTTACAGAACACTTTACTTATACAAAGAACAAAACCAAGTAAACACCAAACACCAAGATCTTTGCATTCCTTTTTAGAGATGACAGGTTCATTGTTGAGTGAATAAGAGTACTTAATTACATTTTAATTCTGGTGAATGTCACAGTATGACATTTGGAAACATTGATATCTAAACAGTTAACCGTTAAGTTTTTAGGAAAGGAAGTAGAGATAGTTCTGGGAAGGAAAAGAGTGTTAGAGGTGGGTAGGAATCTGGGAGTCAGTGTGTCAGTATTAGGAGTGACGGACGTATGTATCCATCCCTACCACTGTGGTGCAAGGCGATGTTCCGAGAGAGTACGGCTGGAGAAGTCAAAGGGACTCCCTCAACCATTCTCTGCCGGTCCGGCCTGCTATGCCACTGGTGAGCAGACCCATTCGCCAGCAAGATCCGGACAAACCTAACCCCATGAACCCGGGCACTCTTGCTAAGTCCTAACGTAGCGAAACACTTGGGGTGACCTATGTCGAGGTGTTGGTTATCAAATAAATGGTTCCGGTATATCCGCCTCCCAAATTAGAGCTTTAATATTACAATTTTAAACCTTATTACCTGTAACGCGTAATATAAATACATGAAACTTAAGGCAGTACCTTCGTGGATGTGGTAAGGTGGTAAAATTAAGTAAGAATTTCATAAATTACCCGCTTTTACACACGCAGCTGAGTGCTTCTAAATTTTGTGCAAACTTTTATGGTGCCATGAATTATGTTTGGAATTTACAAGCGTGGCATGTACGACCACAAACTTTATCCCATCTTGAGACATAAAATCGTATCTCTCTGGAGATCGCATTAAATTTAAGCTCATTATTTAAAAAAAAATACGTTAGCTGAAAATACATTTGAATTAATAATAATATTTGGCTGATTTAAGGTCGCTGTACAAATAAATATATAGTAAAATTAATATAACTGGCTTACATGAAACTAAGATTTATTATCATAACTGGTGACTTAAATCTAAAACTTATAGCTAGTGACTTAAGATTAAGACTTAACTAGTTACTTAAAGACAAAAATTTTATGTTATAGTTACATTATGTAATAATATTACCCTTTTCCTTCCCAGAACTCTCCTCTCCTTCCTTTCCTTTAAAAAAAACCTCCACACAGCATCCTCAAAGATGACATAGGCCCTGAGGGAAATTATTTTCCTCAGGGCCTCCTGTGTGGAGCTCATGTAAAAAAAAAAAAAAAAAATGTCTAGGTTTACAAAATATTAAATCATTGAAGAATATAATACTAATAAATCTAAACGTGAAATGGAACAACACAAAAAAAACTATCTAAGTTACAAATAAGTTCGAACTTTCTAATCATAAAACAAATGAAAAAGATAGCTTCCAAAACATATGCCAAAAATTAGTTGATGATAATATTGTTAATTTTGAAATTGAAATACGAGATTGATGACTTTATAAATAGTTTTGTATATTTAAAAAAAAGCATGTTTATTTATTAACTATAAGCTAATGTGACGTTTTGGCAAAAAGAAACATTTTAATAAAAATTATTATTTGCATCATTATTATTTATTTTCTTTCTTTCTTTCTATGTAAAGTATACTTTCTTTGTTTTATATTTTATTTTGCTTGTTAATCTATCACCAGTGGCATCTATATACGCTGTGGACATTTTAAATGAAGTTTTAATTAGTGACCGACCGAAGGTTTGATTTCGGTCTCGGTTTCGGCAAGTTTCGGCATCAGTTTCGGCAGATTTTCTGACGAACCTTCGGCCGCACCGAAACTCTGCAAAGATCTCAATAAATGGTACATTTACTCTTAAGAATGTTGTGATTGTAAACGCAATTTAAATTAAAATACTCAATTAATGAGGTCCTTCCTTTATAATGTACATAAGTGTTGATTATTGACAATTTTTTGTTACAAGAAGTAGTTAACATGTTTGTTAATTTTTAGTAATATCAAAAAAGATTTTTTTCCACATACTTCAATTATTGTTTTTTTTAATTTCATTTAACAAAAGTTAAATGTTTGTATAAGTGTAAAAAATAAGCCAAATTTCAGTAAGCAATAGATTTTTAACATGTCTACTACATAATTTAGAACAAGACAGCTACCGAAGATTCGGTTTCGATTTCGGTCGAACACTAGTTTTAATATCTACTCGTATGCACATCCCAATGGCAATTTCATTAATGCAATAATTATAAACTGTTTCAAACAATAAATATAATTAAATCGACAAAAATATCAGGTCACAATGGCCGAGTGGTTTTAGGCGTTTTCCCGGAAGACAGAGATCCTGCGTTCGATTCCCAGTTGCGACATCCTTTTCTTAATTTTTTCTGTCTTATTCTGTTTTCTGTTTATGGTTCTTTTGGATTGATTAATATTATCTTCGTTTTCAATAATTAGATAAAACACGTACATTTTTGAAAACATGTATTTTAATAATGTCGGAATCCTCATGTCAATCAAAGTCTGACCTTTTCCACAGGCGGCCTTGATACGATTTACGCCTTCATTCATCCTACCATCGGAGGTGTTGCAAACTCATCAATAATTACCTCAAACAACCCCCTCATGCAGCAGTTATAAGGGTTAAGTGGGGATTTAGGTATTAGCAAGAGGAAATTAACAAGGGGTCAGGGGCAGGAGAGACTTGTCATGAATTTTTAGTCGACTACTTTGTAACCTAGGGGGGAATTGTGTAGATACTATCTAACTAATGAATCATCATGTCATTTCCCACGGTGCTAAACAGCGATGATCGACTGCCAAACAAATCTGTCTTGGCGCAGACTGCTTGCTTCACTCAAATTCATACATTGTTTCGTACGTTCTCTTGTGTTATTCTCACTCTTCAACACCCAACTCAAGAATTTGATCAACTTTGTCGGTTCATGCCTTCCTCACTCGTCCCTGACTTCTTCTACCTATCTTTAACTTTCGCATTGCAAGTTCATAACATCTAAATGTTATGTATGTTATTACTTGTTTATTTATTTGCTACCGGTTTCGACACATTCGTGTCATTCGCTAGCGTTCATAAAATTAACATAAAAATTACACAAGCACAGAATTTTTTTTTTTTTTCCCTGAGTAATTTCTCTCAGGGCCTATGTCATCTGAGATGCTGTGTGAAGGGTATTTTTGAGGAGAGGGAGAAATGAACATTGGTCCTGAAGAGACCCATGTTACAGGAAGGAGGCCGGCAAATCGTTCCACAGCAGAGCTGTTGAACACAAGAACGAGTCAAAGAGCGACTCGGTCTTATGTGACAAATTTTAACCGTGTACATATGTTGGGCACGCATTTGGCGTATTTCCCGACCTTGCACCATGTTGGGGATTGAATGATATGGGAGAAGGGGGGAAATGGTGGCAGGGGTCAAAAAACAAAGAAACATTGTCAACAAAGGTGACTTACATTATGACCCCCAAATCACAATTCCAACAAACCTCACCTAATAATAATTTTGTACTTTTATAATTTTTAAGTTAGTTTTAAGAACGCCGGTAAAATTTTTAAAGTTTTTTTTTTTACATTATTTCCCTGAGGAAATTAATTCCCCTCGGGGCCTATGTCATCTTTGGGAAGCCGTGCAGAGGGTTTTTTTAGGAATGCAAGTTCTTGTGAGGAAAGAGGTATGGTTAGTAATAAAAAACGGTGGGTTGGAATCTGGGGTTCAGTGTATCCAGGATTGTTGGACGTATGATTTCATCCCTCCCACTTCAAGGCGATATTCCGAGAGCGTGGTGCTTTAGAGGTCAAAACGTATCTTTCGGCCAGTCACTCCAGATTCGGCAACACAGTTGGTGAGCAGACGCATCCGCTGCCAAGGCCCGGAAAAACTTCATCCCATACATTTTGGCATGCCTGCTAACTCAGCAAGACGTAGCGAACCATTTTGGGATTCAGAATCAAAAAAATTGCTTGAAATAGATTTCGCCATGTTTGGTGACCATATCTGAATATCCAAGGTAATTAATTCCCCACTCTCTTTCGCATTTCCTTCCCCTCTCACTAACTCCAGACGGTTAGGAGCAGCTGGAATTTTTTTTAAAAAGACTGATGATATTTTAATAATATTTATATTACAACATTAACTCCGTAATACATCCCAGGTGCCTAACCCAACCTTTGGGCTGACCTTTCAAAATACCTTTTCAAAAAATAACAATTCGGTTTATCCCTCTTTAAGCCGATTTCCACTTCTTCCACGAGTTTTTTATACAATTTGAAACCATCAAACGGAGATCCTACAAAATCCCAAGTGTATTTCTTTTAAGTTTCAAAGAAAAACTCCAGTAAAACTAACAGGGAAAAAGGTAAACGGATACGCGGCATTGTGGCCAGTGTAACAATGGTTAGTTTAAAGGGAAAATAAATTGTATTGCTGAAATACTGTTTAAAAAAACAAGGACTCTACCTGACCTTTAGTGATCCTTTTCAATTATTTGAGAAGGAACGAAGGAAGATTTGTTTTATGGCGTTTTGGGCTTTGGTGTCTCTAATTTATGTTTTTTGCGGTGTTTTAATAAAGAAAACTTTGCGATTTCAAATAAAAGGTTGGTAGTCCACTAAAATGTGACATCTCTTTTTATTTATTGTCATCAAGTTTGCTTTGTAGAACTCCATTTTAATGGAATTTTAAAGTGAAAACTTTTTTAGCGCCGTTGTGATTTGGAACTCGATGAAACGAAAAATAACGACACTAAAAAGAGACAAACACATACATCTATATGATTTAGCCTGCGAGAGATTGAGGTAGTATAATTGGTCTCCTCTCTGTGCGGTGTTTCGTAGCCTACCAACTCTTCATTATTTTTCTGAAGGTTTCACTTCTACCGCGTTTAAATTGCACACTCTGATTTTTTCTTAAAGTGAAAACTTCTTCAGCATCGTTAAATTCGATGAAACGAAAAATATCGACACGGAGAATAACAAACACATACATCTATATGATTTAGCATGCGAGAGAATGTATAATCGGTCTCCTTTTTGTGCGGTGTTTCGTAGCCTCCCAACTCTTGTCCTCTTTAGTTTTCTGAAGGTTTCACTTCTACCGCGTGTGAATTGTACACTCTAATTTTTTTTTTAAATTTATTAATTTTATTATTTCAATTATTAAAAAAAACAACTCTTTTATAAACACGTTCTGCTGCGTATTTATTATTACACGTGACAGCCGTTTCACCTTCAAGTATGGGTATTATTGCTGATCATGGCTGCTCCGGTGAATAACCAACGTTTGGTGAATTAGAAGGGGTGCTCCCGCTCATGGCGGATGCTTTAACCCGCCTACTACGTGGCGAACTGAATCGGCTGGTTGAGAGAGACCTTTTGACCTCTCCAACCGAACTTCAAACAATCGCCTTGCACCGCAGTGGGAGGAATGGGCTCATACTTTCGTCACTCCTGAACACATTGACCCCCAGATTCTAACCAATTACTCATACCTTTTTCCTTACCAAAACATCCTCTCCCTCCTTTGTCTAAAAAGACCCTCCACACAGCAGATTTTTTCCTCAAGGGCTCTTGTGTGAAGATAAAACAAAATTGGCTCTCTGAAATCTCTACAGTTATTTCGTCGCATTGATCTTACCCTATTGTAAACCTAATTTATCTTTCTTTATACACCTAAATCCCCAGGTGAACATATTGTGGGTTTAACATAGAGGAGGCTTTAGAAACGTCCTTTCTCTATACATCACTTGAACAAATAAATAATGTCTACAATACAATATGTATTCATTCGTAGCTAACTTACTTCAGATACAGAAGACTTGGTCCTGTATATAAAGATCGGAAACTATTAACTAAAAGCAGGACTGGACCTAAAATTATTATTGCCCTCTGTAGAAAAGTGATATAAATAGATTTTCAACTCTGTATTATTTCAGAGGGTCAAAATATTTCCGCTTTACAATAAAATCCAAATAATTGGAATATTTCCGAAAAGATCCGAAAAAAAAACTGTTTTATAAAGATGATAAAAAACGCTTTCAAATTGTATAAATCGAAATAAACATACATATAATTTTATATGTAAGCGTAATGAGTGAGATCAAGAAAGGAACGCTCCGATGGTTTGGGCATGTAGAGCGAATGAACGATGAAAGGAGTGTAAGGAGAATACATGTCGCAAATGTGAATGGTAGAAGAAGTCGGTGACGCCCGAGAAAGACATGGCACGACAAAGTGAATCAGATTCTTGAGTCGGGCCATGTAAATAGTCAGAATAATAGAAGATGTATGAATGTGAATGAGGCAAGGAGTGCATGCCAAGACCGTTGTTTGGCGGTCCGTCCTCTCTGCCCACTAGTACTGTATTAAAATATAACTAGCCGTTGGAAACAATAGTTATATTGTTTCAACGTCCAACGCTGTTGAAAATAATTTGCGCCAACAGTTGAAATATAATACTTACATGCGAATATTATTAAACGCCATCAACGATTCAACTGCCTAATAAATAAAAAGGGTTAAGATTTTGCACTTCGTGAACAACATTACTCGATATTTCAAATGGTCATTTGGTAATGTGCGTACCTACTGCACGTTTTTTTCCCATCCAATACGGCCGACACGCAGCGTCAGGGGACAATCAAATTTTACAACGACAAGCAAAAAATAACCTATTGATAATTATCAATATGTTTTGTACCTATTGTTTTCAACAGTGTTGGCCAATTAAATCAAAAGGGTCAAGAGATCACACTTCGTGAACGGTATTATACCCAATTAGACATGATATTTTGGTAAGGTACGTATCTACTGCACATTTTTTTTATTTTCCCATCGAATATGGCCGATACGCAGCGCCAGGGGATAATCAAATTTATCAACGACAAGCAAAATATATCTTCAACGTCTTTTAATATTTCAACCGGGTAATATTTTCAACACCGAAACCAACGTCTTCCAACAGTTTCAACTTTCAACGTTATTATAGGATTATTATTACGTGTGTGGGGCGTGAGGCATAGAGATAATAATAATACATCAATGATTCGGGGAACCACCCGTTAAAAGGGATTCCTTAATACGATTTTGATATATTTTTTGTTTGTTTTTTTGTTAGTATCGTGTCGATCTCCTATTATAGTTGCGTCAACGTCGACGTTATTTTCAACAGCTATTTTCAACAGTTGAAAATCGCCAACGATAACGACGTTGGCATTGGATGGAATTATCGTCAACGCCTAGTACTACTGCCCACCCCTGCGGAGAAAAGGCGTGATGGTTATTTAGTTAGTTAGTTATAATTGCTAAAATACAAAAATTTTGCATGCAAACATAAAAAAAAATTTAAAATGGCTCGCTTTACGTATTTTCTATCAAATATTACTGACAACGAAAAAAATAAAACACATACATATTTTATTAGACAAATGTATTACAAACGTTATTTTTACCTCATTTTTTCCTGAATATGAATAGCTATTCTGGGGAAACCGCTATGGTAGATTATAAATATACCTCCTATTTAAAAATATATATATGACCACATTATCCGATAAGACGATGCACTAAATAAGTAAGTTATTATGAAAATAGAATCAGCTGGCACACGGCGAGGTGAGCACATTTTGCGGCAGCTCACAAAGGTGGGCCTTTCAAAGGTTGGTAAATTGACTCCTATCGAACTTCCTAAGCATTTTATTTGTATTAATACATGGTTACAAAAGGCATGCTTAATGCTCAATTTTTTTTTCTTTTATAGTTTATAGTTGTTTATGTAATATGGCAGACAGGGATTACACTACCCTCCCAGTCCTGCTGGAATAAAAACTTAAATAAAATAAATAAATATAGAAACAAAAACTTCTTTAGCACCGTTGTGATGTGATACTCGATGAAACGAAAAATAAGGACCGTAACAAGAGTCATCTGTAGGATTTAGCCTGCGGGAGAATGAAATAGTATAATCGGTTTCCTCTTTCTGCGGTGATTCATTTATTAATTTATTAACTATATACTTTTATTTATTATTTTTAATTGTTAAACTAACGTTTTTAAGACAAGATTTTTTATGCATAGCACAAAGGGTAACAATTATTATAAGCAATAATTATCAGCCTGAAACACTCATCCACATTGAAAAAATCTTGCGAGAAAAAATACATGACGCCAACGGGACTTGAACCCGTGCCCTTCTGATTGCCGGTCAGCTGCTCTCCCAATTGAGGTATGGCGGCTTATCTTATACCCGCCAAATGATTCAATATATACTAGTGTTTCATTCAACAATTACTGCTTATTATATTTTTATACATGACGCCGACGGGTTCAAGTCCCGTTGGCGTCATGTATTTTTTCTCGGAAGATTTTTTCAATGTGGATGAGTATTTCAGGCTGATAATTATTGCTTATAATAATATACTTTTATATTAACTATGAACACTCTTTTGTTTTACTATTCACAATTTATAATTTACAACTGAAAAATGTCCTCTACAACACAGGTGAACTCCTAGTGTGGACAACAATATATTATATCTTTGTATTGTAAACGTTATAAGAATAAATAAATAAATTCATTGCCTCCCCACTCTTATCTACTTTTGTTTACACAAGGTTTCACTTCTACCACATGTGAACTGCACACTCTGATTTTTTTAAGTAAAACCTCTTTACGCACGCTAGACTTGGGGAGTAAGCTGGTGAAAGCGTGACGATAGCGTTACGAAAAGTGTGATCGGGTGAGGCGAACGGTCGGGCCTTTACGCATGCTTGACTTGGGGAGTAAGCTGGTGAATGCGTGACGAGAGCGTTATGAAAGGTGTGATCGGGCGAGGCGAACGGAAGTTGAGAGGGAGATATAAGTTAGTGTAGTTTTACTTCAGTCGTGTGGTCTAAAGCACACTCGTTTTTTTGCACCTGAGTTTTTCCTTATTGGTAACAAGTTCCTTCTGTACCTACGTTTAATCCGACACTGACGAAACCCTTCTGAATAGGCAAGAAAACAAAAAAAATTGACATAAAGCCAACATTTTTCCTAAAAGAAACAATCAAACAACCTTCCAAAACATTCCTCCTTATTCCTAATAGTCGTGTTTTACTTCATATTTATACGAAAGGATCTACCCATTCGCGTAGAATAATAAATTCGTCCCTATAGTCCGTTAAGGTCCCATTAGGACACGTAATAGGACTCCTATCTTTCAGGACCTTTGAATCCTTTTCACGACATTCATAAGATATCCGTGGATCCTTACAAAGCTATTTGATAAAAATAATGTTCGTAGTTGTATGTGATAGGAATTCTAAAGCTTACTGAAAAGTTCAATAGAAATGATCTCTAGATGTTTTTTGCCTTTTCAAATAACTATTTTTTATTAAAATGCAGCTGTGCTACCCTTATATGATTGCATATTATCTTTACATAATATAAAAAGAAGTCGCTATCGCTGTCTGAGCACTTAAACCTTTTAAACTACGCAACGGATTTTCATGCGGCTTTCACCAATTTTTTTTTAAATGATCTCCACACAGGAGGCTCTGAGGAAAATAATTTCCCTCAGGCCCTATGTAATCTTTGGGGTTGCTAAGTGAAGGGTTTTTTAAGGAAAGAGAGGAGATGAAAGTTCTGGGAAGGAAAAGGATTTAAGGGGTGGGTAAGAATCTAGAGTTCAGTGTGTCCTGGTCATCCGCTTCCAAGACCTAGACAAACTTCACCCCATGAAACCGGGCACCCCTGCTAAATCACCAAATGTAGTGAACCACTTGGGGTGACCTATGACAGAGGTGTTGGTTATCCAATAAAGGTTACCGGGACGGCGGTACCCATTCCCGCCTCCCAAATTGAAGAGCCTACCAATAGAAGTGTGATTCACGAGGAAGGTTTTTAGGTATATAATTTGTAAAAGGTTTTGTGTAAATTGGTTGAAATATATAATATATCTGGCCAAGCGGCAGCGGACAGCAGGCAGCGGGCTGGCAAACGATACTGCATAGTGGAAATGAAAGACATAATAAATTCGGAGTGGCCTTCATTGTAGACCGGAAAATGGAAAAATGCATATTAGACTGTAAACCCATTAACGAAAGAATGTGCAGCCTACGTATAAAAACGAAATTTTTCAATGTAACATTGATCAATGTACATGCTGAAACGGAAGATAAAGAGGACATAATGAAAGATACGTACTATCAGAAACTCGAACAGGTCTACGACACATTACCACCTAACGATATTAAGATGGTAATTGGGGACTTTAGCGCCAAGATAGGACAAGATCCTCTGCTCCAACACATTACAGGAATGAACAGTCTACACAAGGACGCTAATAATAATGGAACCCGAGTGATTGATTTTGCAGAATCAAGAAACCTAATTGTGGCCTCGACTCAATTTCTAAGAAAAGACATACACTAACGGACCTGGACACCGCCAGATGGTAGACACCATAACCAAATTGATCATGTCCCGATAGAAAGAAGGGGGGGCAACGAGCATCACAAACGTAAGGTCGTATAGGAGTGCCAACTGTGATTCAGACCACTAGATGGTGGTGGCTACCTATATGAGCCGAATCGCAAACAATAGGACACGGAAACCACCAATTATTCCAAAAATCAATACAGAGGCTCTAAAAACACCAGAAGGCAAAGAGCAGTATCACAACGCCCAAATAGCCTACCAGGTCAGATCACTGAGCAGAACTCCCAAGAATCACTCGAAAAAGACTGGAATGATATAAAATAAGCAATTGTAAGAGCAGTGGAATCAAGTGTCGGAAACATGCCCAGACAGCCCAGGAGTCCTAGCATGGTCGGTCGATATAGGTTTTATCGAAAATGTCGGTAACTTGACATCGCTCCCGAGCACGACTGCAGGCCGCTAACGAGCAAATAACAGTTCACATCGACTAAGGGTTCCTAATTTATTTGACATAAACTGTTATTTCTTCGTTAGCGCCCTGCAGTCGTGCTCGGGAGCCATTTCAAGTTACCGACATTTTCGATAAAATCTATGTCGATTGACCATGCTAGGGGGGCAGGAACCCTTGGTTTGATGAAGAGTGTGAAAGAAAGATAGTTGAAAAGAATACACTCAGAAAGAAGTACTTGGAAAGGCCAACAAGAAACAAAAGACAGGCGTACGAACAAGCGAGAAAAGAAACAAATAAGCTGATAAGGGGAAAGAAAAGAAAATTCTTGAATGATATACTGCTGAAAATGGAACAGGACTTTGTTTATAATAATACCAGAGAAGCATATATAGGGGAGTAAACTTCTTCAAGAAGGGTTTCAAACCGAATACAACACTATGCAAAGACGTTGATGGTTCAATTATATCCGGTAAGGAACGAATTAAAACCGTGTGGAAAAATTACTTCTTTAAACTTCTCAACCCTAATAGCGACCTGGGAAGCCACCCTACTAACATCCTCACTGAATCAAGTAATGAAGAATCAGCGAATCCACCAACAATGCCAGAAATAAATGCTGCACTAAAGAAACTTAAAAACAAAAAATCACCCGGGAAAGACAACCTGCCAGCAGAGTTGTTCAAATATGGAAATGAGCACCTGAGAAATCTGCTACATAACAAAAATATGGACCTTGGAAAAAATCTCAGAGGAATGGCAAATAAGCATAATATGTCCAATTCATAAAAAAGTTGACAAGCTAAAATGCGAAAATCATAGAGGCATATCACTTCTCTATGCACAGCATATAAGATCTACACCATGATACTGAAACAAAGAATTGATAAGTACGCAGAAAACCTACTAGGAGAGTATCAGGCAGGCTTCCGCACCGGTAGATCCACAACAGATCAACTGTTCACCGTCAGGCAGATCTTGGCACAGTGCTGGGAGTTTGATATAGATATACACCAACTATTCATAGATTTCAAGCAAGCATATGATAGCATAGATCGGGAGTGTCTATATGAAATACTACTTCAATTCCAGATTCCACCTAAATTGGTTAGGCTCATCAAAGCCACAATGTCAGACTCAAGATGTCAGGTCATAATAGATGGGGAATTGTCGGAAGAATTCAGAGTATCGCAGGGACTAAAACAGAGGAACGGTCTGGCTCCCACTCTCTTCAACATTGTGCTCGAACATGTAATAAGAAAAACGCTCATAGACACTGGCTCCAATATTTGTTTCAAGAGCAGTCAAGTTGTCGGATATGCGGATGACATTAACATAGTCGGAAGATCAATTTCAGCTATTAAGGAGGTCTTCGATCCTTTAGAAACAGCGGCACGGGAAGTATGACTGCGGGTTAATATTAACAAAACGAAAATGATGATACAGAGCAGGAACCCTTCACACAGAAGAAGAAGTAGTTGACAATTTAAAGACAAATACTCATACGAAGTGGTCGATCAATTCACCTACCTGGACTCCAGTCTGACAGAGAACAATGAGGATCCAGCAGAAATCAGAAGGAGAATCACAGTAGCCAACAAAACATACTTCTCTTTGCTGCCAGTGTTTAAGTCACGTAGTGTCCACAGAAAAACCAAAATAACCATATATAAGACCATTGTTAGAAGTGTATTGGAATATGGATGTGAGGCGCTGACACTGACGGTAAAGATGGCTGAAATGCTGGATACTTTTGAAAGAAAAGTGCTGAGAAGAATATGTGGACCCGTGAAAGAGGGTGAACAGTGGCGCATCCGGCACAATACAGAATTGTATGATATATACAAGGCCCCTAGCATCTCAGCACATATGAGACTCCTCAGGCTGAGATGGGCTGGGCATGTACAGAGAATGCTGGATACACGCGTCACAAAAAGAATTTTGACTGGACACCCAGGTGGAAAGAGAAAAGTGGGAAGACCCAGACTGAGGTGGGAAGACGAAGTAAGAGGGGATGCAGCACAGCTTCTCCAGGTGCCAAATTGGAAGTCAGCCGCTGAGGACAGGAGGAGTTGGAGGCGACTGTTGCAGGAGGCCAAAGCTCGATATGGGCCGTAGCGCCATCGAAGAAGAAGAAGATGCAGTTTTATGTAAAAGTGTACCCCCTATCTGGTACAATACTAAGATTACTCTTAAACACCATCAAATCAAACATAATGCAGAAAAACTTGTAGTGAATTCAATAAAACATTGATGTTTTTGGGTCATTAGTAGGATATTTCAAAATGTCAAATTAATGTGTCTGACCGTTATGCCTTCCGGTTTTATTTTATAGCGTATTTATTATGTAAATATAGTATATTGAATTTGGGAGACGGGATTGGATAACCAACACCTATGCCATTTGTCACCTCAAGTAGTTCGCTACGTTTAGTTACTTAGCAGGTTGCCCGGGTTCATGGGGTGAGGTTTGTCTAGGTCTCGGTGGCGGATGCGTTTACCCGCTAGACCGAACCTAAACCTCTCCAGCCGGACTCTCGACCCATCTCTTATATCGCAGAGGGAGGGACGGTTCATACGTCCTACCCACTCTCAAGCCCTTTTCCTGCCCAAACCTTCCTTTCCATATAAAAAAAACCCTTCCACTCAGCAACCTCAAAGATGACACAGGCCCTGAGAATGTTTTTTTCCCTAATGGCCTCCTGTCGGTAGGCTGCGAAGCACCACCCAAAGAGGCGACCGATTTTACTATCGCATTCTCTCGAAAGCTAAATCCTATAAATGTCTATGTTTGTCTCTTTTTAGTCTCGCTATTTTTCGTTTCATCGAGTTTGAAATCACAACGGTGGTAAAGAAGTTTTCACTTCAAGAAAACACAATATCGTGTAAGTAATATTTGTTGTAAGGTGAACATTCGAATATTGCTTTCCATTATCTCAAAACTTTGTAATTTGGAGATGTCTGACTAATCAACTGTGCGATCGATATCTCGATTATATTAGTTTACTTTTGATCGTTAATGCGGTTAACTGGTTCAATTATCTGTTCATTATCTGTTGCTAATCGTTAATGGTGATCTTCGCCTTTCCCATTTCTTACATAATACTTCTTTGACTGGAAATGGAGAGAAAAACCAGCCCCCGCACTAAGAAGATCGCTTCTGTTGATTGCGAGAATTCTAAGAGAAAATTTATTTTTCGCAGCACTGAAAAATTGGAGAAATTCGTTTTTGCTTTTGTAAAGTCCCTTGTTCACTGATTTATGTGGTATACGGGCTATTACATAATGCCCGCCTGTTTTTAACTATCTGATTGGAAGTTAAGGTTAGGTTAGAAAATATTAAATTTATTATGTGACTAATTGATCCTAGTTAAATAGTCATTATAATGACGCTACACAGAAGTTCTGATACTAACTTTAATGGTATTGATAGACGTGTTCATTAATAGTAACACGAGAGCATGCTACTAATGAGCACATTGATGTTATCTAGTGGTATGTGTGACAGTGACATTGCAAGTATTGAGCAAGCTCACATGAGCATGCTACTGGATTTGCGGTTAGAAGGGGAAGTGCTCTAAGCATGTGTGAACAGGCTTGCTTATGAGAATGCTTCCTTCGATCTGATCTCAGTTCGCAGCAGGTGCGCGTGAAAATTTCGTGATTTACTATCGTTTTCACGAATGTCTTTAGAATACAGGGTCACCTCTATATAAAAATAATATTGCACGAAAAAAAGTTTATGAAGTTTCTAAAATTATTTTATAAATTTTAGTAACTCCCATTAACATCTTGGATCAAAATTGACCGTTTTATGTAATTTAATTGCAGGCAATTAGATCATTTTGTTTAGTTCTGGGCAAATGGAAATGACTCTATTTGTTGACATTTATTATTTGACAAAAGCATGCCCATAAAGAGCATGTGTGTTCAATTGTTGGCTTTGAACATGCTTGTTCAAGAATAAACACAAATAAGGTAGGTCATGGAGAGATCAAAATAAGGTAGGTCATGGTTCATTTGGAGACTTGGCGGGGATTCCCGAGTTTAGATAAGGTTTGTTCGGATTTTACTAATTGCGTGGTAGGCTGGAATGGGAGAGACTGGTTGAGGGAGACCTTTTGATCTCTCAAGCAGGACCCTCTCGGAACATAGCCTTACCGCAGTGGGAGGAATATGTTCATATGTCCGTCAATCCTCGAGATACTGACTCCCAGATTTCTTACCCACCCCTCATAGGTCCCAAGGGGTTTTTTTTCATCAGGGCCTCCTGTGTAGAGCTAAAGTTAGGTTAAAAAACTATCAACCCCCCCCCCCCCTTAGTGTCGAACCCCCCATTCTAAATCCTATAGTTACACCATTGCTGGAACGTGCCAAAAATACACTTTATTTTATTTTTTATGAAAAAGCACAAATTGACCCCTACATAACATTTGACCGCTAAAAGCAAGGATTGCATTTTGGGAGGCGAGTATGGGTACCGCTGCACCGGGAATCATTTATTGGATAACCAACACCTCTAGCCATAGGTCACCTCAAGTGGTTCGCTACATTTAGTAACTTAGCAGGGGTGCGCTGGTTCATGGGATGAGGTTAATCCAGGTCTTGGTGGCCGATGCGTCTGCCCACATGCTGCGTGGCGGACCAGATCGAGAGAGACTGATTGAGCCAGAATCCCTTGACCCATCGCCTTGCATGACAGTTGGAGGGATGGATTCATTCATTCTGTCACTCCTGATCCCCAGAATCCTACCCACCCCTCATATCTATTTCCTTCCCGGAAATTCCTCTCCTTCATTTTCTTAAAAATCCTCAAACACAGCACTTAAGATGACATAGGTACTGAGGGAAATTATTTTTCTCAGGGCCTCCTGTGTGGAGCTAATGTAAAAAAAGAGTTAATGCTCTATTACGCGGCTAGCTATACAATTAGTTAAATATATTGAAATATTGTATTTTTTCCTATCAGCACGGAAGGAGTAGACCTATAAAGCAAAATTGATGTCTTTACCCGAAAACCTGAAAAATGCCTTCCTTGCCTCGGCCCGATATTCGCAATAATATATTTTCACATTTGTTAATAAATCACTGTCTCTTTTTTCCCCAGGCTGTGTCCGACGCCATGTTGGCCGAACTGAAGGCTTGCTTCATGGAGGCGTACGACGATAATCAAGATGGAAAGATCGACATTCGTGAGGTTAGTAAAAAAATATATTTTAATAAATGAAGCCAATATTAGCGACTCTCAAACGAAAATTGTAAAGAGAAAAATCAGAAAAAAATACCATCGCATCTAGGAATTGAATACAGGACCTTAGCCTTATCGGAACTCTGCTGTACCACTGAACCAATTCAACTCTATACCTTTCGGTCGTATTATACATCATTCTACGATTAAGGCTCCGCAACCGGGCTCGAAAAGAAGAAGATGGAGAGATACGAAATTAGGAATGTTAGAGGAGAGCGCTTACATTTACAGCGACAAAATCGATGCGAAAATTGCGAAAATGTTTAATAAAACACTACTCGTTTAAAATAGAGCAAAAATCTCGCGGACATTGTCTTAAACAGCATTTAAAGAAACACTGATATTTTTTCATACATATAACTTGTAAAATAACTGAAACAAACGTGTTGATAATAATTTTTGGAGCGTATTTTGCGATTTTTTTCTATCGAGTGAATTTTATATAATTTGCGTTTCGGCGCGGCATTGTCTAGATATTATCTTAAAGAAAAACATATATTTATTTAAGAGCTTTAAAACTTAACGTGTTTAAGGGAGATATATAAGAAATCGATAGAAATTCGGGTTGCGGGCCCTTAAGAACTACAATTTTTTCTACAGTTTCTTTATGCATATTTTTATTGACTGCTATCTTTATATACGATTGCAAGATTTTTCCGGAACTAAATGCAATTAAGATAGTGTTTTGGATAAATAAATATATCCATTTTTATTTTTCTGTGCGACTTCTATTGATATTTTTGTAAGTCAAGGATGACTTTTTTGGATGATCTAAACAACCTGATAACATATAAATTTCTTTCAAATTTTGTTAAAATATTTTGTTAAGTGAGTACCGCACAAGAGTCCCAAATGCTGAGACTATGGCATCCCCAATTGACTTAAGAAAGGGGGAAATACCTGACTATTCAGATCTGGTCCCAAACACGGGTAAAACCATTTCAAGCAACATTTCGATTCTGAATGGTGGTCTTTCACCGGGACGATACTGAGAGTATCTAGCGCTCTGGAACGTGCCGCAAATATAGTACATTTCGTTTTTAATGAATAAATTGTGAAATAACACAAATTCATTGAATAAGTTTTAAATAAATAAAAAGAAAACACTTTGTTTACGTCACTTTATTATTTCTTCCGTCTACCGGTTTCGGTACCTCCGTACCATCATCAGGACTGAATATAAAATACTGTCAAATACAGGGAAATATACAAAATGTAAAAGAAAGAGACAGTAAATTAGAGCGGGACAGTGCGTCAGTTGTGGGAGGGAAGTGGGAGAGGAGCGATTGGGATAACGGGAAACATACTTATAATAGGTCTGAATGTTAAATTAAGTTGATTTGTTCAACTTAATTTAACATTCAGGCCTATTATAAGTATGTTTCCCGTTATCCCAATCGCTCCTCCCCCACTTCCCTCCCACAACTGACGCACTGTCCCGCTCTAATTTACTGTCTCTTTCTTTTACATTTTGTATATTTCCCTGTATTTGACAGTATTTTATATTCAGTCCTGATGATGGTACGGAGGTACCGAAACCGGTAGACGGAAGAAATAATAAAGTGACGTAAACAAAGTGTTTTCTTTTTATTTATTTAAAATGTCAAGTCACAATGTGTTTGCTTCTTTTGAAAAAAAAAAATAAGTTTTACTTGTGCACAGCGGGATTTGAACCCACGACCATCAGATTCATAGCCAAAGATCGTAAACACTCAACCAAAGATATCACATTAAAAATAATAATAATAATACTGCATGATCTTTGCATTATTTTCGACTTGCAATGTCAATTCCAATAAGTAGTTAATGCAGATGCCTCGGTAACCATTTATTGGATAACCAACACCTCTACCATAGATCACCCCAAATGGTTCGCTACGTTTGGTGACTTAGTGAGGGTACCTAAATTCATTAGGTTTTGGTCTTGATGGTCGGGTGCGTGTGCATACCATTTGCGTTGCAGATCAGATCGGGAGAGACTGGTTGTGGGAGACCATTTGACCTCAGCAGGACTCACTTAGAGCAACGCCTTGCACCGCAGTGGGAGGGATGGATTCATACGTCCTTCACTCCTGAACCAGCCTTCATGCCTTTTACCTTTCCAGAACTTCCTCTTTTTCTAAAAATTCTTTCGCAAAACATCCTCTCCTTTTCAGTCGTTTTTAAGAGAAAAGTTTTGTAAACTAGTATTGAATTTTCGGGAAAATCTGGTAGTACTTCATTAGGATTACATTAAACAAAGATCAATTAAATATTATGAAAACAGGCTACACAAATCTCGTAATACTCGTAATCTCTTCAAAGCATTTCTGATAATCTCAACTCAACTAAACACAATACAACAATCGAACCTTTTCAACCCCTAGTAAACAAGAGCCTTAGAATCTAACCTCTAACGCAGTGGAGGCCAAAGGCCGAAATGGAGGCTGTATGTTCACGTTCTAAGGCTTCTAAGATTAAAAAGTTACCCGCTGCGGGGCACAATAATTACCGTAGGCCGAGAGGCTTTAATTAATGTTTTAGGAAGTTATGTTAAGTCAGCGGTACCTTTGACCAGGGAAGCTTTGCCGCAACTTAACTTCAGCAGTTTATTTCTGGAAGCGTCATATTAATTATCTACTGGATTTGCCACGTAGATTAATTATGAGACGTCTGCAGAATTAAGGTTCCCCACAAAATTAAGGAAAAAAGCAATGTTGCAGGTTTTTATACTGTGACTAATACATCTCAGAACTCCTGTGATTTTATTTCACATTTTTTTCTGTAAACGAAACGAAGAACGGAATGAATCAAATTTAGTTATTTAAAAAAAATTATTGTTATTAAGTTCAGACTGTAGGACTCCATTTTAATTTTTATGAAAAACTAGCTGGTTCCTGGCATGCGTTGCAATGCCATATTCAAAGAAATAAATTGTTTCTCCTTGCTTGTTCATTCCCGTGCGTCCCCGTTCCCCTCCCGCATCCCCTTCCCCTCCTGCGTTCCTCTTCCTCCTTCCCCGCCTAACCTCTCCCCTCTCTCGCGCCTCGCCATGCCAACCGCGTTCCATATATTCAGTCCCAGTACATTCACTTTTCGAACAGCTCGCGTGCCACCTATTACAATTTTTTTATTCAAATTTTCATTTCTCGTATAAGTTTCTTATTACAAATATTCATAAGAACAATCAATCTAATTTGGTAGCTAATTAAACATAGGTACCTATTTAAAATATGTTTAATTTTAAAAATCCGTAGACAATTCTTTTGTTACAAAAAAAAACAGCTGCCTTCTAAATTCACATTCATCAAACGGGAGAAATGCATAAGTGCGAAGTTAAAATAGTCGTTAAGTTTTCTGAAATTATCCAATTTTCTGCGTAATTTTCTTAATTTTTCTTTCCGTAAGAACCTTCTACAAAGTATTAGGAAACTTAAAAAAAAAGATGAATGACATAGGTAAAGTCGTTCTGAAGTTATGGAGTTACCAAGGAAAACACGGATTCATTTTATATATATTTATAAATTTACATCTTTAATGGTCCATATTTCATAATTTAAAACACAAATAAATAAATTATTACAGAACTGTACTAGATATTTGATGAACCTTTTTATTAACCTTTATTAACCTTTATATGTACCTTTTTGACTGGTCAGTGGTTGAGTGGGCATAGCGCTTGGGTCCCACCCGAGCGTCGCGTGTTCGATTCCTCGGCTGGCTAAATCCTCCATCACAACACAAGCAACATTTTCGGCTTTCTGTGATGGTAGTAGGAGATTTTCAAACATTGTTGGGTTATTCGTAACCCGGGAATGTTTGTCTTTCTTTTAAAGAAAAAAAAAATAAATTAAAAAAATAATTTTACAGTTTGGTTGAGTATTTTGACCTCAAATCCAAAATTAAGTATGAAACGGGCCGCGCAGTTGTTCCTCTTAAAATGTTAGAATGATTATTTCTGTCTGCAAAAAGCGGCAAGGGGTGAGTTGAAATACGCCCCTACACTACTCAACCTTTATCCCCTTTTTAGATTGGAGTTTTTTCAACAAAATTAAGTAAAACCTTTAAAACCTGGATCCCATTTGATCTTCGAGAGAGCCTTAAGCTTAGAGTACGTGAAAGAAAAAAAGGGATGAGCCGAAATGAGCTTTAATGAAATGAGTACACACAATTATTAACCTTTCGTCCTTGTCGTGCTTTCTGATACAAAATCGTACCTTTAGAATTTCAGGAAAGGTCTAATTTGAATAATTTTTTTTTTCAGTTGGCCCAACTGCTGCCGATGGAAGAAAACTTCCTTCTTCTGTTCCGTTTCGACAACCCCCTAGAATCTAGCGTGGAATTCATGAAGGTAAATATGATTTCTTTTAATTTCTAATATTAAGAGAACTTATTATTGTTATTTAGTATAATAATTTACATTTTACAACATCCCGTAGAAAAGTGTCGTAAGTGAAAAAGTTAATTTTAACAGATACCTAAATGTTAGGTCTTTTAATTTCCAATGTTAAGAGAAGGTATTTTATAGGTATAGGTATATTATAATTATTTAGTATAATAATTAATATTTTACAATAAAGCACATCCCGTAGAATAATGTCACAAGTCAAAAATGTAAATTTTATAAGGTAAATGTTAATGTCTCTTATTTCCAATTTTATTTGTTACAATATTATAATTTACATTTTATAATAACGCACATCATGTAGAAAAGCGTCGTAAGTCAAAAAAGTTAATTTTATATGGTAAATGTTATGTCTCTTAGTTTCCAATAATAAGAGAACCATATTACGATTATTTGTATAAATATAAAATTTTACATTTTACAATATTGTAACAATAATTTAAATTTCACATTTAATAATATCGCAAATCACGTAGAAAAGTGTTGCATGCCAAAAAAGTTAAATGTACAGAAGCGAAAACAAATGACTAAATGATGAACAAGCGGTCCCGTCAAAAAGAGATACTAGCGACATCTTGCGGAGATGGAGTTATTTAACTTAAATACGGTTTTCGTGGGGCATAGATAACCACAATCACTTTGCTTTTCAGAGATAAAACGTAAAATAGACAATCTTGACTCATGACACTTTTCTACGGGATGTGCGGTATAATTTATTAATGTTGGCCTCGCTGGGTGGCTCATCTGTGCTTAGGCACTCATTTTACAATACAAAATTCAATAGGATGATGTACATGTATTTTAATAAAATATGTAAAGCCAGCAATGAAAAAAAAATCGGAATATATTATGAGTAACGATTGTGTATAATGAGGTGTGTTTTATAATGGTTTTTTAATCCATATTTTAATTTTAAATGTATTTTTGTTTTCCTAACTTTTTGTATCAAGTGAAGTGATTGTTGATTGCTTTTGTTGCCTGGTATTTATGGTATCTTAGGCCAAAGCTTGTGTTTACCTTCGGAATTTTTTATGTTTTCTTTGGACGCTTGACTAAATGATCTGTTAGTGATAGTTAAATTTTTGTTCAAAAATGTATTCAGTAGTGTCTTAACATATAATTGACGTAAATCTAGTGCGACAAACATGTTGAATATTTGATCCGTATCAGTCAGTCTGTTTTTTTTTTTTTTACATGAATACCGCACAAGAGTCCCAACTGCTCCCGACTGGAGCCAGTGAGACTATGGCACCCCCAATTGGGAAATGTTGTGAGGCTGAAGGTAGTAGGGAGGGGAAGGAGATAGAGAAGAGGAAGGTGGGGAAGTACCTAGCTATTCAGATCTGGACACCATATATGGCTAAAGCCATTTTAAGCAACGTTTCAATTCTGAATGGTGGTCTTATACCAGGGCGATACTAAGAGTATCTTTCACTCTAAGTTGGTCTCTGCCCACTAAACCGTTCCATACCATGACCGTAACCGTAGCGGTGCATGCAAAAAAATATTCCTTGTATCGACCAGTATGAAACGCTGCCCACTAGCCCGTCCCGTCACCGACCAATACCATGACCGGACTGACGGCGAATTCTCGATGACAATATTTTGCAGGTGCCGGTCCGCTCTATGCATGGCACGCGACGGTGTTAGAACGGTCTAACCGTTGACATTCCGTCAGTTCGTGATTTGTGCTCAGTTCTATGCGTCAGCGGGTAGAAGGTAGCGGTAGTGGGTAGCGCCTATTGAACGGAGATGGTACGGACACACACCCCGGTGTATACGGGTATCATACGGTCACTAAACCCGTTACGTACGGGTATCACACGGTGTTAGCACGTTCTAGTGGGCATAGTAGGGCGTAGCGTGTTTAATTCGTGGCTGATACGTTCAAAGTACGGTCATGTTATGGAACGGTGTAGTGGGCAGACTCCTATCGCCCTATCACTTTTATTACCTTTAAGATGGTTTTCTGTGCGATTTCCATATGATCGAGAGCTGAGTTTGTTGCTCCTCCCCAAGCAATGATTCCATATTCTATAATGGAATGACGAAGTGTAAAATACACTGTTTTCATTTGTTTTAGTTTACAAACACATATGTTTCTTATATTTAAGAAAATGGGTATTGTTTTGATGGGTTTAATTGTGATTTGTTTGATATGATGTGTTGGGATCTTCCAAATAAGTTTAAGATTTATTTGGCTATCGCAAAAATGTATTATGTATATTAAAATGGACATACGTTCTTCCCAGACTAGGCTCTACTTACTAGAGTCGGAGCCTGTCCAATATCTCCGATGCCTTAAGCCATCATCGTAACCGTTCGTACCTTAGACACGAACTACGATAGATGGTACTTTTCTAATACCATACTCATCTGCCATCTGTTGGGGTATAGCAGAACTTCGTATTTTCAACTAAGCCATCAACATCTACTGAAGGAAGTAAAAAAACTACGTGAAAAATCAATACACTACAGTAAATAAATACATTTCTACGATTATTATTTTGCAGATGGCAACACCAGAATACATTTTTCTGCGGAGGCGTATCTAATTGGAAAAAAATTCCCAAGAAATATCTTTATGCTTTGTTTTTCTTGTGAATGCTTTGTTCTTTCTTGTATTTCACGTATCAGAATTGACTTTATTAAAGCTTCCTTTGTTTGAAACATTTTGACACATAACTAAAACATGATATGTTGCTTTAAATGAAAATATTTCAATGTTTTACGAAATTTTATACCTAACCTATACTTACTACGTCGTGAGATGACAGAAATGTCAGAAAGCTTGAGAAATAAAGCTTTTCTTAAAAGAAAGTGTTACAAAAAGTGGTCTAAAAAGATGTTTCTTCGCTGGAGCACCGAGAAAAACCTTGAAATTTCCACCCATTAATCATTGTTAGTACAATTTATTTTGCTGTGCACGCAGCTCGAGTTGAAATAGTGCTTTATACAGAGTGAATCTATATAGGAAAGAGTGTAAAACTTTTTTCGCTATAGTGCCGAGAATATCTTTGAATTTCTACATTTATTTATTATTTATTTATTACACGCCCTTAAGGGCTTTTACATTCTTTGTTTGTAAATTAAGTAACACAGTACATAGCATATAAAATGAATTAAAATACATTGGTAAAAACGATAAACAAAAGTGCAGAAATTATCCACTATTTGCGTCTAGATGTATAAAAGAATTGGTATAAACAATTTTTATACTATTATTTGATATTATTTATATGGGTATTTGATAAGCCTCCATAGCTCAGTGGTCAGAGCATTCAACCGGCAATCGGAAGGACACGGGTTCAAGTCCCGTTGGCGGCAAGTATCTTTTCTCGGAAGATTTTTCAATGTAAATGAGTGTTTCAGGCTGACAATTATTGCTTGTAATAATTGTTACCCTTTGTGCTATGCATAAAAATCTTGTATAAACGTTAGTTTATAAATTAAAAAAAAAAAATAATTAATATTTAACAAGTTTAAGTATTTCCCCAATAAATGCAGACATAATTTGTCTCGACGCCACCTAGCGAGGGATTTAACACTAACAATGTCTTTCTCGCAAAAATAAAGTTGGTTGTTTTCAGGTGGGAAAAAATATAACAAGCAGTAATTGTTGAATGAAACACTAGTATATATTGAATTATTTGGCGGGTATTTGATAAGCCCCCATAGCTCAGTGGTCAGAGCATTCGACCGGCAATCGGAAGGACACGGGTTCAAGTCCCGTTGGCGGCAAGTATCTTTTCTCGGAAGATTTTTCAATGTAAATGAGTGTTTCAGGCTGACAATTATTGCTTGTAATAATTGTTAATTTTTATACTGGTTATTCTTAAGGTTATATCCCTAGATCAGAATAGTATTTAAATGTATACATGCATGCCCCTTCTATGCGAAAAATGATTTTATATCGGCAAACAATTTTATATAACTCAATTTCAACCCAACCCAGTTTCGAAATATGGATGGGAACAATGTATTATTATGATAGGGGTGGAGCCGTTGCTAGGTATTAATGTAGAGTGGGTGGGTAGGGAAACATATCCATGATTGGGCTATAAGACAATATTTTTTGTTTATTGATAATACATAGATTCATTATTTTTAAGGGATTTTTTATTTCCAAGGCTTCTAAGTTATCTAAACGTTTTCCTTTATGAGTTTATTTTTCTCAGTTCGCTAACCACATCATTGAAAATAACCATAGTTTTGAAAAAAATGTGGGGATAAATAATATTCTTCATATTAATCATAAAGGAAAACGTTTAGATAACTTAGAAGCCTTGAAAATATAAAAAAATCTCTTAAAAATAATGAATCTATTATCAACAAATAAAATATATTGTCTTATAGCCCAATCATGGATATGTTCCCCTACCCACTCACTCTTCATTAATACCTAGCAACGGCTCCACCCCTACCATAATAATACATTGTTCCCATCCATATTTCTAAACTCTCAAATTAGTATACGCTTGCCCTGAAGAAGGAACAATCGTTCCGAAACCGGTCGGATTTACTCAAATATTATATAAGTGGTTCAAACAAAGTTAAATTGTTTCATTTATCTATAATGGATAACCACAAAGTTATAGCTACATTCAAAAGTATCATTTTAAATTTATCATTTTTATTGAATTAATTAAATATCATTTTATTGCAGATCTGGCGAGAATATGACACAGATGGCAGCGGGTACATCGAGGCCGATGAATTAAAAGTTAGTATGATAAATAATCATTCACTTAAAGTAAACAAATGTGGTCTGTTTTCGTCTCAATAAAATTATTCACGTAAATAATTATATCATGCATAGATTATGGAGAGTGAATTTGAAAGAGGATGTGGTAAAATTGATTACCGTAGGTCATACAAATTATTTTACAAAGTTATTTCTACCATTCCAATGCACACATTTATAATTTATTTTATTTTTTATTCGTATCTCAACATTTTTCGCACGATCATACATGGTCTTACAATATGTTGTACGGCCCAGGGATCTACAGCATTCAGTCTACTTTCATTCTTCCTCTGCTCTTCTTGAGAATAAGAACTTTAGAAGACTGTAGAAAACTCCAGGATGATACAGGGTGTCCCAAAAGAAAGTTTATATTTGTTTTGCTTTCTGAGTGAAAGTAACTTTTCCGAGGGGCGCTGGGGGTATGTCAATCAGTAGCCTGGCTCTTGGGAATTTAGTCGCTATGGAGCATTTCTCGGGAGCGACCGCGCGTTGTGCGTGCGTGAGTTTTACAAAAATAGTTATTCGGCGACTGCAGCGCGTAGAAGATTCTGCAATATTCGAGGTTTTTGTCAATTCAATGATGCGCCAAGCATTCCTCTTATTCGAAAACGGGTCAAAAAGTTTGAAGAGATCGGAACAACGATGGCAAAACCAAAATCCAAGCGACCAAGTTCACCGAGAACGATAGAAAACATAGAGAGTGTTTATCAGTCTTTTCGTGACGACTCAAAGTTTTCGATTCGGAAGCGCGCAAGTGCTTTAAATGTGCATAGATAATCATTACACAGCATTTTGTACAAAGACCTAATGCTGCACCCCTACAAACTTACTGACTATAATCAAAGAACATGGTTCCAGCAAGACGGAGCAACATTACATACGTCCCATACGTCTCTGCCACGAGTTCGAAATTGATCTCCAGGAGAGGTGACATAAATTGGCCTTCTCGTAGTCCTGACTTAACCCCTATGGACTTTTTCCTGTGGGGTTATCTCAAATCTAAAGTGTACGCCAACAATCCGACTTCCCTGATGCAATTAAAAGAAAATATCTACCACGAAATAGCAGCCATCACGAAACCAACCTGCCGAGCCGTCAGAAGAAATTTTATTCTTCGATTAAATGAATGCCGCGAACGCGAGGGTTTACATTTGGACGATATCATTTTTAAGAAATAAATTCCCAAATTGAGTATTTTAGTATTTAATAAACATTTTTTCTCTAGAACCCTTACTTTTTTAAAAATCGATCCACTAAATATAAACTTTTGGCAATTATCGACTGGAGTATCAATAATAAACTCGATTTCAACTTCCAAAAATGTTCAGTTAATATGTGCTTTACGAGGTCAGAAAAGACCATATATTTTAATTATAAAATGAAAGACAAGTCATTGAAACGCATGGTGACTTGCAAGGACTTAGGAATTGTGTATGACGCTCGCTTAACATTTCATGCTCATATTGAAAAGATCTGTAAATTATCCACAAAGACGTTGTGTTTTTTCATACACAATTCAAAAAAATTGACCAATCTTACAGTTTATAAAGCTGCTTTACTTTAGCTTAGTGCGTAGCATTCTCGAGAGTGGATCTCAGATATGGGGGCCAGAGGACATTGTCTATGTACTAATGATCGAGAAAATACAAAATAAATGTTTACGATATCTCTACATGAGAAAGTTAGGTTTTTACCCATGGCTGTTTCCAACAGCATTTATCTCGGGAATGCTGGGTATCTGCAGCCTTAGTTCCAGAAGAGATGTCGCATTACTGCTGATGGCTTATAAGCTTCTAAATGGTTTTATATCGTTACCAGATATTCTTGCTAAAATAGGATTCTATGTCCGGGATAATTTCACGCGAGATCGCCAACACAGGCTTTTGATTCTTCCCAGATGCAGAACTAACTTAGGTACCAATGGTGATGCCCCTAGGAAGACTCACTAAGTTAATAAACTGCGATTTTAAGCGTAAAAATAGCACTTACATTTTTACAAAATATATTGCTTAAATGTAATTATTGTGTTTATTTTCTAACCGCTTTTGCAATGTATTAGTTTTATGCTGTTTTTGCAAATAAATAAATTAATGAAATGTGGAGAGCCAAAAAGAACGCAAAGTTGATGTAAGCGTAATAAGTAAGATTAAGAAAGAGATGCTTGGATGGTTTGGCAATGTAGAGAGAATTTATGATGAAAGGATATGACGAGAAAAAATACTGAAAGAAATGTAAATGCAGGTAACTCCATCAATGGGGGACTGAATGCCGTTTGCGCCAACAACAAAAATTGTCCTAAGAAGCGAAGCTATCCATCCACAATAGAGTGTTGGTACCTACCCTGGTGTATGGCAGTGAGGCATGGAACTGGCAGAAAAAGGGTGAAAATAGACTGAATGCTGTATAAATGAGATCCCTGAGGGGTACGTGTAGTAAAACCATGTTAGATCGTGTGAGAAACGTGAACAAGGCTAATAAGCGTAATGAGTAGGGATGCTCAGATGGTTTGGGCATGTAGAGCAAATGAACGAAGAAAAGAATGTATGGAGAATATATTACGGAAATATGAATGGTAGAAGAAGTCGGGGACGTCCGAGGAAGACGCAGCACGATCAAGTGAATCAGATACTTTAGTCGGGCCTTGTCAAGAGTCAATAGCAGAGTATGTATTTATTTTCCAGACTATATTATAGACTTTGATAAAAACTCATTAGTTCCATATAAATAAAATTGGATATATTTATCCGTGACGCTATCCAGGTTACAAACCAATACTTAGAATGATTGTTTCCAATAAAAAAGGTAATTGCCTATGCTATGGAAAATAAATTAGTTGAAGATAGTATTGTTAAACGTAAAATTTGAAATATGAGATTGACTATGATGACGGTTTGACAATAGGGTGCAATGGCAGAATTGTCAAACGCACGACCCGGATAGACGAGAGGCTTTGGGTTCGAGTCCCAGTTGCGACCATTATCTTTTTCTGTTTTTTTTGTGTCTTGTTCTCTTTCATATTTTCGTTTAGATTATTATTATTGTCTTCTTCAATGATATTTATTTCTTGTTTATCTTTTTCCCCACGTTTCTATACGGTGTGGATGTTTCCAAAATGGACACTTGGAGTCAGATAAAGAAAGCGGTTAAGCGGTAAAGCGTCCTCGAAATGTGGTGCTGGAGAAAAATGCTCAGGATTCCGTGGACAGCAAGTTGCACAATAATTTTAACTGCCCACATAATTTTAATATACTTTGGACACGTTGCTCGTCAAACTGAGGACTTCCATTTGGAGAAACTCATAGTCAGTCGCAAAGTGTTTGCCAAAAGAAGCGGAGAAAGGTCACCAATGCGCTGAAGTGACCAAGTATCACATTTTGATAATTCATCCATGTAAACATTAAGCAGATGCAGGATATTTACAATCAGACTTGGCAATTTGTTTTCTCTTGGCGGTCTGTTGAATTTCGTAGCTATACTACCCACGCTTTGCTGTTCAAAATGCAAAATAAATAATATTAAATACTAAAGTCAATGTTTTGTTTTTGCAGAATTTCCTCCGCGACCTGCTGAAGGAAGCTAAGAAAATTAACGACGTCTCTGAGGACAAGTTGATAGAGTACACAGATACTATGGTAAGGATAATTTAATCACGTGGGGTAACCGTACTTCTCATTTCTATCTCCTTCCCTTCCCTTCAGTGTTATTTTCCAATCCAGGATTTGTCCAAAAACATATGTTGAAAGCATTTATATTGTTTTCAATTGATATTTTATACTTTCCCAACTGCTCCCAACCGTGAGTCAGTGGACTATGGCATCCCCGATTTGGGTATGTTGTGAGGCTTAAGATAGTGGGGAGGGGTAGGATATAGGGGTGGGGAAATACCTGGCTTTCAGATCTGGTCACTAAACATGGCCAAAGTAATTTTAAACACCTTTTGTTCTATTCTGAATGATGGTCTTAAACCTCGATTACATTGAGCGCGTTTACAAGCTACTAGCCGGTAAGTTTAAAAGCGGTTGAATCGGCGAGTAAGATTATCACGATGACACACAAAACTGTCTACTTTAAAGTTAAAATATCTGTCTACTTTAAAGTTAAAATATCTGTCTACTTTAAAGTTAAAATAACTAACATCTAGAATAACGACTCCCGCGCGAACCAATTCTGTAATTTTGTAAAAAAAACTTGAGCTCGAAGCTAGTGCCACACGCTAGACAGTAGCTAGAATTACGACTTCCGCGAGAACTAATTCTGACAGTTACGAAATCAGCTGTTCGTGGGCCACCATCTTGAGCGAGTAGCGAATAAGTTGACTACTTTTCAACTTTTTTCGTAGATTGTCCATAATTTGCTAGTTAGCAAGTAATACGTTTACACCGAGCGAGTTTATTAACAGGTAGTGAATTTCCCAGATAGTAAGCTTGTAAACTCACTCGATGTAATCAAGGCTTATTTTTTTTTTCTGCTACCGGTGTCGACACATCCGATAACAGATAAATAAAAAAAAATTTAACAAATGTACACTTGATTTAAAACTCTTCAAAAAAATGTATAGAAATTGTTAAATATTTTGTTATATGCCCAAGAGCTACAAAAAAGTGTATCTTTCACTGTGAAACGTACTGCAAATATATATCATTTTAAATGAGTGAATTGTGAAATAACACAAATTAATCAAACAAATTATACGTTACTAGGAAATTTAGTGATAACATAGATTGTTATTTTTCTTTACACCCTGAAAACAATACTATTTTAAGAAAGGTAATAAATTGCGTATAGAAAAAACACAAGTCTCAAACATTATTCCAGTAAGTACTTTCCGAACCAGACCATTGACCAATTTCTTATTTACTGTTGAACAATAATGTATCAAAGAATTGTACGAATTTCAAGCAAGAACTTGATAAATCTTAATTTAACTTTGCTTTATTGGTAGCCCGCAATGTACTTAAGTCTCTTTATTTTCAGACACAAAATAAACAAGCAAATAAATTACAAAATAAAATATATCAATTTATTTTTTCTTTTTAGCTCCAAGTCTTCGACGCAAACAAAGATGGCCGCCTCCAGCTCTCAGAAATGGCAAAGTAAGTTTTTTCACAGTGGCAACACTTTTTTCCGCGCGCTTCTTTTCGTGTGGCGGGAAATTTGACAGCGGCAATTCTCATGGCGCCGCATTATTAGATTCTGTGTGTGTTTTTTTGCAAATTGCTGCTGAGTGTAATTGAATTACGCCCGGTAAGCCAGTGAAATTGATGTGTTTGTGAGTGAACGCAATTTCGGGTAAGGTGGGGAGGATGCTAAGAGATCCACGCTCGAGAAAATCGGCTTATTTTAAAGAAGATTGAACGCGTATAAAGAAAATTTCGCAGTCGTTTACATATCCATTTTTTCGCCAAATTCAGAATTATTCACATGTTGGAACGCATGTAAGAAAATTGATGGATTTTCGCTCGAGGCATTTATTTTGGTTAGGCAAATAAAAAATAATGTTCCGATTACTAACGACATTTTATATTTGAAGAAGGATACTGTTTATTACGATTATCGTGATAGGGAAAAGTAATGTCACCTACTCTACTATTAATGCATTTATCTATTTATTAATTTTAGTAAATTGTACTTAATTTGTAATTTTAGTTGAATTGCCTAAAATATGCATTCCCTTTCCTTCCAATATCAAATCTTAACACTATTTAATACATTAAATTGTAAGCATTACCAACAAAGATTTTAAAAAATATATTTACGCAGTTTTCATTTAATTCGTTAGGTTTTTATATAAACATAAAAATCAATGCTTAAAAAATATTTCGCAATTTTTTGGAAAAAGTTTATTTATTTGTTTTTGCTGACTAGGGGAGAGTGGTGAAAATTTGAACACCTGTACAAGAACTTTCTGTTTAGTTAATGAAGTAAAAAAATTCATAAAATAAAGAAGGTATTACAAAATGAGCATGAACTAACAAGTTATTAAATAATACCTAAGAAAGAAAGCGATTTATTGCAAAGATTTCGGAAAACTTTAATAAAGGAAATATGGAAATATAAAATTGACGTTTCAGAAGACAATGTTAAATCTGCTAAAAATTAAAAATCATTTCATTGACTGATTTTAATTTCCTGTTGCCGATTTAAATGTCTATTTCTTTGGAATATTGAATGAAACGAAATTTAATATTTTTTTATTTCGCCAACAGTAAGAATGCAAGAACGAGACCTAAAACAGCTTTACTACAAAAGAACAAAATCGCGCACCCGACATTGTTCTTCGGGACTGTCGAAATATATAAAGATGTAGAAATTTGTAGTTTTGGTGCCCCCTCCCTCACGTGAGATAAGTAACGTAGCTAGACCCAGAGAAACCCATCCTGCCGCATCCTAACCCATTACGCCTCCCGTTGAGATTAATATAATCTGAATGGACGTAATGGGATAGGACGGGGCGGGATGGGATGGGTTTCTCTGGGATTCCGCCCACGTGATTTTCTCTAAGAGTTAACGTGAGATTTTTATTGACCCTCCCCCCCAGTTTAAGTGAGATTTTACTGGACCCCCCTCCATTTTGAGCTCACGCAATTAATGTATGCCCCCTTAACCCTCAGTGTTGGGAAGTACAAATGAGGTTTAGGGTAAGTCCGAATAATGATAAATAACCGAATAAAATATTTTGCTAAATTCTTGTCACCATTTTTTATTTTTTTTATTTTTTAATTTTTTTTTTATTATTTATTTATTTATTATTGTTTTTATTTATTTTTTTTTACAGTGAATACCGCACAAGAATCTCAACTGCTCCCGTCTGGAGCCAGTGAGACTATAGCATCCCCAATTGGGGTATGTTGTGAGGCTGAAGGTAGTGGGGAGGGGAAGGAGGTGGGGAAGAGGAAGGTTGGGAAGTACCTGGCTATTCAGATCTGGTCACCAAACACGGCTAAAGCCATTTTAAATTAACGTTTCAATTCTGAATGGTGGTATTACACCAGGGCGATACTGATACAATTAAAGCTCTATAAATGAAACATTTCTGAACATAGCCGAATAGTAAAAACTGTTTTAGACAGGCTACAAAATAAGCTTTCGAATTATTGTATTACAAATAAATATTAACATTTGTAAATATTAAAATTTAGAATGCAAACATTAAAAAAATGTGAAAATGACTCACTTGATGTTTTTATGTGAAAACGGTACTAAAATCACAGATTATGTAAACAACAATAAATTATTCGTATAAATGTGTAATACACCACACTTTTTTATCATTTCTTATAAAAATATTTAATAAAAATTAACAATGTCGGGCGCCCGTAGAAAATTTGGCGGGATAAATTATGTGTCAGACTGCGCGTCTGACAGAATGTTCTTTTTATGTATTTCTGTGGACAACTTGAATAGAGATGTGCAGCATGATTCACTATCGACCTTTCACTTTTTATTTTACGGATGTAACTAAAACAATAACGGAGTTATAACGGTTTCTATGGAGACACACGCCCTGACGTGTAAACACGCTTATTGTACTTGACTGCTGTCGTATTTTTAACGCATATATCTGCTTACGTTGCGGAGGGGTTGGGCATTACAAGAAGAATATGTCAGACAATTAACTAATTAACAATTAATTAATTTTGACCATTAACCGCTCAAAATATCTCCTCTTCGCTGACGATATCAAACTTTTCAGAGCTATTAAAAGTCATATAGATTCCATTCTTCTGCAGAAAGATCTTGATTCTCTTGTCAAATGGTCGGAACTGAATAACTTACCATTCAGCATCCAGAAATGCAGTGTCGTCACATTTACAAGATCACAAGACACATTTTTATTCCCATACCATATTAATAAAATTATACTTACACGCAAAAACGAGATTCGAGACCTTGGCGTGATTTTTGAAGCAAATCTCTCTTTCAAATCTCACATATCAGACATTGTCTCCCGCGCCAACAAAATGCTCCGATTTGTTCTTCGTAATGCGAGATCATTTACTAATGGAATTGCAATAAGAAGAACATATGAAGCACTTGTCCGCAGCATCCTGGAATACAGCTCCATTATTTGGGCACCCTCTGAACAAAACCATATCCTAGAAATAGAAAAAGTACAAAAAAGGTTTATGCGTTACCTGTATATGAGGGAATATACATACTACCCATTCATGTATCCATCGTTGTTCTTAACAGGAATGCTCGATCTTAATACCTTAGAAGCCCGCCGAAAAATATTTTTGGGGAAACATTTTTTTAAGCTGATCTCCGGTACTGTACTGAATCCACCTATGTTGAAGGAGATTAACCTATATGTCCCTAACGCGTATACTCCTGGGAGATCCCACACACTTTTTTATGCTCCGAAAGCGAGAACTTCTTCCGTTCAGAATGCCCCATTAAATAGAGCAATTCAACTGCTTAACGATTCTGCATTGAGCATTGACATCTTCAATGTTACCTATAGAGAGTTCAGTAACAACTATCTTTTGACATACGTCACAACATAGTGAAACTGCCCCCTTGGCCTTTTTTTTCTCTTCTATTTTGTAATCTTCTCCGTAATAATTTGGTGTATAGCTGTTTTATGGAGAACCTGAAAAAATAAATAAATAATAAATAAAAAATAAATAAAAAATAAATAAAAAATAAATAAAAAATAAATAAAAATAAATAAAAAATAAATAAACAATAAATAAACAATAAATAAATAATAAATAAATAATAAATAAATAATAAATAAATAATAAATAAATAATAAATAAATAATAAATAAATAATAAATAAATAATAAATAATAAATAATAAATAAATAATAAATAAATAATAAATAAATAATAAATAAATAATAAATAAATAATTAATCAATAATAATAAATAAATAATAAATAAATAAATAAATAAATAAATAATAAATAAATAATAAATAATAAATAAATAATAAATAAATAATAAATAAATAAATAATAAATAAAAAAAAAAAAAATTAATAATAAATAAATAAATAATAATAATAAATAATTCGCCATCACCTCTTTTTGAGAATTCGAAATTACCCCTTTCGTACTAAAATATTTCATGAGGTAAACATATCATTCAACATATTTTTTTTTCAAAGTATACAAAGCTTAAAATATTTATTTCGATAAAGAACTTATTAAGTATTTTTGCGCCATTTGAAGCGAGCGTAATGCACTGCTTACTGCAAGGTGAACTTGTCGATAGACTCTTCATTGATATGCTTGGTGTAACTTTAAGTGACCAGCTCAGGTATGGGGGGCTCCATCGAAGCCAGAGTTAAATTAGCCTCCCAAAAACTAGGCGTACTGTACAGGGCCCGCAGATAATTTTATAGTACACAACTGCTAACCCTGTACAAATTGCAAGTGCGCTCCACGGTTGAATTTGGCAGCTATCTCTGGTCTGGAGCCCCAATATACCTGAAAAAACCCTCGACTCTGTGCAGAAACTGTTTGATAGATTTTCCCATCTTAACAAATGGATTGCAATATTTAGAACACAGGCGTCGGGTGGGAATGCTCTCCTTGTTCTACCGGTATATCAATGGAAGATGCTCCGAGGAACTAGCGTCATTGATCCCTTCGGCACCGGTGCATATAGTCGGGAAACACGCCAAACGCGCGCCCAACATATGTACATTGTTATCACTGTCATATGAGAACAGGTGGGTTGTGGTCGGTCGGTTCAACAGCTCGGCTGTGGAACAATTTGCTTGCCTCTATATTTCTTCCTTTCTACAACACGGATCTCTTGAAGACTAATGTTCACTCCCCTTAAAAAGACCCTACACCACGGACATATGTATATTTGGATGTCTATGCCCTACACACAGCATCTCGGATGACGTAGGTCCTGAGGGACATAATTGTCTTCAGGGCCTCCTGTCTGGAGTTAAAGTTAAAAAAAGCGCGCTCGCTCTATCATTCGTATTAACATAATATCTTATTTTCAAACCACTCAATTAATCTCCTTCTTCTTTCTGTAAGCTTATAACGGGGCCTTAATAAATGAGAGTTTCGAAGAGGAAGGAATGAGAGTTTTGAAAAACTAAACGTAACAAAACCGTACTACTTTTCGGACCTTACAAAATAAGCATTCCTCAGCCTAGAGTTTTCATTATCTCTTTTATAAACAAAGCAATATCCGTGAAGAACTTTGGTCAAAGAGATCTGCTTTAAAGCGATCTTTAAGGAATCTCATAACAAAAGATTGGACAAAGGTTTTACTCTAAACCCTAGACCTTATTATTTTGCTCTCAAAGCAAGACGTGGTTAAAAATGAATAAAGTAGCATTTATTAATTTCGTATAACCTTAAGGTTTATGAGGATGCAATAAGTTGGATACTTATTTGTTTGAAATGCCCGTCGGATTTTTACATACATAAATATAAAAAAAAATATCCAACTACAAATGGACTCTTCCCTCTCACGCATTCCCCTCCCCATCCTGCCTTTCCTCCCCGCCGCTAAACTACATGAAATTCACACATTCTTCAAACTACTAGCACGCCTACATTTGGGAGGCGGGTATGGGTACCACTGCCCCGAGAACTATTTAACCAACCGATACATCTGCCATAGGTCTCCCTAAGTGGTTTACTACGTTTGGTGTCTTAGCAGGGGTGCCCGGGTTCATGGGGTGAGGTTTGTCCAGGTCTCAGCGGCAGATGTGCCTGCCCACCTGCTGCGTAGTGGGCAGGTTTGAGAGGGACTGACTGGGGGAGCTCTTTTATCCTCTCCAGCCAGAATATCTCGACCCATAGCCTTGCACTGCAGCTAGAGGGATGATCCAAACTTCCCTCACACCTGGACACACTGACCCCCAGTTTCCTACCCATCTCTCATACCTATTTCCTTTCCAGAACTCCTTTCCTCAAAATAACCCTCTACACAGCGACCCCTAAAAATGAAAAAGGCCTTGAGGGAAAATTATTTTCCTCAGATCCTCCTGTGTGGAGCTAATGTAAAAAAAAATATTCATCAAGCAAAATTTGAATGAAATAAATCGATAACGAGTTATAAAATATATGAGAATATTAAATCAATCGTTCTCATCGTAACCGCCATGTACAGTTGCAAGGGTACGATCACAAGACTATCTTTCGACAAAATTGAAGTTCTCTGCCGCTGGTTAATGGGCCTAAGGGTGTACAAAGAATTAATAAATAATCTATACTTTTGAATGCAACTATAACTTTGTGGTTATCCATTGTACATAGATAAATGAAACAATGTTACTTTGTTTGAACCACTTGTATATTTGTTTAAAGCCGACCGGTTTCGGAACGCCCGTTCCTTCCTCAGGGCAAACGTATACTGATTTGACAATTGCAAAATAGTGGGTGGGAACAATGTATTGTTCCTAAGGATTGTGGTAGGGGTGGAGACGTTGCTAGGTATTAATGAAGAGTGGGTGGGTAGGGGAACACAATATTTTTTGTTTGTTGATAATAGATTCATTATTTTTAAGAGATTTTTTTACTATTTTGTAATTGTCAAATCAGTATACGTTTGCCCTGAGGAAGGAACGATCGTTCCGAAACCGATCGGCTTCAAACAAATATACAAGTGATTTAAACAATGTAACATTGTTTCATTTATCTTTAATTAATAATCTGCTTTTTCGTAGAGAGTGCTAATTTTATTTTTAGGAAAAAATACTTTTCGTCAGCCATGCTTTCAAGTAGTGGTCAGCAATTAGTTTTGGTGGTGGGCATTTTTTGGGAAGAGCACGTGAACAGTGTCGTAACTCGTACGAGTAGGAGACTGCTCAGTCAGTGCGATTTTGACTGCCCGTCTGATCGCCTATATATATACAAAAAATTTAAAAATCTATGTCCAATTTAACTTATTTTCACTTTTCAGATTGTTACCGGTGAAGGAGAACTTCTTGTGCCGGCAAATTTTCAAGGTAAGTGGCCGCCAGGTCGAAGCTCCATACAACATACAATACTCAGGAACCATTTCAAAACGCAAATCGCAAGTATTTTAACGGAGTATTTATTTGAACCACTTTAAAACGATGCATTTAAACCGTAGTAAACACTTAACTTGTCCGGTTAACCCGACAGTTATAAAATAACCTTATTTTAACTGACAAATGAGGTGCGAATGAAAAGCTTGCGATTGAAGTCCCTAGTTAATAGATCACCTAATATTAAGATTCAATAAATTTAAGGATATATTGAGCCACGTACACAATGTACGCAACGCATTATGCTATTATTTGAACTTAAAATCCTTACATTTTCTATCACACGCAACATTAAAAACGGTTCAATGCCAACTCAGAATGAAACCAACTCAGAAATACCTCAGAAAGGTAATTAAAATCTATGATTTTAAAATAGCCGGTAACCTATTTAACCAATTTTTTATATTGTTTTATCATCACTCTTAATGACCTTTCTGGGGTGCTTCTGAGTTGGTTCCATTCTGAGTTGTCCGGTCACCGTTAAAAACACACTTATCACACGCAACGTTAAAAACACACTTATCACACGTAACGTTAAAAGCACACTTATCACACGTTATCCTAAGCTTCTTACGCATAGATGATCTGCATTTTTTTTTTGGCATTAGCTCCACACACGAGACCCTGAGTAAAAACACTTCTCTACGGACCTATGACATCTTTGGGGATGAGGTATTTAGGTTTTTTTTAGGGAAAGGAAGGAGAGGATGTTATAGGAAGGAAAAAAGTATGAGGGGTGGGTAGGAATCTGAGGTTTGGTGTGTCTTTTTTTTAATCCAACCGTTTTCCCGCCAGGGTACAAGTAGCAGATGGTTACTCCTTCAGGGCTCGATTCAATGTGTCTAGGGGAAATGGACGTATGAATTCATCCCATTCACTACGGTGCAAGGTGATGGGTCTCCCTTAACAAAACTCTCCCGATCCGACTGGCCCTGCAGTAGGTAGGCATACGCATTTGCCGCCAATTCCTAGACAAACCCGGTCACCCCTGCTCCAAACGTAGTGGACCACTTGGGGTGACGAATTTTAACGCAGCCTCCATAGTATCATATCGGCTGTGAACTCAAGAACGAGTCGTAGAAACGACCCGTTCTCGTGTGACAAATGTCGAGTGCATAAAATGTTGGGCGCGCTTTTGGCGTGTTTTCCGATTGTTCACCGGTGTCGAAAGAATCAATGACGCTGGTTACTTGGATTTTCTTCCATTGAAATACCGGTAGAACGAGGACAAGAACCTATGTTGATGAAAAAAATGGTTTTAACTCACAACCCTTCTGTACGATTTTGTCTAAACTAATTTTTTACTACGAATCTCAAGGTCGCGAGTCGCGAGTTCACATTACGGCGTGCGCAAGTAAATTTTATGCCATTTATTTGTTAATTGTTTTTGTGTTTAATTCGTAGAACTCCATTTTAATTTTTAGAAATTTAATTAAAATTAAATTTGATAATGTTATTATCGAGTTCTGCAAGTATTTTTGGTAAGTGTTTTAGTTACAGCTGTTTCGACTTGTAAGGTCATTTTCAAACTGTGGTCAAACGCCAATTAATAAAGTAAGGAAAATTATTTGTTCCCCACTACTTAGTATGTTTACCAAACCTAAAAAATATAATGCACTTAAATGAGTCATAGCAATAACGTCATTCTAAATCAATTAAGAAAACCCTTACACTTAGTGCAAGGCAAACCAAAGGGAAATACTCCGAATCCCACATTAGCACTCTCTCAATCTCAATTAGTGTCTCTACAAATTGGTTTAACCGGTAATAAATCAACTTAGACACCTTCAAAAATTGACATTTAACATCTTATAAATAAGTCGTGCGTACGTGGCTTCACCACAGTTTGAAAATTACCTTACAAGTCGAAACAGCTGTAACTAAAACACTAATCAAAAAAACTTGCAGAACTCGATAATAACATTATCAAATTCCATTTATTTGTTGTTTCACAATTAATCCAATAAATAAAATTATAATCATATATTTTCGGCAAGTTCCATTGTGGAAGATTCTCTCGGTATCTCTCTGATAAAAAAGACCACTATTCAGAATCGAAAACTAGTTTAAAATGACTTTAGTTATGTTTACTGTTTAATAAGCATAGCAGAATAGCTAGATGCCTACAAACTATGAAACATTCCAAAACATGTCTTGTAACCACAAAGCGTTCGGACAATTTCTGTGTTGAAAATATTGTACCTTCATTTTGATTCTAATCAAGTTCTTAAAAGGAACGGCTGGGCCTTTTTTTTATACAAAATACACATTTTTTAAAACAAAACTTTAATTTGGATTTTTGGCCAAAATTGTTATTTTTTTAGACAGAAGGCATGTAATGGGCATATTAGACGTTTCAATTCTGCCTCGCAATTAGGTTGTAGATACCAAATTGCACCGTGTAAACAAGACATTGAATGTTTCCATGTCTTTGCGCGTCATCTTTCCACCGCATTGAAAATATTCAACTTGTTTAATATTTTCAATGCGATTGGTTCTGTTGTCCTTCGTGCGCATGCGCGAATGCGGTGTTGCATGCGCGCGCAGCACTGTGCGCGCGTATTGAATTGTCAAACTGTGACTGTTTATTTTGTAGTGAGTTGTCAACATAGAAAATGGTTTTTAAATGGAGGGAAGAGCATACGCCTCTGTTCTTAGAGCACTTTAAGAACTATCCAAGCCTGTGGAACATTAAATCAGAGGGATATAATTCCCGCACGCACGACCTGTTTCGAAGACATTCTAAACTCTATGACAGCAATGTGATTGTATGGTCCACTTCTGTCAAGTACGTCTAAACAGCACACCCTTTCAATTATACGCCGTTCAACCAAATCGCATCAATGTGGTTGACGTGTGTAATATCGCCATAACAAATATCTAGAACGGATCTGTACTATTTTATTTGTTATTAATGCGTTTTCAATTATAAAATATAGGTTTTTTAAAAATTCCAATTTTCATGATTTTCGGGGCAACTTTGGCAATTATTGGTGAGGTAATAATAATTATTTAAAAAAAAAAGTTTGCTCTATTTACTATACGAATATAATGAAATATAAAACAAAAAAAAATTAAAAAATAACTATGAAATGAATCACTTTGACCGTTTTCCGATGTTAACACATTTGTCGTAGGCATATTAATTAAAATTTCAATCCAAAGAATTAACTTTTTTTTACGATATTTAATTTTATATTTATTTTTAATCATTTTCCATAGTAGGTAGTGCAAGAATATTTTTTTCAATATTTAAAATTAACTCACATAAAAAAGTCAAAGTAGCTTATAAAATAATGCAAAATTTAATTTTTTAATGACCATATATTATAATTCAAAACAAAAAAAGATAAAACAGTACATTTCCTTATAAGATATTTGCTGCATCTTTTGACTAAAAAATAAATGCTTTAGAATAATTTTGCCCTGAAGAAGGAACGGTCGTTCTGAAACCTGTCGGATTTACTCAAATATAAAAGTGGTTCAAACAAAGTTAAATAGTTTCATTTAAAAAAATAAATGTTCAGTTTGATTGGGTATTTTGACCTCAAGTCCAAATTTAAGTTTTGTATTAAAAAGCTCCTGTTAACTGTACAAAAATGACCAATGAACGTACAAAAATGCGTTTTAATAAATTGAAAAATAGTTAATATAATAAACATGACTAAATCCCGCTGTGTTTGCGGATTCTCACACCCATTAACGAAGCCTTTAAGTTGAAAGACTTGAACCGAATAGGTACATTATGTGCTTAGCCAAAATTCTCTCAACGAGCTTTTAAGTCTGACTATTATCAGAGTATGTTAAGCTTTTAATGACACGCATTTTCGGTAATTGTTCGTAAATGAGAATACAATGGCGCTTATTGCATTAATACAAAATTTAAAGTTCTTTAATCCTTGACGGCCGGCGTGGTCTATCGGTAAGGCTTTTGATAGATAGATGATACTTTTCTAAGGTACTTAACTTACTTAACTGACATCTTTTGAGACACGGATGTTGAAACATGCCTAATCCTGTATACTACTCAAAAGGTATGTCATACGCCTTCGGCTATTGTCGTAACCGTTCATTCATTAAACACGAACGACGATAGATGATACTATAAGTTATTACTTAACTGACATCTGTTAAAGGATGTTGAAACTACATGTCTAATTCTGTATA
Organism: Limnephilus rhombicus; assembly: GCA_929108145.2. Classification (NCBI taxonomy): domain Eukaryota; kingdom Metazoa; phylum Arthropoda; class Insecta; order Trichoptera; family Limnephilidae; genus Limnephilus; species Limnephilus rhombicus. The sequence continues at coordinate 30,327,954 of OV815297.1, read as the reverse complement.
CTTCACAAAAGGTACATCATATGCCATCGGCTATTTTCGTAACCGTTCGTGCATTAGACACAAACGTCGATAGATGATACTCTTCTAAGGTACTACTCAACTGACATCTTTTGATGTACCTAAAAACTACATGAAATTATCTTCACTAACGACATCTGTTGAAGGATGTTGAAATTACATTTCTAATGCTAAATACAAAACAAGTCATAATTTTCTTTAATTTTAAAAGTGCGTGAAATTTTGTAGTATATTATAAGACAGAGGTACTTAAAGTTCCATATTCTCTGCCTACCCCTGCGGAGAAATTGCGTTTTTTTTAAGCTACGTGATGTAGCATTAACAGGAGTAAACAAATTTAATGCTTCCAGGTATTTCAATTCTTTGCTTGCTAGGTCGTCCATCATTTAAACTTGCATCATTTTTTGCTTATAATTATGGTAGTAGAGTTCAAATGTGCCCTTTATTCTTTTATTTTAATTTTAATACAATGTTTTACATTTCATAGTAAAATTCAAAAATGTTGGCCTCACTGGCTTACCCGTGCTGAGGCCTCTCAATAAAGTGATTTATATAAATCAAGAATAGTAATGGCCCAAGAACGAAGCCATGTGGCACACTACAATGGCAAATTTTCAAATTGCATAGGATTATTCGTGACCCGGAATGATTATCTCGGTTCTATGATTAATAATTAACAATTTATACATGGATCAAAAATAATTTGAAATCAAAATATCAGATGAATAACGTATAATAATTGACAGTTGTTCAATAAATTAAAATTATAATCTGAAATGAATTTGCATTCGTAATTATTCCTTGTGACATCAAATTTGTATCGTATAATAAATCATTTATTTTACTGATAGCACGTCATTTATGCAAGCTCATAAATATACATTACCTTTGATTTTATGATAATATTAAATGAAAATCAATTGTTTGTGAAAAAACTAAATAAATAAAATTCACTTCCGCACGCCGGGATTTGAATCCCCGACATCCGGATTCGTTATCGAGAGCCATACCATCGTTAACAGTGGAAATAAATTTTCCTGTTTAAAAAGATGATTTTTTTATGTGATTCTCACAAGAGTCCTAGCTACTTCGGTCTAGAGTGGGTTGACTATTGCATCCCCAAGTAAAGTATATTGTGAGGCTGAAGTTAGTGGGGAAGGAAAGGAGATGGTGAGAAGGAAGGTGGGGAAGTACCTGGCTATTTAGATCTGGTCACCAAACACGGCTAAAGCCATTTCAAGCAACGTTTCAATTCTAAATGGTGGTCTTACACCAGGGCGGTACTGAGAGTATCTTCCACTCTGAAGCATTCCGCAAATATACAATATATATTATTTTTAATGAATTAATTGCGAAAAGACATAAATTAATCAAATAAGATTTATTTCAAGGATTCGATCCCGCGACTTTCGGATTGCGAATCAAGAGCCTTTCTCCTCGAACACGGAGGCTGTCAAAGATTTATATTGCTTTAAATGGAACTAGTTAATTGTATTTCTAGATAATTGGTTGGCAATAAGTTACCAAAGTGGGAGACGTTAAACTAATGAGATCGTTTTGTTATTAGTTTTTGGGGTATTATGCCGTGTTGCGCTACCTCCTTCTTTAGCCAATGTTTCGGACAGCGTTGCAGTGTCCATCATCAGGGCAGATGTGTGATGCCCATCTGCCACATCTGACCTGATGATGGACACTGCAACGCTGTCCGAAACGTTGGCTAAAGAAGGAGGTAGCGCAACACGGCATAATACCCCAAAAACTAATAACAAAATAATATTTGTCCGTGAAAATCTAAAATCGTATCTAATGAGATCGTTTTCAATTTCGAGAATGAATATTGAGACTTTTCCAACAGATCATAATAAATTTAAGTTTATCGTAACTTTAAACTTTATTTCAGACTTAATGTAAGTACCCACTATAACATTTAATTTTCTTTTTCTTCTAGATATCTTAAATTAAAATCAAATCATTATATCCTTTGAATACATTTGGGAGGCGGGTACGGGTATCGCCGCCCCGGGAACCATTTATTAGACACCTACCACAGGTCACCACAAGTAGTTTGCTGCTTTTCGTGACTTAGCAGTAGCGCCAAGATGCATAGGGTGATGATTGTTTCGGTCTTGGCGGCGGATGCATTTGGTCACCTACTGCATGGCCATATCGATGGTTTAGGGAGACCTTTTGACCTCTCCACCCGTAGTTTCACGACCCATCGCCTTGCGCCGCAGTGGGAGGGATGGATTCATACGTCCACCTTGAACCGCACACACAAACCCCAGATTCCTACCAACCCCTCTCTCCTTTTTCCTTCCCTGAACCTTTAATTTTTTTATTAATAAAATTCCTTTATTATTTATTTACAGTTTTTTTACATTTTTAAATTAAGTCCCGTTAAACTGATTGATATCAGATAAGTTTTAAGATTTTCACGGCCAAAAGCATTTTCGTTATTTGTTTTTGGGGTGTTATGCCGTGTTGCGCTACCTCCTTCTTTAGCCAACGTTTCGGACATCGTGATTGATATCAGTTTGTCAACGGGTTCTTTTGACAATTACTTTTTTTTTAATTGAGACAGGTACATAAAATATACAGGTAAATGAAAAAAAAACTGTAAATAAAATTTATAAGAAATACAGAACAGTGAAAATGAAAGAAATAAAAGAAAAGACAAGAGAAAATAATAATGGAAAAAACATTAAAACTAATAGCGGAAATAACAGAAATTAGTACAAAAAAGTTTTTTCACTTAACCATTTTTTTAGCGTACATTTCCTTCTCTCCTTACTTTCCTTAAAAATACCCTCCACACAGCATCCCCAAAGCTGATATTTTTTGACATGAACTCCACACAGGAGGCCTGAGAAAAATATTTTCCCCCAGGGCCTATGTCATCTTTGGGGAGTGCTGTGTGGAGGGTTTTTTTAAAGAAAGTAAGGACAAAAAAAAGGTATGGGGGGGTGGATTGGAATCTGGGTTCCACTGCCCAGATCGTCCGGCGCCAAGACCCAGACAAACCTCACTCCACGACCCCGGGCACCCCTGCTAAGTTACCAAACGTAGCGAACCACTTGGGGTGACCTTAGGCAGAAGTGTTGGTTATCCAATAAACGGGGCGGCGGTACCCATTCCCGCCTCCCAAATTGTCAATTGAGAAATTATTTTCTTCAGGTCCTCCTGTGGACAAGAAAACTACACGTAAAAATCAGTACACATATTGAAATAATAATAATAATAATTAATTAAATGAAGACAATATAAGCGAAACTCAATCGAAAATCTGAAAACAGAAAAATCAGAAAAAGATATTGACACATCTGGGACTCGAACCCATTTTTTATCAAAGATTTTCGATTGAGTTTCGCTTATATTGTCTTCATTTAATTAAATATTACAATTTGAGGTTTTACTCATAAAGTTAAAATAAAAAAAAAAAAATAATAATAATAATAATAATTAAATAATTCAGACAGGTAAATTACATTACATTATCAATACTAATTTATAACAACTATCTGTATGTCACTAGTTGACAAAGGCCTCCTCCAACTGTCGCCATTTCTCTCTATCATTAGCTACTCTTGTCCATGTACCACCTGCTACACATATTGAAAAGGTCAAACTAATTAAATCCATGTTTTGTGTTTACAAAACCAAATCCTTGTGGAATACGAGACGATTTTCAATATCTGAACTCAAATTAAATAATGACTACATAAAATATTTCATATATTTAAAGTCCATAATTATTAGGCATTGGCTTGTACGAGGTTTTTAATTCGCAGGGGCGAAAATGAGAAAAAGACAAAAGATATTTAAATGTGAAACTCGGTGACATTTTCATTCGGTCGTCCGCCCTGTGTTCCATATTCAAATTTTACTTCCGGCAAGGCGGAAGACGGAAGTTCCGTAATTTGAATTAATATTTACATGTTCATAAAATGATAATTCCCTCATTATACAAATCCTTTCTTACTTTGCTTGTGACTTCATTACACCCTTTAGAAAAATTATAACACCTTTTTTAATTACACCAACAGAAAATTGAAATTAGGTTAAAAAAATATGATTATTTGTGTGTATTTCTAAATATATTGCCATGCCAAAAAAACATTTTGATACAGGAAATTTTAAATCTAGTCTCTTTCAACGGAAGCAATCTTCCGAACAGGCCCTCCATCGAAATGCTTGGTGTAACCCTAAGCGACCAGCTCAGGTAGGGGGGCTCCATCGAAGCCAGAGTAAAGTTAGCCTCACAGAAACTGGGCGTACTGTACAGGGACCGCAGATACTTTAATAGTACACAACTGCTAACCATCTTAACAGACGGATTGCAATCTTTAGAGCACAGGCGTCGGGTTCGAATGCTATCCTTGTTCTACTGGTATTACAATGGAAGATGCTCCGAGGAACTAGCATCTCTGATCCCTTCGGCACCGGTGCATAGTCGGGAAACACGCCAAACGCGTGCCCAACATTTGTACACGGTTGACATTTGCCACATGAGAACGGGTCGTTTCTTCGACTCGTTCTTGTGTTCATCAGCTCGGCTGTGGAATGATTTGCCGGCCTCTGTGTTTCCTCCTTCCTACAACATGGGTCTCTTCAAGACCAATGTTCATTCCTTCCTCTCCTCAAAAAGACCCTCCACACAGCATCCCAGATGACATAGGCCCTGAGGGAAATTATTTTCCTCAGGGCCTCCTGCGTGGAGTTAACGTAAAAAAAAAAAAAAACTAAACACACATTCAAAAAAATTAAAAATATAACCAAACTATTTAAATTTGGAAGGCGGGAATGGGTACCGCCGTCTCGGGAACCATTTATTGGATAACCAACACCTCTGCCATGGGTCACGCCACTGACTTAGCGTGGTGCTCGGGTTAATAGCGTGAGGTTTGTCCGGGTTTTGAATGGTTGATGGAGTCCCTTTGACTTCTCCGGCTGTAGTCTCTGTGTAACATCGCCTTGCACTGCAGTGGGAGAGATGGATCCATACGTCCGTCATTACTGGGCACACTGACCCCCAGATTCCTACCCACTCCTAATATATTTTTCCTTCCAAAAATTTCCGCATCTTCTTTTCCTAAAAAGACCCTCCACACAGCATCCTCTAAGATGACATAGGCCCTGAGGAGAATTATTTTCTCCAAGGCCTCCTGTATAGAGCTATGTAAAAAAAATCGTAGGATAAATAAAACTAGATAAATGACTCCATCTCACTTACTCTCGCCTGAATAGTAGATCTCCATTCCATTTGAATTTCGTAAGCACAGTTTGATATGCAGATATAGGCCTCGATTGGGCAAGTATTTCGATCACAAAAAACGCTCAAAAGACTTATATATTATTCTTTATTCTATGTCACCAAACAATATTTTATTACAGAAAAAACATTCAATGCCTTCCACTCTTAACTACCAAATTCTGTAAAACTATCGAAGTCTTTGCAACAATCAAAGAGTTAAGCTATAGCTAAGCTAGATCAAAGCTGAATATAAGCTATAGCTAAGCTAAAGATAAGATTAAAGTTAAGGCCAAGCTATAGCTATTTTTTAAATTTAAAAAAAAATACGGCTCTTTATTTATGTGAGTACCGCACAGGGGTGCCAACTGTTCCCAACCTTTTGGAGCCAGTGCGACTATGCCGTATTCAATTGGGGGTATGTTGTGAAGCTGTAGGTAGTGAGGAGAGAAAGAATTATACGAGAAAGAGGAAGGTGGGGAAGTACCTGGCTATTCAGATCTGGTCACCTTCAAGCCATTTCAAGCAACGTATCGATTCTGAATGATGTTCTTTCAGCAGGGCGATACTGAAAGTTTCTGCCTGGAAAATATTGGGAGGCGGGTATGGGTACTGCCTTCCCGGGAATCACTTAAAGCATAACCAGCACCTCTGCCATATTTCACTCCATATGTTTCGGTACGTTTGGTGACTTAGCAGGGATGCCCGGATTCATGGGGCAAGGCTTGTCTAGGTCTTGGTTTGCCCACCCAACCTTGACTTCCTACTCAGTAGGTGGGTTGATTTATACATCTGTCACTCCTGGACACATTATTGACCCCCAGATATTAACCAAACCCAGTACCCAGAACCAGTGGCGGCTCGTGACTTTTGGGTGTGCTAGAGAGCTGATATTACAAAAAATGGCAAGATGTTGTTTTAGCCGAAAAAAAAAATTTATTTTTTTTTGAAAATTAGTTTTTTTGTATGAAAAATTTCAAGAAGTTTCAGTTTGGCCGTGCGCCGCACGGATTTCCTGAAAAATCTTCATACAAAAACCGATTTTTGAAAAAAAAAAATAATTTTTTTTTTCGCCTACGACAACATCCGTGATGTCATTTTTTTTAGTAATAACACCCTAGCACACCCAAGAGTCACGAGCCGCCACTGCCCAGAACTCCTTTCCTCTCCTTCCTTTCCCTAAAAATACCCCCTACACAGCATCCTCAAAGATGACATAGGCCATGAGGGATATTTTTTCCTCAGGGCCTCCTGTGTGTGCTAACGTAAAAAAAATCTGCATTCTTGATTTTTTAGCCTTGATCTTCGATTGAATCTTAGATTTCACAAACCTTTTTGAAAGAGTAGGTCGATAGTGTGGAGGGCCATTAAAACGTTCCAATTATAATAAAGTACACTATATAATAATATACTAGATTCTATACAATTTATGATTATATCTTTATTTGTACAAAATCTCAATGTCATTCTTTACACGAAACATCAATATTAATAATTATTTTTTTACACTAAATTCTCGTTATTATTCTAAGTCAATGTTTTATACTGCACAACACTTAAATATGGACAACATTATTAATTAAAAAATGTAATATTCTCTAGTCCATGCACAATAATATATAATATATATGTATAGGTGTGTAAATAATTTTCACTGCCAATATTTGCACCAACTTTTCAAAACTGCTTGCGTTAGAGAAACAAAATGTTCATATTAATAATCTGCCATAGGTCACCCCAAGTGGTTCGCTACGTTTGGTGATTTAGCAGGGGTGCCCGGGTTCATGGGGTGAGGTTTGTCTAGGTCTTGGAGGCGGATGACCGGGACATACTGAACCCCAGATTCCTACCCACCCCTTAAACCCCTTTCCTTCCCAGAACTCTCCTCTCCTTCCCTTTTCCTTAAAAAAACCCTCCACACAGCATCCTCAAAGATGACATAGGCCCTGAGGGAAATTATTTTCCTCAGGGCCTCCTGTGTGGAGCACATGTAAAAAAAAAAAAAATCTGACAGTATTAATAGCTTAGCGACTATACGATTGAAATTTATGAATTCGACTACGAATATAACTCTGACGCCGCGCCTTACGCAAAATAGTTTTTGTACATGGAGTTGGTTACAAATCTATTTTTGTAATTGAACCGAATTAAAGCAATGCCAAAATATAGCGCCAGTTACGTTAACAGCTAGCGTGAGGAGAGTCGGCTGGCAGGTGTAAGTGCTATTGGATTTGTAATTTCGTGAATCTCTCCGGGTATAGAGAGATTGATGATAAAATGATTATTATTGTAACTGGTAATTGTGAAACCTATTAAAATCAAGACTGCTGTCCAGAAACACGAAGATATTAGTGTGCAAAACACTTATCAGACCAATACTTACGTACGCAGCTGAGACTTGGGTACTAACTAAGAGAAATGAGCAAGCACTGGACGTTTTTGAAAGGAAAATTTTGAGGCGTATCTTCGGATCGGTTCTAGAAAATGGATTTTGGTGCAGACGTTATAACAATGAGCTCTATACTTTGTTTATGTTGGTCATGTGGAGAGAATGACCGAGCATCAAGCACCAAAGTCCCTGCTGAACTCAAGACCAATAGGGCGAAGGAGCCTGGGAAGACCAAGATTAAGATGGAGCGACAACGTCCTCAAAGACATATCTATCTTGGAGTTTATAAACTGGAGAGAGCTGGCACAAAACCTAGATGAGTGGAGGAAGACTCTTGAGGAGGCCAAGACCCATCAGGGGTTGTAGAGCCAATAGTGATAATGATGATGATTGTGAATAATAATACCAAGCATCTATATATTTTATATGACATCGTTGCCTGTCTCGGTTACTTTGTCCCGGTGACTAGCTGTCACTGGATCCGATATTTATAAAATAGTCACCAATATTTTAAAATGGGCGAAGCCGAACCAAAAGTTTCCCGCAGGGCCTGGCAGCAAAAACCTGCGGAGCGAGTTTTTAACTGCTAGTGTCCATATTAATAATGTATGATTTCGTCCATCTCCCAAAATTGCTCTGGTTAAATCGTTTTAAAGCTAGTGACGTGAAAATTCCGTTTGATTTGGCATTCACAAACAAACTCGATTGTTCCCAAAGATATTCAAATACAGAAGAGATATGCTATGGTGTCCGCGCAACTGTCGCCGGACTACGCGCTAATTAGCGTAGTTTTCATACTAAAAGAATTTGTTCATTTCGTTGATTTTTTTGAAAATGTGCATTAATATTGGTTAACAATATATTTTGAATAAGGAAAGAATTCGTTCATTTAGTTTAACGTTCGATTGGTTATTTCGTTAATTATTTGTTCTTTTAGTTTATTTGTTAATTGGTAAACAATATCGGCGACACCCAGAAACGCAGACCCACATAGTAAAAATAGCAGATAGCACATCTACTTATATTTCAATATCTTTGATTGTTCCCATGCAGCTAATGATTGCCATTGCAACCATGAAGTGTTAACAATTAACGTGAAATAAGACAGATTTGAAACTAATTTAAAATACAAAACTACAGCTGGGCGTAAAACCAATTCATATAAAACGTGGAGAGGAAAGACTGCGTGGCATTTTTCATATAAATTTGGATTAGATTTGATGCTTAAATACTTAATAATACTTCTTATAATCAAAGGTATAGCAAATATCAAGAAGGATATGTGCGATTTTATTTATGTATGTATTAAGTAATAAAATAAAGGCCATTTTAAGAGTTAAATTTTTGAAGATTTAAGGGAATTAATGTCAAAGGATAGGTGGGAGTGAAAAGGGGGAGGTAATAGGGCGTAATTTACAAAGATGTGGTATATCTAAAAGCTTCCGAGCTTGTCACATAGAGGGCAGTGCTTAGAGCTGTCCCGAAAGTCCGCTAGATGGCAGTTAGTTTAGTTCGGAGTTTGGGCACCAGGGGGCCCAAGGGTCCGGACCCAGTCTACAAGAGCTCATTCTATTTAGATTCCATTTAGCCAGTTTCCAGATAGGTCGACTATCGTGGTCACCACTTGTACACGCGTAGTATTAAATAAATCTCATATTAACATAAAAGAACTTTATTATTTCCCAAGAAGTAATCTCCTCCCAAGACGAGTTGGAGAACTGTCTGTCTAAACACTACGAAAGGGAATAAATTTATTAACGGATTATTTAAAAAGATAAACACATCTTTACACTATGTCTAATTTCCAAGATTTCAAGTTTATCTAAATGGATATCATTAAGATTATAATGTAGCAACTATATCCATTATTAAAGTCAAAAGTATGATTCTTCTCCAATAAATGATTAGATAATTCCAAGAAACTATTACTGTTTAAACATCTCATAAACTCCTTAATCCCAATTTCAAAGTTCCTGAAAGTTTAACCTGTCTAAAATAATCCACAGTCTTTAAAATTTGATTTAAAGACTTCGAATGTTTGTCCTTAATATAATTATAGTTCAATACTTGCATAAAATGCTGGCAGAATTGTATTAATAATTGACTATTTTGTTTCTTTAACGCTCGCAGCACTCGCACACTTTACAATATTATAGCATTTCCACATAATCCTAACTAACATGATAACCCTGGCACATTCTATCTATCTATCTTCTTCCTTCTATCTACTCTGCAATCTATGTCTGGATGCCTGTTATAGGAAGGAATGGAAGTAAGTCCCTACCCTAATGTTGCTTTCTTATCGTAGAAATTCACCTAGCGTAGTTAGACTGTAAATTAGTGATCCTACATCTTATGTTTTCCTGGTACTTTTTACATAGATCATCTAATATTTGAACACATTTTGTAGCATATTACGTGAAATATTAAAACATAATATCATAAGTACAGAACATTCAAAGAGTTAAATAATGTAAGTTATACTTTAGTAAGTTATATTTGAATCGTCAGATTTGTATAGTAGATACTAGAGCTTTCAATCCCAGGATTTTTTTCAAAACCGGGATTACGGTGCTAGCATTTTTCAATCCCGGGATTTCTATTGTGGCACTGGGAATTTAAATATTTACATTATTATACAAAAATAGGAGCTGTAACAAATGTTTTATTTAAAATTTTCAGGTATTATACATTTATTAGGTAACATACAATATTAAACAAAATACAATCGCATAAAACTATCCATAAAAACGAAAAAATATTCAAAATATGAAAAAAATACATAATACCATCAAAACGTCTCTTTCAATATTTTGAGAATTGCGATCTCTAAGGTTTTTTATTTTATTTTGGTCACTATTTGAAGAGATTTTAGAATTAGATCCATGATCAGTAGATTTATCGAAATTTTCTTAACGGATTGAAAATCAAATTTCAATATTTAATTTTGACATAGAGAAAGACAGATTTTCTTCGACTGATTTTGACATATGTACCAGCAACCATTGAGATATTGACATTGACATACCAGCAACCATGTAGTTTGTTCAAATAGTGGGCATACATTAATTACGTGAGCTTTAAAGGGGGGGGGGGGGGGGTTCCAGCAAAATCTCACGTTACTTAACTTACTACGTTTCTAAGAATGTACGAAGTGGCCCAAATTTATCTCACCATCAAGGGAGAGGGGTCTAGATTAGAAGAAAAACTGCTCACGTAATTAATGTATGCCCCCATTCCCAAAGACTCAACTTGGGAGGCGGGTATGGGTACCGCCGATCCGGCAACAATTTATTAGATAACCAATACCCCTGCCATAGGTCACATCAAGTGGTTATCTACGTTTGATAACTTAGCAGGGGTGCTCAGGTTCACGCGGTGTGGTTTGTTTAGGTCTTGGCGGTCAATTCTGCCCTCCTACTGCATGTCTGGCTGGACAGGAGAGATTGGTTGAGGGAGACATAACCTCTCCAGCTGAACTCTCTCGACCCATTGCCTTGCACCACAGTGGGAGGGATGGATTCCTACCTACCCATTATACTTCCTTCCCAGAACTTTCTCTCCTTCCTTTCCCTGAAAAGTCCCTTCACACAGCATCCCCAAAGATGACGTAGGCCCTGGGGGGATTTTTTTCTCAGTACCTCCCGTGAGGGGAAAATGTAAAAAAAAAGAACACTTAATAGTAAATACCGACTATTAATCAGGCTTCAATAAAACTTTCCCCAGTTCGAAGAAAAGGTGCAAAAATTATAACCTATACCAAAATCTTTTTTCTCATTAGAATAACTCAAATAATCATTAATAATCCATAAGAATATTGTGCAATAAACTACATGCTGGTAAACTACAAGAAATAAAAAACATATTTTTCCACGGTGGAAACAAGGTCGTGAAACCAACAACAAAAATCTCGTATATCCCGGGATTAACACAAGCGCAGCACTAAGATTACGTTGCCGACAAAATTCCGGAATTCCCGGGATCTCAACAACCGAGATTGAAAGCTCTAGTAAAAACCTACAATGTAAAACATTTCATCATTTTTGAAGTTTGTATAACAACTTAGTTTAAAATTTTTCTTTCCCTATTAATTTTTAAATCAGTGTTTTTAGCATTTTTATACTCTAGCTGAAAGAGTTCATGTACATAAATATATTTGGTATACTAAATATAAGTAATAATTTGTTATTTTTAAACTGAAATTGTGTTAATTAATAACTAGTTATGTTTAATTATTCTACACATTTTTAAGTCACATATTATTACGACTTATTCAAGATACCACACGGCAGAACGGATCTCTAGCACAGCATAACACGATAAGAGGAGTGGTGCTATTGAATGATGTTTCTAATACAGTGTTGAATTATTTGATTACTCTTTAATTTTTTTACGTGAATACCGCACAAGAGTCCCAACTGCTCCCAATCTTCTGGAGCCAGTGGGTCTACGGTAATCCCAATTGGGGTATGTTGTGAGGGTAAAGTGGTGGGGAATAATGGAGACGGGTGAGATAGGATTAGAATTATCTGATTTTTCTGTTTAAAATTTTTCGTTTGCGAGATGTTAATATTGTCTTCAATTAATAAGAATCTAATCACTTCAGGTCAGAAGTGGCTTCAATACTCAACACTAGAACGTACTTGCGATTGGCACAAGCATGATTTATTATTTATATTTTTATGTGAATACCGCACAAGAGTCCCATCAGCTCCTGCGTGGAACCAGTGATATTATGGCATCCCAATTAGGGTATATTGTAAGGCTGAAGGTAATGTGGTGGGAAGGAGACGTGGAAGAGGAAGATGGGGAAGAACCTAGCTATTCAGATCTGGACACCAAACACGGCTAAAGCCACTACAAGCAACGTTTCTGAATGTTGGTTTTACATCTGTGCTATACTGAGAGTATCTTCAACTCTGGAACGTGCCGCAAACATACTATATATTAAATACGTTTTAAGTTTTTCACGGCCAAAAGTATTTTCGTTATTTGTTTTTGGGGTGTAATGCCGTGTTGCGCTACCTCCTTCTTAACACGGCAAAACACCCCAAAAACAAATAACGAAAATACTATATATTATTTTTAACTAGCTGACCCGGTGAACTTCGTACCGTCCCAGGATCAATAACTGTTGTGTTAACTTATTAGCTGAATTAAATTCAACAATTATTATAAGCAATAATTATCAGCCTGAAACACTCATCCACATTGAAAAAATCTTCCGAGAAAAGATACATGACGCCAACGGGACTTGAACCCGTGCCCTTCTGATTGCCGGTCAGCTGCTCTCCCAATTGAGCTATGGCGGCTTATCTTATACCCGCCAAATGATTCAATATATACTAGTGTTTCATTCAACAATTACTGCTTATTACATTTGGCGGGTATAAGATAAGCCGCCATAGCTCAATTGGGAGAGCAGCTGACCGGCAATCAGAAGGGCACGGGTTCAAGTCCCGTTGGCGTCATGTATCTTTCCTCGGAAGATTTTTCAATGTGGATGAGTGTTTCAGGCTGATAATTATTGCTTATAATAATTGTTACCCTTTGTGCTATGCATAAAAATCTTGTCTTAAACGTTAGTTTAACAATTAAAAATAATAATTGAATTAAATTCAGTTTTTTTATTAAGTTAAAAATTACACAATGTACCATTTATCGAGGCGCAATCATCCGTGATTAATTTTGTCAGTTTCAGAGATGACGTTGTGTATGGATTTATATTTTATTTGATTTTATTACTTTTCAACATACTTACGGGAATTGCGTTTCATTTTTTTTATATGTGTGAGGGAGATTTATTATAATTATTGTATTTTTTCTTTGGAGGGGAGCAGACATACGTTCCTCGTTTGTCTCATTTTCGACTATTAATTAAGGTGTGTAAGAATGAGAAGTAGAATTATATGTTTAAGAAAAAAAAAAGCAAAACAACCAGCGCATTGATATTTGACGTTTTTGAATTTTTGGAATTCACTCACTATTCAATATTATACTTATCACAATATTGCTGCAGCTCCTTCAAAAGATGAGAATTCGTTCCATGCAAAATGCATGAGGAAAAGAATTTTCTTCATAATAGATAATTTTCTTTAAATAGCTATTCTGCTATTCGGGGCGGAGAAAATTGGTCTAGCCATTCTTGAGTTATAAATGATGTATCTGACCTGACTTTGTATTGGTGTCAAAATTCAGAGAGGTTTTCTCTTTAAGCACTTTTATACACATGTACATTAAAATTTATCAAACATCTTTTTGAAGTCTTAATCTGATCCATTGGACGAAATTCCCAACAACTGTCAACGCGTTGCTTTAATCAGTCAGATAACTGTCAGGGCTGTCAAAGGACTGTCAGATCAGAAGGAATCCATCCATCGAAGCCTTAAAGGCTTTCAAAATAGCTAATTCTTCAAAAGATTCCACTGAAAAGGAAATTAACGACTTGTAGACTGATCGAATTAAAATTAAGTGATTGGTTTATTGACGTTTTAACCCTCTCGTTGCCAAGTTACAAAACTGAGCAACTTCCATAGGCCGCTGTTTTTGTTAAAAATTCAATAATTTGGAACAAATTTTGCTGCCACGCGCTTCATATATATATATTTTTTAAAGAAAGACAAACATTCCCGGGTTATTGGAGGATGATCACCACTTTCCCACGGCGTTCTAAGGAAACAGATGGTTTCCTCCTTCACCGTACTCGTCAGGACTCTAATTTTTTATTTATAAAGAAGCTACTTTTTATTTAAAATTACTCTAGACCGCCAATTTCCGAGCATACACTGTTAGCAGGCAGTATGCGAGTGCGTACATGTTGTTAGTTATTTATTTCACAGTATCACATCTCATCTCCGCCACCTGATGTAGCTGAAATAAAAGTTTTTTAATATGTAGGAAGAAAAGTTAACAAAAAATTAATGATTAATTGACTTAACCAAAGCAGCTGAGCTACAGTTATCCGGCAGTACCGCCGAGGATAAGCGGAGCCATCCCAATCGCAAGCGAGACTCGATGTCCGCGCCCCTAAGCCGGCTTCGTACCCGGTTTATGAATAATCCAACAATGTTTGAAAATCTCCTACTACCACCACAGAAAGCCGAAAATGTTGCTTGTGTTGTGATGGAGGATGTGATGAATTGCATTGATCAACAGTGAAAATTAGGAAATATCGTAGCTTCCCACTTTAATTTAAAAAGAAAATATCAATTACTTATAAAACGGACACGTCTACGACATCTATCGGATTAGAGTAAAGTGAATTCATATTTACGGTAGGGATCTATAATTAGACAAGGTGAGACGAGTATTGATGAAAGGATCACAGATGGTATCAACAAATAATCAGAAACAGGGACTCCCCAATATACTTTAGACCGTGAGATATTGACAGCCAATTGAATTACAGCAAAAACGATTAAAAACCGAGTTAGCCTATCAACAAGAAGAGGGCCGAGCCCATTTTTAGAACAAAGGAACGACCTTTGGACTTGGCAATTAGTAATGTGATTAATGAGTTTGACGTTCCCACCAAACCGAGAGGTGAATAAACTCCATGGGAAGAAATAATCTGTTCAGGGACAAAAGAACGATGACCCCAAGAAATGTTATGATTAACCGGTACGTTCCAGGGATCAGAAACCCTAGTTCCCGAACGCATTAAAGCATATCAGGTGCGGAAAAAAGGATACACGTAAACAACGTTTGAAAAGTTTAAGTGAAAAATTGCATAGCAAGTGACGAAAACGTGTTGTAAGGTGTTAGGGAGATTTCATCTATAATACGATTGTTTGTGACGACCGGAGATGATCGATTCGAGGGAAAACGTGCTAAAGGAAATGGAATTGTTGAAAAAACAATGGAAAATTATTGTTATCAATTCTAGACGGAGCTAGGATATTACGATGAAAGATTTAGGGAGGAAACGTCAAAAAAAAATGAGAGTTTTAAAGAATAGGCGAGGGTATATTTCAGATGTCTAGAGCAGTAACAAGTGTTAGAGAAGAAATAGAGTGCAGTACGGAGGGGAGTGGAAAATGCTGAAAACATTGCGATAGAAAAACTCAGGAAAAGGAGTCATTTTACGTAATTAAAATGGAGTTTATAGGGTAACATAGTACGCGATTGCAGAAAAAAAATGAGGCATTACAATGGTTGTCGATCCCAGATGTATTTTGTTGTGATAAACAAGGAATATTCGAACATGAAAATTGTTTATATAAGGGCAATTAGTCGTTAAAAGAGCTATAAAAATTATCATGGGTCTTATGAAATATTTACATTAAAGAATTCTCGTAAAAGTTAACGACACTGAAATAAAAAAGGATTTATTGCCAGGTGGGTACAGGAACTAATGTATACAACTGTCAAGGCATATGGTTTATGGGATTTTGCGTAAGAACGGGACAAAATTTGGGAGGCGATCTCTATGAAGCAATAAAAATGACAGGAATTTAAGGGCCGAAGTGGGGGTATCCCCTATAAAGATGTTAAAAATGATATATTTATTAATAACAAATAGAAAATGAAATTTTCCAAGAGGCAGCAAACATCAAAAAACGATATGGTTATATCAGGGAAGTACGGGGAAGTGAGGGGAAAGGAGATACGACAGAGAAAAACAAAGGAAATCTTAGATTAACAGTGAATAAAATAAATACGGCTTGAAATATAAAAATCTATAGAGATATGAACAATAGCGTAAGAATAAATAAGGAAATTCATGGAAAGAGTGTCGTGAATAAAAGAAAATTCGAGAAAAAATGGAAAATTCAAATATACGACGTAAATAGAGAAAATTCGGTTTTAAATGGAAAGGTTCATATAGAATACAGAAAAACTCGAGGAAAAATAATAAAATAAAAATGAACAATTTGCGAGAAAGACTTCGACATGAAGATATCTCTGATAGGCGAATTTGGGGACAGATTTGGAACATATGGTAGATGCCGTACGCACGGACATGTTACGGAATAGATGAAAATAGAACTTTAAAATTATTAAATTCAAGCTAATTTTGTATGAACGCCAGGACAAAGGAAGTTGGGCCATTAAACATGGATCTTACTAAATCCGGATCTTGTAAGTATGGGAGTACGAGACAGAATTTAATGTATCAAACACGGAAGGTACTAAGAGACCGCATTCGACAATAATGGAGAGGTTTCAAGAAATTACGAGTTGATAGTAATTAGATTGGTTTATTATAGGAGATTCAGATACGATCTTTTGGACCTGAGAGGGGTATAAAAGTCTAGACAAATGCCAGTTGAGGACAGTCTACGTCGTGGTCGAAAAGGTTGTAACTTCGCGGAACGTGACGAAACGGTGGGTGACTTAAAGTGGAAAAATTCTAAGTGATAATTATTTTGATACTTAGAAAAATTTCACATTCTAGTCAGTGATATACAAAAAAAAATACTTTGCAGTTAGAGTCAGTGAAAAATAACAATAAAGCCAACGCATTATTTACTTGTGAAAAATAAAAGTGCTCGTGATAAATACAATTTGTTTTAGTGGAAAATTCGGATTTTATAATCACTTAATATCGTATTTTTAAACTTAGAAATTTCGCGTTTAATATTAGTGCAATAAATAACTGAAGTGATGTGATAATTTAGCGTGAAGAAGTTATAATTAAATACGTGTGTTCAATCTAAGTGAAAGTGTTCTAACAAATAATAAATATTTAAACTAATTATCTTAAATAATAATAATAAAAAAAAATAATAGTTTATTAATACATAAAAGTTCGGAGGGATAAAAATTTAATTTAACGACAATTTACCATCTCTAAATTAATCATATTTAAACTAATTATCTTAAATAATAATAATGAAACAAAATAATAGTTTATTAAATAATAGTTTATAAAAGTTCGGAGGGATAAAAATTTAATTTAACGACAATTTACCATCTCTAAATTAATCGTGAAGTAACTATCATTTAAAGTGTTATCTAACCAACGAGTTTTGAGATAAAATACAGTTTAGAACGATAGAGTTCATACATCATTTTAATTAATTAGATTAAATGAAAAAAAAAATTGAAGTCAAAAAGATTTAATTAAATTTAGGAAAATAAAAAAAATTAATTTAGGAAAATCGCAGCAAGGTTACCGTGTATTTTCCGGTCGGAAAAAAACCTTGGTAGGGGTAAGTCTTTTCCGTTATAAAATTTTACAGATTCCAAGGAGAAAGCGGAATGCAGTAAACATTGGTATTTGGATTAATTATTTGACCAAGATATTACTCTCTTAATATGTGATATGTAACTATATTAAAATATTATAAGTATAATAAGTATATTTTATATATTTATATATGTATGTATATAAACATATATATTTGTAATTTTATTGTTCCCAAGAAAATTTTTAATCAAAAAGAAAACACTTATATAAAAAGAGGAAGAGGGTATCGATTCCTACCTCTGAATTCACCAATAACTATTAAAAGTAGTTATGTGTGATAAATTTACAAATCAATATTTTATATTTAATTCTATGTATGTATTAATATAATTTCAGAAAATCCAGAGCATTTGAAATAAGTTATGATATTAGAAATTATTTCAATCATAAAATTTATGTATGTACATATCCATATTATAAATTATTTATTGAGACAAAGTATATATAAATGAATAAATATGTATACGTAATCGGGTATCAGACTAGACAATTGCGCTAAGTACATCATTATCAAACAAAAAAAATTTTAGAGTCATCTCACACGTCTCCGGAATGTCTAAAGTAAACATACCTCATACGCTTGAATCTGGGTCACGAGGCCGTAGAGAATGTTTACAAAGCTCAAATTGTTTACAAAATAATTCGGTCACTGGGACACTAGTTCGAATACAGTAAAAAGAAAAAAAAAAATGACCTTGATTAGTGGATATCGTACTTAGGTATTAACTTCTAGGAACGGGATAAAATTATTATATTGCGCAATTATTAGGAACAAAAAGAAAAAAAAAAAAATTTAAACACTATTTTTAATTTGAACGTAAAGAGGTATCTACAGACCTAAGCAATTGAAAATTAACAGATTTATTATAGCAGTTCAAAAGGGTGTATTGAAGATTTACATGAAACAGTTGATAAATCACGGGATAGTAAAAAAAGGTGTATTGAAGATTTAACATGAAACAGTTGATAAAGCACGGGATAGTTCAATAGGGTGTATTGAAGACTTACATGAAACAGTTGAAAAATCACGGGATAGCTTAATAAGGGGTAATGAGGATTTACATGCTTCAATTGAGAATCACGGGATAGCAAGAATTTATCAAAAGTTGAACATTGGAGGGGAGGGAAAGAAAAAAAAATACAGTTCAACCAACAGAAGGCAGTGGTCGCTTCTGTAACAAGGACCATTAATCAAACCATAGAGATGGCGGATCTCTCAAACAAAACCGTCAACAAAACCAAACAAAAGCTTGGAGTTATGGCGAATCTCCAGAACACATCGCCAGATAAGATCTTAATGCACTAATATTTATTTATATTTCACACTATTCTTACGTATATATTCGGTATCAATCTGAAAATTTCGCAGAATTTGATGGGCGAGATCCGAGCTCGGGATGCGTTGCAAGTAGTTTCGTATTGCGAGTTATAAACCTTCCCAAAACGTATGTTTACATATATATCTTTTTATGTACTGTTCATTGAATGAAACGAACTCACTTACAATTAGTGCTTTAGGCCTGTCGGGTCACTCTCGTCTCATTTCTTGAACGTGGAGGGAGGATTCACGACCCGTAACTCCACACAAACCCGTGAGTATATGATTGCATATAGGACGAAACCGGTTCGCCCTAAGTAAATAGTAAACTTTGGAGGAGTAGGAATTTGGAGGTATCTGGGCTCGGGGGAAGACCTGAAGGCAGTGCATGATGGCGAAGGAAGGTTCATTGGGACGCGATAACTTAGGTATCAATCAATTGAACCGTGGCAAAAGACTGTGCGAATTTTGGGAGGACTCCTGATCACCCTGCTTACTTGATGGAGGCAGGAGCCAAATTTTGCCAGAAAAAGGGTTATTCTGAGTTCGTCAAATATGCAATTAACTAATTACATTAACCTACTAAATCCATCTTTATATGTACCTTATAGTAGCTGAATCTAAACGGAGGGGCGCCCAGCAAATACGAGATACAATCATAATCAAATTTACTAACATTTAACCATTCGAGTTATATTTAATTATCTGTTCAATTAGTCATGTGTAGTTTCGATTAGTATTGCTTATTCATGAATTCATTAGGATGTAGGGAATCATAATAAACGTCAAAGGGAAGTTAGTTCATTTAGAGAAATTACTTAAGGTTAAATTTGCAAGAGAGAGACCAATACAGTTTGAAATTCAACACTCTGTTTAGAATCAAGAGGGTTACCACAAAATTTAAAGTAATTAAAGTCCTATATCATAAATCAAAAAATTACACAACGTTTGATGGAGTTTAATTACAACCTAAATACGAAAATATTTACGTTCAAAGTCGTAAATAACGTATTTATTAGTTAAGTACATATATCGCTAAAGGTATGTAGTACAAGGGAGCCTTAAGTAGCTTTCTGTAGTTATCAGAGGAAATAAGGGTCCAAATTTATAAAGGCTTGTGTGACGTAGGGGAGGAATTTTCCATCCCTACCACACATATGCAAAGCCTTAAGAATTTAAATATCGATCAGAGCCAAGAGAAAAGACGAAATATTACGGCTGGTGCCAAGTGCCCAGGAGTAAATAAAATACAGACAAATATAAGAGAGTAGAAAAGAGATACATCACAACTGCACAGCCGTGACAGGAGATCAGAGTTTTACAAGTTGTTTTAGAAAAAAAAAAAAAAAAAACTTTTATTGGTCAATCTATTGCAAAAAAAAAAAAAAAAAAGTGAAAAAAAAATAATAATAATAATAAGTAGGACGTTATGTTAAATGAAGTGATAATAAAAATAAAATAAAAATCAGAACAGTGCGCCGTTAAATAAACACGAAAAAAATATATAAATAAATAAATAAATATACGAAAATAAATATATAAACAATACATTTAAATAAAAAAAAAAAAAAAAAAAAAAAGTGTTAACGAATAAACTCTACATGTTTTAAAATAATTTATAAAAGTGTCGATTTAAAGTTTAAATCAAGTGACCATGAATTTGTTGATTGCTTATGAGATTATAAATATCATAACAAAGAATGTAGGTCAGATACAAGCGTAAACAGTTTATTCAAGGCAGGCCATAAATTGACAGAATAATGGTATTGACATTCCTGAATCCAGAATGTTAATGATCGTAATGTAAACAATCTGATACGAGATACCGCGGTGTTTGTAAGCATCGAAAGATTGATAACCTAAGCATCGAAAGTGATAACAAAACATCGAAAATTTTGAAGTAGGCGATATCGGGGGTAACGCGCATCGCTTTAAGAGATTGTAGAATAAACAAACTCGAAAATGATATCAACACTCGGTTACGGAAAAAATAAACAGACTTTACAGATAAAAACGGGGGAACTTACCTACATAAAGTGACCCTTTGTTTATAGTTAATGTTGTGGGTTTGTATGTGAGGATTATCACATAAAAAGTCATAACATAAAAGATAAGGAACATAAAATAAAAATAACATAAAATATTTGATTGGGGATAGTGTCGAGTTGAGAACTTTAATATCACAGGCGAATGTTTTATAGGTATATACCTATTTAAGGGAACATTTGATCATTCGGACCAAAAAAAGGAGGGGATTTGACGAAATAACATCAAGATAGGTATTGCGAACTCTAAATAGATTTTGCGAAAATATCGTAGGTATTGCGGAACTTGAAGGAATGGTTGGCATTCTAAACAATGAGTAATTATTGGTTGAACGAAAATCACGGGATATTCATTAACATTGGAGTAACAATATTCATTCCGTTTTTTTTTGCAATTACCTACATTTATTTGAAATGAAGAGTGATGGTAGAGTTGATCTAATTTGGGTTACAATCATCATGCAAACAAATATAAATAATTGAAAATATTGTGTTTTATAGGGGGACAGGTTCCAAAAAAAAAAAAAAAAATAATAATAATAATAATAAATAAATAAAAATAAAATAAATTATAAATATATATAGGTATATTTATAATAAATAGTTGGTATTGAGTTAAATTCATTAAAAATTTTAAACAAAAAATGGCGGAAAAAAGGAAAGTGGATGCGACGGAATTAGAAGCTAAAGAAATACCGTCGGGAGATGAATTACGGGAGATATTTAGACGTTCAAAGAGGTCTAAGTTACGAGTCGAGGATATGATAGAAGTCGTTCAGCCAGAGGGGGAGACCGACACAAAATCGGAGGAACAGGGCGAAAATAAGCGAGAGTGTGAAGAGAGACTCACACATGGTATGTTACAGGAAAAACCCGAGGAAAAGGAACAAGAAAAGTTAACGAAGTAAAAGGAAAAATAAAAAAATAAAATAAAAAATACAGAAAAACGAGAAAATTGAAAAAAAAATAAAATAAGTAAATAAATAGAATAAGGAAGGCAACATAATTTACATAAGGTAATTTAGGAAATTAAAATAGAGATTATAAGGTTGTCGCTTAATAAGATAAAATATAAACATTAACCAGGCGGCACTCGGAAAATAAAGAAAATGGTTGGGAAACGTGGAACAAGTAGGCGAGCCCAGGCTTTAGTGACAGCAATCGGGGAAAATGTCACAACCGAGACTTCAACAATAAACATAGGAGATATAACTACAATAATTCAGGCAGCTTTGGCACCGCTCGTCAATAAGATGCAAGAACTCGAGAAACAATTGGAAAGCCCAGCAACAGTGGCGGTGATAGGAGAGGATAGTGCGCCGAAAAGCGTTCTCCAAGTAGTGGAAATGTTACCACAGCAGGAACGACCATCATTCTCCGGTGGAAATCAAAATCCCATTAGTTTCCTGGAAGATTTAAAAGAATACACTAGAAAAGTGAAACGAACGGATCCTTTAGTCGTCGTACGGGAAAATTTGAAAGGGGAAGCTAAATCGTGGGCAAAATTGTACAATAAACGATGGGAGACTATGTTAGATTTCGAACGAGATTTTTTAGCTACCTATTGGGGAGACATAAAGAAAAATGAAGTTCGCCGTCGTCTTGCAGAAGGGGTATATGATGCCAAGAAAAATATATCCATGCTCACTCATTTCGCAAACTATTGGGAGCTAGCGAAGGCTTTAAAGATTACTGACACACCGTTGGGCATAGTTGACGAAATTATGAGACATTATCCGAAGGAAATTCAATCGCTATGGTTTTCGGGGCAATCAGGAGATGAGATTGTCGCCGCTGAGTTTCTACGAAAACTAGATACAATGGTATGTACACCAGAAGAACGGAACATGAAGAAGAGGAGTGGGGAGGAATCCAGCAAGAAGGACAAATACCGTGACCGTTACCGCGCCATAAAAAGGAGGATACACGCAATTGAAAGTGTGGGCGAAAACGCTAGTTGCAGCAAGTGCACCGAAGTTAACAGTTCACCAAAAGAAAATTCTACAATAACTACAACCGGGAAGGAGCTAGTGGTCGCAGACAACTCGGGAAACGGACGGGGGTTGATTCATTAGTCCTGATGGATACGACTCACACAGGAAGAGGGACGCCGGCACCAAGACACAGCACTGCATTGAAGATTATGCTGAAGTGGGGATGGAATCCAACGAAAGGATTGGGGAAGAGTGAACAAGGGATGACTGCCCCAGTAAAAGCTGAACGGAATGTAAGGAGACGAAAGGATGGAGCGGAAGAAACGAGAACGGAGGAGGAAATGCGTGTGGAAGGATGCGTCAATTTACTACAACAAATAACTGATGAATGGAATAAATTGGAAATGATTGAAGAAAAAGTGGGTAGGGAAGTTAGGGGGTTTAACAACATTTTTGAGGACCGAGATTATGAGGAAGTAGAAAAGGGTAGCACTTTACCGTCATTACCGGAAGCCAAAGCACATATAGATAACACGGAAGTTCATTGTTTAATAGACACCGGAAGTCAGATCACGTGTGTAGCACAAGAATTCTACGAAAATTATTTAAATGATCAAACACTTTATCCGATTATGCCTGTAACAGCTATTCAGATCAGGGTAGCCGTAGGACACAAAAGTCAGAGGATATCTAGATTGGTTTTGGTACCACTGCGATTTGAAAATGTTACGATAAATACACCATGTTTAATAATACCCAAGTTGATCAGGCCCATTATATTAGGAATCAATTGGTTAGACGAATATATAGCTGAATTTAAGTGTGGCGAAAATAGAAAGTTAAAAATAAAAACAGAAAATGGTAAAAAGGATATAGAGTTGGTAAATTCATCGATAACTTATAGGAAATCTAAAGGAGAGATTAGCGGTCAAAATTGCGCAAGTGGAAAATTAATTAGTATTGAAGTGAACCCCGAAAAAAATAATACGGTGTGTCTCGAGCGTAGAATAACGACATTTGTGTCCGGGCTAGATTTGAATTTAAAAGGAAAAGAAGGGTTGGAAAAGATTTTAACCAAACATAAAAATGTATTTAGAGACAGACCGGGTCTCACAACTTTATACACTCACGAAATAAAGATGACGGACGAGACGCCCTTCGTTAAGCGATCTTATCCTGTACCTTTTGCTTATAGAGATAAAGTTGACAAAAAAATTAGAGAATTGGAGTTACTCGGAATCATCAGTAGAGAGGCCACACAGTTTTCTAGTCCTCTAACATTTACTTTAAAAAAGGACGGAACAGTCAGGATACTTTTGGATGCTAGGTTTTTAAATACTAGAATGATTGCTGAAGTAGAGAAACCACCTTTAACTTCTGAGATAATACAGCGTTTTCATGGCGTAAAATTCATCACCACGATAGATCTCAATTCAGCTTATTTTCAGATACCTATCAGTCCAGAAAGTCGCAAATATACAGGGTTTGTATACAATGGAAAATCATATGTATACAAGGTATTACCGCAGGGGTTAAAGACATCAGTTGGGAGTTTTTCAAGGGGAATTGACAAAATCCTAGGACCAGGACTGAGAGAATTCTGCGCTAATTACTTGGATGATTTAATAATATATACGTGTGGGAGCCAAGAAGATCATTTTGAACATGTAGGCGCGGTACTTGAGAGGTTAGAGGCAGCAAACATGACTTGTAAACTCGAAAAATGTCAATTTTTATTCACCGAAGTGCGTATGTTAGGACACATTATAACGCCTTTGGGAGTTCAGATGGATCCGGAAAAAATAGACGCGATTAAAAATTTTCCGGTACCCAAGAAAATCAAACAAGTTAGAGCTTTCCTTGGACTTTGCAATTATTACCGTAGATTCGCGAATAAATATGGGGAATCAACACGAGTTTTATGTGATTTACTTCAGAAAAATAGAACTTGGAGGTGGGGTGACTCAGAACAGCGTGCATTCGAGAAGGTGAAAACATTATTTTTAGAGACAGTTATTTTACACCATCATGATCCAAATAGTACATACTACCTACAGACAGACAGTTCGGGATTCACAATAGGGGGGGAGCTATACCAGCTAGATGCCGAAGGAAATCACCACGTTATTGGATTTATTAGCAAAGCTTTAAGAGGACCGGAGTTGAAATGGACCACATCAGAACAAGAGTTGTGGGCGATAATATATGCTTTACATAAGTTTGAGACATATTTAAGAGGGGTACATTTGATAATTAGAACAGATCATCAAGCACTGACGTTTTTGAAGAGCTGGAAGATGTACAGTGGTCGCCTGACTCGGTGGATTTTGTATTTAAATCAATTTAACTTCACTGTAGAGTACGTTAAAGGAAAAGAAAATATAGGACCTGACATTTTATCTCGTTACTCTTGTGATGCGGAAAACGTTCAGGAGGAGAAAAACACATGTCCAGAAATAGCAGCTTTTGCGGTTAAAGGTAGACAACAAATTCGAAAACACTTAGAAAATATAACGGAGCTACAGAAGCAGGACACATTTTTGGGAGAAATTTTCGGGTATTTGCGCAAGGGAAAATTCGGACCACCAACAAAAAGAGTAAATAAGTATTTAAAAAATTACAAAAAAATAGGTAAGACTTTGTATTACACCACAGGACTAAACAAAACGGTGTTAGCAGTACCCCAGGAGTTGACTGAAGAGCTAATAAAAATGATACATTTAGAAATTGGGCATGGGGGAATTTTTAAAACAGGATCAGCTATGGGAGACAGGTATTACTGGCCGGGTATGAATCAAGATATAAAGCGCATAGTAAGAGAATGTCACCTTTGTCAGCTGGCGAAGCGCGAAATTCGACCAACTGTAGGGCCGAGTAAATCAATTATGACCAAAGAAGTAGGACAATTGGCTATGGCAGATCTATACGGACCATTACCGAGAGGAGTGGGAGGCGTGAAATACATATTTGTGATCCAAGATTCCTTCAGCAGATTTGTAAAATTATATAAATTAAGGATAGCAAGTACTAAGACCGTGTTAAATTGTGTAGAGGATTTTAATAAAACAATACAAATAGATGCTTTGTTAACTGACAACGGATCTCAATTTACATCAAAAAAATGGGAAAGCCACATGAATAGGATGGGCATAAGAATCGTACATACTTCAGTGCGAAATCCTGGACCGAATATAACTGAACGCGTAAATAAAGAACTAGGAAGAATTTTTCGGATTTACTGTCACGAGAAACATACAAAATGGGCAGCTTTTCTTAAAGAAATAGAGCAGACCTACAATAACTCAATACATTGTTCAACAGGATTTTCACCAAATGAAATAGCTTTCGGGAAATCGCCAACTTATAGTTTAGACCAGTATACTCAAGGGTGTGGAAAACCTACGAAAACAATAGATGAAATTAGGTTAACAGCTCAAAAGAATTTGGAGAAAAGCGCTACAAATCGACAAAAATATTATAATCTCAATAAAAGACTAGTTACCTATGAAATCGGAACCATGGTCAAGTTGAAAAAGATTACACAATCAAGTTTTTTGCGCAAACAGATCAAGAAATTCGGTTTAATTTACGAAGGACCGTACGTCATCGGTTCAGTAGTTTACAGTAACACATATACCCTAATTGATCCGGTAACTCGGGAGATAAAAGGAGATTATAGCGCTTTACATTTAGCTAGATATTACACAAGTAATAAGAAACAAAAATCAGGTTTACAGTTAGTGGAAATCAACGGATAGAGTGCGAAGTTTACAAATATTTGTAAATGTCAATAAATAAATAAACGATTGAGAAATACAAATAAAATTATGTTAGGGTACATTATAATTGGGGAGGGGGAAGAAAGAAAATTACTAAAATATTAGATTATCAGATTGCTTGCGAGGGGCGGATCGTCGTCAAGTCTTTGAGGGTGAGTGGACAAGTTCTTAATAAGCGACAATCATATTCAATTATTGAAATAGGGTAAGGCAAATAAATTCGTTAATTTTGATTTTCTAGTTGAAAAAAAAAAAAAAATTGACTTTTTTTTTTATGTGTTATTGAGAGAAAAGAAAAAAAAAAAAATGTTAGATAAGTAAGAACACTCAAAAGGAGAGAATTAGAGATATTATATGGCACACAAAAGGGACATTTTGAAAAAAAAAATAAACAATGCTTAGGGATTTTTTTTTTTTGAAATATTGAAATAAGAAAGTTTATCTATAGATATAGGGTAGACATTAAGTATAGAGATAAAAAGGTAACATTTGAATTAAGGTATAAATAGTTTAGATTTCAAAAAAAAAAAAAAAAAGGAAAAAAAAGGGAACGCTGAACCAATTTGAGGATAATAAAGAACATTTATAAAAATTTAAATATTAGAGTGGACAACACTTAGGCTAGAACAACTTTGGATGAATTAAGAAATTACAATTAGAAATTAAGAATTATAAAATAAAGTTTAAATAAATAAAGAAAAAAAAAAAATGCTGGAAAATTTATATGAAACATGTATACCACTGATTGTCGGATTGGGTGAGGTCGTGCGAAAACACACATTTCACAAAAAATATTCATATTTACAAAACAAAAAACAATTAATTGCACACCAAGAGACCACCCGCTTTTCAGTTGTTCGAAAGGCCGCGAGATTGTAAACAATCTTTACTTAAATCATTGTAAGGGAGGTCTTAGTCCAATTTGGTTGGGGACCACCAAAACACGCGAGTCGAGGGGCGTGTTCCAGCAAAAAGAAATTAATTTTGAATCTATCAAAATTAAAGAAAATTTCATAAAGTAAAATCTACGCGAAAAGAAAATAAAGAATACAATGAGATTCAAATTCAAGATTGTTAACAATCCGAACAGAATGAGGAGGGGGAGATAGGAAGTAATAGGATACGGAAAAGAGATAGGGGATAACAGAATGAGGAGGGGG
This sequence comes from Limnephilus rhombicus, assembly GCA_929108145.2. Lineage (NCBI taxonomy): Eukaryota > Metazoa > Arthropoda > Insecta > Trichoptera > Limnephilidae > Limnephilus > Limnephilus rhombicus. The sequence continues at coordinate 30,299,871 of OV815297.1, read as the reverse complement.
AGATAGGAAGTAATAGGATACGGAAAAGAGATAGGGGATAACAGAATGAGGAGGGGGAGATAGGAAGTAATAGGATACGGAAAAGAGATAGGGGATAACAGAATGAGGAGGGGGAGATAGGAAGTAATAGGATACGGAAAAAGATAGGGGATAACAAAATGAGGAGGGGGAGATAGGAAGTAATATGACACGGAGTAGAGATAGGGGATAACCAAATGAGGAGGGGAAGATAGCTAGTCTAAATTTGAACACAATTTCGGTGCCTAACGAAAAAAAAAACAACGTTAGCCACAGCAAATTGAGTTCAGAGGAGGGAACTGTGATGAATTGCATTGATCAACAGTGAAAATTAGGAAATATCGTAGCTTCCCACTTTAATTTAAAAAGAAAATATCAATTACTTATAAAACGGACACGTCTACGACATCTATCGGATTAGAGTAAAGTGAATTCATATTTACGGTAGGGATCTATAATTAGACAAGGTGAGACGAGTATTGATGAAAGGATCACAGATGGTATCAACAAATAATCAGAAACAGGGACTCCCCAATATACTTTAGACCGTGAGATATTGACAGCCAATTGAATTACAGCAAAAACGATTAAAAACCGAGTTAGCCTATCAACAAGAAGAGGGCCGAGCCCATTTTTAGAACAAAGGAACGACCTTTGGACTTGGCAATTAGTAATGTGATTAATGAGTTTGACGTTCCCACCAAACCGAGAGGTGAATAAACTCCATGGGAAGAAATAATCTGTTCAGGGACAAAAGAACGATGACCCCAAGAAATGTTATGATTAACCGGTACGTTCCAGGGATCAGAAACCCTAGTTCCCGAACGCATTAAAGCATATCAGGTGCGGAAAAAAGGATACACGTAAACAACGTTTGAAAAGTTTAAGTGAAAAATTGCATAGCAAGTGACGAAAACGTGTTGTAAGGTGTTAGGGAGATTTCATCTATAATACGATTGTTTGTGACGACCGGAGATGATCGATTCGAGGGAAAACGTGCTAAAGGAAATGGAATTGTTGAAAAAACAATGGAAAATTATTGTTATCAATTCTAGACGGAGCTAGGATATTACGATGAAAGATTTAGGGAGGAAACGTCAAAAAAAAATGAGAGTTTTAAAGAATAGGCGAGGGTATATTTCAGATGTCTAGAGCAGTAACAAGTGTTAGAGAAGAAATAGAGTGCAGTACGGAGGGGAGTGGAAAATGCTGAAAACATTGCGATAGAAAAACTCAGGAAAAGGAGTCATTTTACGTAATTAAAATGGAGTTTATAGGGTAACATAGTACGCGATTGCAGAAAAAAAATGAGGCATTACAATGGTTGTCGATCCCAGATGTATTTTGTTGTGATAAACAAGGAATATTCGAACATGAAAATTGTTTATATAAGGGCAATTAGTCGTTAAAAGAGCTATAAAAATTATCATGGGTCTTATGAAATATTTACATTAAAGATTTCTCGTAAAAGTTAACGACACTGAAATAAAAAAGGATTTATTGCCAGGTGGGTACAGGAACTAATGTATACAACTGTCAAGGCATATGGTTTATGGGATTTTGCGTAAGAACGGGACAAAATTTGGGAGGCGATCTCTATGAAGCAATAAAAATGACAGGAATTTAAGGGCCGAAGTGGGGGTATCCCCTATAAAGATGTTAAAAATGATATATTTATTAATAACAAATAGAAAATGAAATTTTCCAAGAGGCAGCAAACATCAAAAAACGATATGGTTATATCAGGGAAGTACGGGGAAGTGAGGGGAAAGGAGATACGACAGAGAAAAACAAAGGAAATCTTAGATTAACAGTGAATAAAATAAATACGGCTTGAAATATAAAAATCTATAGAGATATGAACAATAGCGTAAGAATAAATAAGGAAATTCATGGAAAGAGTGTCGTGAATAAAAGAAAATTCGAGAAAAAATGGAAAATTCAAATATACGACGTAAATAGAGAAAATTCGGTTTTAAATGGAAAGGTTCATATAGAATACAGAAAAACTCGAGGAAAAATAATAAAATAAAAATGAACAATTTGCGAGAAAGACTTCGACATGAAGATATCTCTGATAGGCGAATTTGGGGACAGATTTGGAACATATGGTAGATGCCGTACGCACGGACATGTTACGGAATAGATGAAAATAGAACTTTAAAATTATTAAATTCAAGCTAATTTTGTATGAACGCCAGGACAAAGGAAGTTGGGCCATTAAACATGGATCTTACTAAATCCGGATCTTGTAAGTATGGGAGTACGAGACAGAATTTAATGTATCAAACACGGAAGGTACTAAGAGACCGCATTCGACAATAATGGAGAGGTTTCAAGAAATTACGAGTTGATAGTAATTAGATTGGTTTATTATAGGAGATTCAGATACGATCTTTTGGACCTGAGAGGGGTATAAAAGTCTAGACAAATGCCAGTTGAGGACAGTCTACGTCGTGGTCGAAAAGGTTGTAATTTCGCGGAACGTGACGAAACGGTGGGTGACTTAAAGTGGAAAAATTCTAAGTGATAATTATTTTGATACTTAGAAAAATTTCACATTCTAGTCAGTGATATACAAAAAAAAATACTTTGCAGTTAGAGTCAGTGAAAAATAACAATAAAGCCAACGCATTATTTACTTGTGAAAAATAAAAGTGCTCGTGATAAATACAATTTGTTTTAGTGGAAAATTCGGATTTTATAATCACTTAATATCGTATTTTTAAACTTAGAAATTTCGCGTTTAATATTAGTGCAATAAATAACTGAAGTGATGTGATAATTTAGCGTGAAGAAGTTATAATTAAATACGTGTGTTCAATCTAAGTGAAAGTGTTCTAACAAATAATAAATATTTAAACTAATTATCTTAAATAATAATAATAAAAAAAAATAATAGTTTATTAATACATAAAAGTTCGGAGGGATAAAAATTTAATTTAACGACAATTTACCATCTCTAAATTAATCATATTTAAACTAATTATCTTAAATAATAATAATGAAACAAAATAATAGTTTATTAATACATAAAAGTTCGGAGGGATAAAAATTTAATTTAACGACAATTTACCATCTCTAAATTAATCGTGAAGTAACTATCATTTAAAGTGTTATCTAACCAACGAGTTTTGAGATAAAATACAATTTAGAACGATAGAGTTCATACATCATTTTAATTAATTAGATTAAATGAAAAAAAAAAAATTGAAGTCAAAAAGATTTAATTAAATTTAGGAAAATAAAAAAAATTAATTTAGGAAAATCGCAGCAAGGTTACCGTGTATTTCCCGGTCGGAAAAAAACCTTGGTAGGGGTAAGTCTTTTCCGTTATAAAATTTTACAGATTCCAAGGAGAAAGCGGAATGCAGTAAACATTGGTATTTGGATTAATTATTTGACCAAGATATTACTCTCTTAATATGTGATATGTAACTATATTAAAATATTATAAGTATAATAAGTATATTTTATATATTTATATATGTATGTATATAAACATATATATTTGTAATTTTATTGTTCCCAAGAAAATTTTTAATCAAAAAGAAAACACTTATATAAAAAGAGGAAGAGGGTATCGATTCCTACCTCTGAATTCACCAATAACTATTAAAAGTAGTTATGTGTGATAAATTTACAAATCAATATTTTATATTTAATTCTATGTATGTATTAATATAATTTCAGAAAATCCAGAGCATTTGAAATAAGTTATGATATTAGAAATTATTTCAATCATAAAATTTATGTATGTACATATCCATATTATAAATTATTTATTGAGACAAAGTATATATAAATGAATAAATATGTATACGTAATCGGGTATCAGACTAGACAATTGCGCTAAGTACATCATTATCAAACAAAAAAAATTTTAGAGTCATCTCACACGTCTCCGGAATGTCTAAAGTAAACATACCTCATACGCTTGAATCTGGGTCACGAGGCCGTAGAGAATGTTTACAAAGCTCAAATTGTTTACAAAATAATTCGGTCACTGGGACACTAGTTCGAATACAGTAAAAAGAAAAAAAAAAATGACCTTGATTAGTGGATATCGTACTTAGGTATTAACTTCTAGGAACGGGATAAAATTATTATATTGCGCAATTATTAGGAACAAAAAGAAAAAAAAAAAAATTTAAACACTATTTTTAATTTGAACGTAAAGAGGTATCTACAGACCTAAGCAATTGAAAATTAACAGATTTATTATAGCAGTTCAAAAGGGTGTATTGAAGATTTACATGAAACAGTTGATAAATCACGGGATAGTAAAAAAAGGTGTATTGAAGATTTAACATGAAACAGTTGATAAAGCACGGGATAGTTCAATAGGGTGTATTGAAGACTTACATGAAACAGTTGAAAAATCACGGGATAGCTTAATAAGGGGTAATGAGGATTTACATGCTTCAATTGAGAATCACGGGATAGCAAGAATTTATCAAAAGTTGAACATTGGAGGGGAGGGAAAGAAAAAAAAATACAGTTCAACCAACAGAAGGCAGTGGTCGCTTCTGTAACAAGGACCATTAATCAAACCATAGAGATGGCGGATCTCTCAAACAAAACCGTCAACAAAACCAAACAAAAGCTTGGAGTTATGGCGAATCTCCAGAACACATCGCCAGATAAGATCTTAATGTACTAATATTTATTTATATTTCACACTATTCTTACGTATATATTCGGTATCAATCTGAAAATTTCGCAGAATTTGATGGGCGAGATCCGAGCTCGGGATGCGTTGCAAGTAGTTTCGTATTGCGAGTTATAAACCTTCCCAAAACGTATGTTTACATATATATCTTTTTATGTACTGTTCATTGAATGAAACGAACTCACTTACAATTAGTGCTTTAGGCCTGTCGGGTCACTCTCGTCTCATTTCTTGAACGTGGAGGGAGGATTCACGACCCGTAACTCCACACAAACCCGTGAGTATATGATTGCATATAGGACGAAACCGGTTCGCCCTAAGTAAATAGTAAACTTTGGAGGAGTAGGAATTTGGAGGTATCTGGGCTCGGGGGAAGACCTGAAGGCAGTGCATGATGGCGAAGGAAGGTTCATTGGGACGCGATAACTTAGGTATCAATCAATTGAACCGTGCCAAAAGACTGTGCGAATTTTGGGAGGACTCCTGATCACCCTGCTTACTTGATGGAGGCAGGAGCCAAATTTTGCCAGAAAAAGGGTTATTCTGAGTTCGTCAAATATGCAATTAACTAATTACATTAACCTACTAAATCCATCTTTATATGTACCTTATAGTAGCTGAATCTAAACGGAGGGGCGCCCAGCAAATACGAGATACAATCATAATCAAATTTACTAACATTTAACCATTCGAGTTATATTTAATTATCTGTTCAATTAGTCATGTGTAGTTTCGATTAGTATTGCTTATTCATGAATTCATTAGGATGTAGGGAATCATAATAAACGTCAAAGGGAAGTTAGTTCATTTAGAGAAATTACTTAAGGTTAAATTTGCAAGAGAGAGACCAATACAGTTTGAAATTCAACACTCTGTTTAGAATCAAGAGGGTTACCACAAAATTTAAAGTAATTAAAGTCCTATATCATAAATCAAAAAATTACACAACGTTTGATGGAGTTTAATTACAACCTAAATACGAAAATATTTACGTTCAAAGTCGTAAATAACGTATTTATTAGTTAAGTACATATATCGCTAAAGGTATGTAGTACAAGGGAGCCTTAAGTAGCTTTCTGTAGTTATCAGAGGAAATAAGGGTCCAAATTTATAAAGGCTTGTGTGACGTAGGGGAGGAATTTTCCATCCCTACCACACATATGCAAAGCCTTAAGAATTTAAATATCGATCAGAGCCAAGAGAAAAGACGAAATATTACGGCTGGTGCCAAGTGCCCAGGAGTAAATAAAATACAGACAAATATAAGAGAGTAGAAAAGAGATACATCACAAGGACTTAGCCAGCCGAGGAATCGAACACGCGACGCCCGGGTGGGACCCAAACGCGATGCCCACTCAACCACTGACCGGTCATATGCAAAATATTCGAAAAAATTTCATGGCATAAGCTAATCGGTATGCCAACATCATCAGCAACTTCTATGATTGTGATTCGGCGATCGTTCATAATCATTTTTTTCACTTTTTCCACGTTTTCATCGGTTGTTAATTTTCTGGGGCGTCCGAGGCGTTCGTCAGCTTTAACGTCTTCACGGCCATCTTGGAAACGATTATACCACTCGTAAACCATTGTTTTACACATAGCAGATTCACCATAGGCATTTATTAACATTTCACACACTTTGTTACACTTTAATTTTTTTTACGCAAAATTTGATACAAATTCATTAATTCATTTAAAAAAAACAACAAAAATCACCGAGCTCATAAAAACACGTCTAACTTCAGCGGCTGCCACAGACAAACTAAACAATGAATACAGCTGACAATTTTATCATACTCCAGGGGCATGTATACCAACATAACAAAAAAATTGACAATCAGATTCTCCAAAGACTATCCAAAACTCTCCAAACCCGTGATTTTAACTTTTCCTCATTTTTCCTAAAAATAAATTTCCTCATTTATTCGAATGAGAATTGGACATTGTTTCATTCCTTCTAACATTTTAAAATTTAAATCCTTGACAATGACACATTCTGTGGTCTAAAAGTGGCAACTTCATTTCACATATTTATTGGTTATTCCTCTCTAAACCAATATCTCCACTTCTTTCAAGAATTATCTAAAATTAACTCCCTTCCAGGCAACATCTCACCTCTTCTGAGTCCGCATTCGACTCCAATCTTCCTTATAATTATGAAATTTGACCAATTTAATTCAAATTAATATGTAAATTCGTATTCTCTCTCTCCATAACTTGAAATGATGGCCTAGAACATCCTTGAAAGGAGAAGGTCAGAAATGTTCGAAAAAAATGTGTTCTGTGGATTACACAATCTATATATAATATTATAAATGCGAAAGTGCGTGTGTTTGTTTGTTTCGCCTTCACGCCTAAACCATTAAACCGATTTTTAAAATTCTTTCACCAATAGAAAGCTCCATTATCAGCGAGTAACCTATGCTGTATATAATGGTAAGTTCTGGCGTTATGAAATTTGTATAAATTAAAATGTATATAATTGTTGAATTATTTGACGTGCGCTGTCATTTTGTTATTTGTTAGATAATTTAGGTTACTATGGAGATCCCTTTATATTATAAATCCGAAAGTGCATGTGTCTGTTTGTTACACTTTCACGCCTAAATCATTAAACCGATTTTAAAAATGCTTTCACCAATATAAAGCTACATTATCAGTGAGTAACATATTATAAATGCGGAAGTGCGTATGTTTGTTTGTTAAACCGATTTTAAAAATTCTTTCACCAATAGAAAGCTAAATTATCAGCGAATATCATAGGCTGTATATAATCTTAAGCTCCTTCGTTATGAAATTTGTATGAATGAAAATGTGTGCATTTCATATATTTTAGCGGCATGGAGGAAAGGCAGGTGCTATACTAGTTTTGCTCATTAAAAAAACTGTTTTTAAAACAACTACCAAATCGGTTTACGGCTCATAAAAAACACGGCATGATAAAGTAAAAAATGCAATAAAAAATTATTTAATAAGTCATTTTTTATTATTTAAGTATTTACTTTATTAATAAAGTAAAAAAGTAATGAAAGGTTTATTGGACTAGCCAGGTTTTCCAAACAAAGTAATAAATAAAATATAACTATTTTACCACAGTTTTTCGATGTAGGCACCCGACCTATGTTTTGATAAAATGGTTCTGAGTGATGAAATAACTTTTAGGATGATATGTATAATAACTAGATACATCGCGTGATGGTTGAAATTGCTTCATCGCGTCGAACAACTTTCTCGAATTAAAAAAAAAAAAAACGAGTGCAGTTTACACGCGGTAGAAGCGAAACTTTACCAAAATAATCTCAACCAGTACTTGAAAAGTGAGGTCATAATTAAAGCGACCAACGAGCGACGACCAACGTAATTTCTGTTTCATATCTCAACCAATAGGAGCCTTTATAAGTGACATCATAATCAAAGCGGTCAATGAGCGCAGTTGATGCGTCGCAGGTGCAGTAATCGTCATTTCCGTTTCATCCGAAATTGAAATCATAGCAGGGCTAAAGAAGTTTCGCTTCAAAAAATTAGAGTGTAATTCACACGCGATAGAAACTAGAAAGTCGCTAAATGTCGCTTTCATTTGCCTGTTTATTTTAAAGTGGTTTGAAGATTGGATATTGATTTATGACAACAAAAATGTTTATTTTTTATGGATTGCATAGGATTCGAACCTCCGTCCGCTGGATTTTTCTGGCCGCTGATATTTTCGATGCACTATACCGCTGCGATATGGGACGCGCTCGGCGAGGCGCGAATTTACGCATTATATTCCGGCGACCCGTAAAAAAACAAAGCGGCCAATGAGCGCAGACCTACCGTCGCTTCCATTTTATATCTCAACCAATAGGAGCCTTGAGCGCAGTTTGATGCTTTGCAGGTCCGTTTCATCCGAATTTCAAATCACTCTAACGGGACTAAGGAAGTTTCACTTCAAAAACTGACAATTTTATTATATTACAAAGGATCGGATAATGTTGCCATTATACACAATAAACACAAAAAAAACTTTAGAAAGAATCTCAAAATTTAATATTGTGATATTTGATATCATGAAATTTGATATCGTGATATCCAATAACGTGATATTTAATAACGTAATATTTAATTTCGTGATCTTCAATATCGTGATCTTTAATAACGTGATATTTAATATCTTTTTCCCAGGCTTACTAGACTTAGTAATTTAAATTTCTAACAATTTTTTAAAAAGAAATTGATATAATTTACAGATATAATCCCGTAGAAAACGGTCGTAAGTCAAAAACGTAAATTTTACAGCAGAGCGAAAACAGATAATAATTATGATTGGTGAAACATGCCGTCCCGTTGAAAAGAGACACTAGCGACATCTCGCGAAGATAAAGTGATGTAACTTACATAAATACGATTTTTGTGGGGCATAGATAATAGATAATCACAATCACTTTACTATTCAAAGACAAACAGAACATTTTGACTTACGACCCTTTACTACAACGTGTGCGATATGCCTTTCAATGCTTTTAATGTCTTTCAAAGAATAATAGCAAAATTTTTGTTTATCAAATCAGACGTTTTACATATATTTTTCTCCATCGTTTTACTGCATCTTTCGTATTTTAATAGTTAGGTTATATTGAGCCGTTAATTCCAGGGAGCAAATAAGGTAATACATTTAAGCAGCCGCGAGGGACAGCAAGTTACGTTAGTGTACACAGCGTAGTGTAAATTGTACAACACACAGTACTATACCTATATATTATACTGAATGGGACAGTATATTGTACTTTGTATTAACCTTTTCAACTATAACCTACAATGGTATATTTATTATTATTTTTTAATTGATTAACTAACGTTTAAGACAAGATTTTTATGCATAGCACAAAGGGTAACAATTATTACAAGCAATAATTATCAGCCTGAAACACTCATCTACATTGAAAAAACCTTCCAAGAAAAGATACATGCCGCCAACGGGACTTGAACCCGTGTCCTTCTGATTGCAAATAAAGTTGGTTTTTTTCAGGTGGAAAAATGTAATAAACAGTAATTGTTGAATGAAACACTAGTATATATTGAATTATTTGGCGGGTATTAGATAAGCCGCCAAAGCTCAAGTGGTGAGAGCACCTGACCGGCAATCAGAAGGACACGGGTTCAAGTCCCGTTGGCGGCATGTATCTTTTCTCGAATGGTATATTTGTTGCTTGACAACAATGATAGGTAGTTATTTATAATTTATTTTTTACATTAGCTTCACACAGGAGCCCCGAGGAAAATATTTTCCCTAAGGGCCAATATCATCTTAGGGGATGCTGTAGGGAGGTTTTTTTTAGGGAAATAAAGGAGAGGAAGTTCTGAGGAATAAGAGGTGGGTCAGTGTGTCCAAGAGTGACGGACGTATGAACCCCTTCGTCCAACTTCGGTGCAAAACGATGGTTCGAAGGTTCCGGGTAGAGAGGTCAAAAGACCTCCCTTAATCATTTTCTCGGTCCGGCCCACCACGCAGCAGGTGAGCAGATGCATCGGCCGCCAATACCTTGATAAACCTCACCCCGTGAACCCGGCCCCCCCTGCCAAGTGACCAAACGTATTGAACCACTGACCTATGGCAGAGGTACTGGCTATCCAAGAAATGGTTTCCGGGGCGGCGGTACTCATACCCGCCTCCCTAATTACCAAACTTTAAAAATTATTTCTAATTTCATTCGTAAGAACACTCGGGGGGAGTGTTTTTTACAAAATATGACAAATCAAATCTACACCTTACGCAATTTTTTTTTAAAATTACTTAAAAAACATTCTTACGGTTTAAAACAGTTATAATATTCAATCTCCTTTTTTCAATTTATTGCCGGTATTTAGCCTACCAGATTGGTTTAAAGATATCCGTGATAGCACACCGTGACATCGGAAATCGTGACATCAGGACATTTTTTTCATATGCATACCTCACAAGAGTCCCAGCTGCTCCTCTGTGGTGCCAGTGAGACTATGGCATCCCCAATTGGGGTATGTTGGCTGAAGGTAGTGGAGAGGGGAAGAAGATGAGAAATAGGAAGGTGGGGAAATACCTTGTCTATTTAGATCTGGTCCCCAAACACGGCTAAAGCCATTTCAAGCATCTTTTCAATTCTGAATGGTGATCTTACACCAGGGCGATACTCAGAGTATCTACCACTCTGGAACGTTCCGCAAATATACTATATAATATTTTTAAATGTATTAATTGTGAAAAAACACAAATTAAATAAATAATATCTATATATTATTTATTTAATTTGTGTTTTTTCACAATTAATACATTTATTAAATAAATAATATATACATATATATATATATATTTTTTTTTATTAGTAATAGAAGGTACATAAATTACAAATAAATTTTATTTTGTAATGTTTTAAAATAAATAAACAATTGAATAATTGAATAATTGAGTAATAATAATAATTACCATAATTGAATAATAATAATATATAGATATTATTTATTTAATTTGTGTTTTTTCACTGTATTAATTGTGAAAAAACACAAATTAAATAAATATTATTATTATTTATTTAATATGTATATATTATTATTATTCTTATTATTATTACTCAATTATTCAATTATTCAATTGTTTATTTATTTTAAAACATTACAAAATAAAATTTCAATGCGTTTTAAAAGAGTTTTAAGATTAAAATTTAAATAGGTTTAAGTAATTTATATTTCAATGAAGCACAATCATACTAACAACAACAAAGCTTGTTGTCTGAATTGTGCTTCGTTGATATTAAACATATCGTGAAGTGATTCTATTTAACAACCGACTGGCATAACCCTGACATCTCCCGACTGGCATAACCATTGGCAAGTTAGTTCTGCAAGCCGGGAGATAAAACAGTCTATGCTGTTGATGACGGAGATAACCATCGGGAACATAGAAACTAATGCTCTCCACGATAGCCAAGTTTTCGAACCTTCCACGAATCAGTCTGAAGAAATGTGTAACAATGAGCACATCCCTTCTGACCCGTAGAAGGTTCACACCGAGCATGCCCAAGAGAAAGTGGGTAGGGTAGAGCCACGGATAATAGCCATACTTCCTCAGGTAAAGAAATCTCAAAAACTTCTTCTGAACCCTCTCCAACATGAGGGAATACTTCACTTGGTGTGGGCTCCAAACCACCAACCCACTCTCAAGCCTACTCCTAACCAAAGCATTTGCATTTGCACACGCCGGGAGACGATCCCGCTACCTTCGAATTGTGAGTCAAGGTCAATTATCATTGTGATATCGGAACATGGAACGTGATTAGTCTATTTATTTATTTTTTATTAAATCATTATATTGGAATTTTACCACGAATTGTCAGTATCAAACATCAAAATGTAAAAAAAAATAGCGTTCTCTGTATAAAAATAGCTACCACCTGAACAAGTAGCCAAAACCAAATAAAATAGTTTGCAAAGTTACTTGTTTAATCCAAAATTGTTTATGAATTAGAGCTTCAGATGCACTTGTAATGAATTTATAAATACTGATAATGAAACAAAACGAAATAGTGTTTGCTGGAATTTTGATGACAGTGAAAAACAAGGTATGCAAGGAAAGAGGATAACCAATCACTTACCACTGTATCTCCGCGAAGGAGCATTTTTTTTTTTTACATTAACTCCACACAGGATGCCCTGAGGAAAATAATTTCCCTTAGGGCCTATGTCATCTGAGATGCTGTGTTGAGGGTCTTTTTGAGGAGAGGAAGGAATGAATATTGGTCTTGAAGAGACCCATGTTGTAGGAAGGAAGAAACACAGAGGCCGGCTAGAGCATATGATATAACCAAAATATTATTTCGTTCGTTTATGATTATCCCTACAACAAAACGATTATAAACTCGATATTAAGTACTTCTGAGATGGTTAAATTCCTTTATTTTGTTTAGGAAAAACATCAACAACTCGCTTCCAAGGTAGTTTCCAAAATTTCTTCAGTTTTTCACAACAAATGCACTCAAATGTTCACCATTTTCTTGCCATTGTTCCAAATTTTTTAATACTCACCCAGCAAAGTAATGATTAAGAAGAGGTTGAAAATAGATAGATGAAATCTCGGTAGGAACTAAGCATATTCTGAATTCAAAACCAAACACCCTTATACAAGAAATTTGAAAAAAATCGAAAAATTTTATTTTCTCTGGAGATAGAGTAAAAATGTGAAATGAATATATTTTCAACTGTACGTTCGATACGAAAGGGTTAATGGTTTAGTTCAGATGCTGGGTTCCAGGGATTAACATAATATTGTCCAAATAAACACACTAAACTTGCCTAAGGAACAGTTGTACCTATAAATCTACAGTAATAGTTCACTGGAATATTAACAAAATGTTATCTTACATTACTAGACCTGAAAATTCCGCATTTGCGATAACGCGAATCCGATTTTTTACGCAAAAAACGCGTATTTAGCCGCGTTCACGAGAATTACGCGAAATTTGAAAATTTCTTATTTGGTTAACTCGATTGTACCATGTTTACCTTAGACGTCTCCGAATTCTTCCACTATTCAAATTCGAACCATATATATAGTTGATCAGTCAGACATCTCCAAAAAGTCGATATACGTATAAGTTGAATATTTTTTTGTTTTTGTTTTACATTAACTCCACACATGAGGCCCTAAGGAAAATAATTTCCCTCAGGGCCTATGTCATCTGAGATGCTGTATTTTGGGTCTTTTTGAGGAGAGGAAGGAGTGAACATTGGTCTTGAAGAGACCCATGTTGTAGGAAGGAGGAAACGCAAAGTCTATATGTAATATAAAAAAAAATATTAGGTCCTTACATATGAAATTGGCGTTTTGCCGTATCTTCTCTTTGGTTAGGAATTCCAAATTCAAATTTATACAGCTATTTACTAATGTATTTGTGTCTCGAAAATTATAACTCATTTGTTTTTTCCTTAATTGTTTTTTTGGAAAACTTAAAATATCGCGTTATTTACGAGTACGAGTTCCACCGTGGCACTAGTGCTGCAGAAACGGCTCGAAGGATTAATGATATATATGGCGACGGTGCCGCAAAAGAAAACACAGTACGTTTTTGATTCCAACGTTTTCGTTCTGGAAATATCGACCTGCAGAACAAGCCCGTGGACGGCCGGAGACCAAAGTTGATAATGAAGAATTGAAGGCTATATTTTGTGGATAAATACCATCGTGTTCAAGGTCAGCATCTGTTTCACGGTCAACCAATTTAGTTCCTTTAACATTTTAATATTTTTTGAAAATCTGTTTCGTCGAAGAATTATTCTCATTGCCCTGTTTTGGAGAATATTTGTTCTATTTTGTTACATAGGAAAAGTATACTTGAGCAGTAGTTGAAGTGTGGAGCAATAATTGAATTGTATATGGTGATTGCAGTTTTTCTAGAAATTTTTGGCCGAATTCTTCCAAAAAAAGATATATATATATATATATATATACCTATATCAAATCAGTGTAGCCGGACTCTCAGTAGAACTAAGCAACAGCATCCTAGTGGTCAGTGCTAAGTTAATAACCAAATACCATGTCTAGAGAACCCTCTGGGTCCTCCTTGGGAATTAAAGTAACCGTGCCCTAGTGTAGTGGACATTACTTACCCTGCATCTTTTTGCCCAACTAAGAGACCGCGGGTCCTATATTCGATCTTTCATCTTTCCTCTGATAGTTTAATACTTAACTGCAAAACATCAGGGTAGGTTTCAGGACTACATTGTAGACTACTAGCTTACCTTAATTGAACACTGTTTAATATATTTTTAAATTTACTTACTTATGTTGTTATACAGCAAATGCAAAAATGTTTGCAAGATGGTTTCCACCTTCTTAAAGGTGAAAATTTTAATACCACTGGAAAAAGTAGCAAAGGAAAAGTTTATTGAATTTATATCCAAGGTATGGCTATAATTCTCTCTATGACACACGGCAATACGTAGTCGTGTAAAAGCTAAAGGACATAAATTTGATCGTAAAAGTGAAAGTGACACCGGTGCTCCTTTGCAGAGACAGGTACGAACTAGAAAAATATAGGCTACTAGTGAGTTCCCGGCATGCGTTGCTAATGCACTATATAAAGAAACGATTTCTCCCTGCTTGTCCTTTCCCATTCGTCCCGTTCCCTTTCTGCCTCCCCTTCCCCTCACGCGTCCCCACTCCACTTTCTCCATCTTCCCAGTCCCCAATCCCCTCTCCCGCTTCTCCCGTCCCGTGAACCCCCCTCCCGAGTTCCTCTCCCCGCTCCCGCATTCCATACATTCAGTCCCGGTACATTCAGTTTTCAAACAGCTCGCGTGCAACTTATTGCAATTTTTGAACAAATTCCATAATGCCAGAGCTCACCAGTATATATAGATATAATTTTAGTTATTATTGAGAAAATTGGTGATATTTTGCGACTCGAGTGATGATGTGTTAAAATTTTTTTATCTTGCAGCTAAAAATGAGGCCGTACGTTGGAAAAATAAATGATGCGGCGTTTTTGACGTAAAGTTAACTGCATTTCATACGATGGCTATTCAAGCTTGTCGAAACTATAGACAAAGAAGTATTTAGAATATGTGATAATCATGGACACATGAATATATCTGGACCTGCTCTAAGTGATAAAAGCGTATTATTTCCCCCTCCCCATACCGGTTCCATGGAACTGGCTGGGCTTACGAGAGCCTCGCTTGAATCTAAAAAATGTGACGTCATCATTCTTGTCCTGACCAGCGCCGAGCTCACATCGTACATTTTACGAAATAACACGCCAAAAATGAGAGCTTGTGCTATACATGCTATACCCTAAAATATGTGGACACAGCGAATGTGGGCGGTTCTCCAATGAGCTCGTCTCTGGTTACAGGGGTAAGTAAATTATGAAACATTTGTAAAAGTGTCTCAACTATTACGGCAACAAAATATTCCTCTATGAAAATCGGCGAACTTTACTTTGCCGCATTTGGACTTCGCAAATATGTTAATAACATGGCGAGCAATTTGCGCCCCCATGTAAAAAGGTCTATTCATTCAAAAGCAGATTTTGCTTTTAAGAACTAAATGGTGATATTATAATGCGAGATGCCTATATAGTGTCAGGTGGATTTTTTAACGAATAACAGTCATCTTTCCCCTCTTCGCCCCCCATAGTTTGGTTTTACCCCTCATCTGTATCTTCTCGTCTATTAAATTTGGATGTCAATGGTTCCTTACATTATTTGAAGGAAAATATGTAAAGAAATTTGGGTCTCCGGTGACTTTTTTATATTTTCTTCCATTTTTTTCTCCAATTCAAACAACGAAATAAACATCTACGTGTCGTCACCAGACACTCAGCTGAGTAATCGCCCAACCCCTCACCTCATTCTTAACTTCCAAAACCTTGTGATTTTTTAAAAACATCAAAAAAATCATCGAAGATAAAAATTTCAATTATATATTTTTATTCCAAACTAGCTGGTCCCGGCATGCGTCGCTATGCCACTTAATAAAGAAATTGTTTCTCCCTGAGTGTCCTTACCCATCGTCCTATTCCCCTTCCGCCTCCCCTTCTTCTCCTGCGTCCTCTTCCCCTATCGCGTTCCCACTCCGTCACCTCCACCTTCCCTCTCCCTACTCTACTCCCCCGCCCACCCTTCACCGTTCCGCGAACCCCCCTCCCGAGTTCCCCTCCCCCTCCCAGGTCCCCCTTCCCGCGTTCCCCTTCCACCTTCCCCGCCTTCCCTCTTCCCTTTACCGCTCCCTCGTCCCACCAACCCTCCTCCCGCGTTCCATATATTCAAACCCAGTACATTCAGTTCTTAAACAGCCCGCGTGCCACCTTTTACAATTTTTATTCAAATTTACATTTTTCATGTATATTAAATTTGGTACCTAACATAGGTACCTATTTAAAATATCTAAAATTCTTGATTCGATTCAAAATATTAGGGGAGTACATACTTTAAATAAATTTTTCAACTTTTCAAAAATAGAATCCTGATTGCACAATCATTCATTGTTTTGCAAAATGTCATTCTCTAACACGCGAACTGTCAAACGTACGATGTTTTCTGTTATTATCTAATTTTCTGCGCAATTTTCTTAATTTTTCTCTCCGTAAGAACCATCCTCGAACTTCAAGGAATATTCTAAAAAAAGAATTAGCGAAATCGGTTCAGCCGCTCTCGAGATTTGCGCTTACCAACAAATTTAGCGATTCATTTTTATATTATAGATAATGTCAACAATCAGCAGTTGTTGTAAATCAAGTTTAAATCCATTAACACCCAATTCTAAACCCAAAAATCCTAAGAAAAATGGGAAAATCTGCGTTATTTTTGAGGAAAATACGAATTTTTGTAAACATTTTTGTAAAAAATTTTGTAAAAATTCGCGTTATCGCAAACTCGAATTTCGCAGTTCGCCTCTGATTTATTTGATATACGTTACGGGAGAGCTAAAAGCCTTTTACTATCTACAGATATTGCCTTTTTGTTATTATATTCCTTCGCCCGCCTCTGTCCGCAGCTTCTTCTACGTGCCCTGCTTGTAGAAGACGCGATAGAAGATAGGAAAGGAGAAGGGCCGGATCTAAGATAACTAGATAGAATACAGAAGATACGATAGGTGAACCGCTGTCAGATGGTGGTACGGAGATATTAATTTCAGAAAGCTGACACCGGCCAAACACGTGCCCTCTAACCTCAAACGGCAGTAAACTAAAACATTAAACTCAATAAATAGAATGTAATATTTTTAATAGGCACCAGCCCTAGTACTAGTTAATAAATTATTTTTGAATAAAACTTATTTACGCAGGCTTGACTTGGGGAGTAAGCTGGTGAATGTGTGAAGAGAGCGTTACAAAAAGCGAGGCGAACGGTAGTTAAGAGGGAGATATAAGTTAGTGAAGAGAGAGAGAGACAGTATTACCTTTCGTATATTACTGTAAGGGCAAGAGAGAGAGGTGCGAGCACACATTTTCTTTCTCTCTTTCTCTCATAGCCAGTTACATTACACTGTACAGGCCTATTGTCTGTATCACACTGTACAAGCAAGAGAGAGCAGTGCGCGCGTACATTTTTTTCTCTCTTCCTATCATATAGATGGAGCCAAAGAAGTTTTAATTCAGTCGTGTGGTCTAAAGCACACCCGTTTTTTTTATGTTAATGATGCGCAAGAGTCCCAATTGCTCCCATCCGGAGTCAGTAAGACCATGGCATCCCCGATAATTGGGGTATTTTGTTTTTATTTTTTTATAATGATACCTCACAAGAGTCTCAGCTGCTCCCGTCTGAAGCCAGTGAGACTACGGCATCCTCAATTGGGGTATGTTGTGAGGCTGAAAGTAGTGGGGAGGGGAAGGAGATAGTGAAGAGGAAGGTGGGGAAGTATCCGGCTATTCAGATCTGGTCACCAAACACGGCTAATGCCATTTCAAGCAACGTTTCAATTCTGAATGGTGGTCTTACACCAGGGCGATACTGAGACTATCTTCCACTCTGGAACGTGCCGCAAATATATTATGTTAAATGAATAAATTGTGAAATAACACAAATTAATCAAATGAAATTTATTTACCATATTGACATTCGGAATGCGAGTCAAGAGCCTTACCGCTGGACTACGCCGGCCGTCGTGAGGTTGAAGTTGGTACGTAGTGAAGATGTACATGGCTGTTCAGATCTGGTCAAACACGGCTAAATCCATTTCAGGGCGATACTAGAGTATCTTCCACTCTTATAAAATTATTTAAGCCAATTAAAGTTAATAAGACCTAAAACCCACTTCATAGTAGTAAATACTCAATCATCACTCGAGTTGTAAAATAAACCAATTATCCCTAATAATAACTGAATTTCATTAAAAATAACGCGAATTTCAACGAAAAATATCGCATAATTTTCAGCTCCCAAATCAGTCTTTATAAACTGCCCGGCTTCACCCGAGATTTAAACACTCTTCAATTGAGTCCCCTGAGGTTATTTGCGATTATGCACATTTTTTGTCTAAAATAAAACGTCACTTTAACAAAAACTTTGTGTTATTTCCGCTTCCCAATTAAAGCTCTATAAATGAAACATTTTTTAATGTAGCCGAATACTAAAAACTGTTTTTGAAAGGTTATAAAATAAGCTTTCAAATTGTTATACTTTAAATAAATATTAACATTTGTAAAAATTAAAATTAAGAATGCAAACATAAAAAAATGTAAAAATTACTTACGTGATGTTTTTATGTAAAAACGGTACTAAAATTACGGATTTTGTAAAAAAACAGTACTTATTCTATTGTATAAGATTATAAATAATGTTGTCACCTCACTTTTTTATCATTTCATATAAAAGTATTCAATAAAAATGAACAATGTACAGCGGCCAGTAGGCGATTTGGCGGGTAAAATAAATGTCAATCGTATGTCTGAAAAAATAGGTCTTTTTATGTATTTCTATGGACATCTTCAATAGGAATGTAAAGCTTGTTTTACTATCGACCTTTTACTTTTTGTTTTAGGGATGTCACTAAAACAATAACGGAGTTACAACTATTTCTGTGGAGACGCACTCGTTGATGTGAAAACACGCTTATTGTAGTTGACTGATATTATTGTCATTTTAACGCGTAGGTATATCTGCTTACGTTGCTGACGGGAAAATAATTTATTAATGTAACAATGTTGTTCTTTCAATATCCGTATTACGTTGTAATTTTAATTACTTTGTAATATTATTAGCCTCAACGCAGGCCTGTCATAGCTTGTCATAGTCTTTAAATAATGTAATATTGACACCGGTCACTCAGATCAGGGACTTAGGTGTTATATTTGATGAAAAGTTAACATTTACTTTGCACGTAAATGAAATAACAAATAGAGCTATAAAAATGCTTGGTTGTATATGCAGAACAGCAAGTGATTTCAAGTCACTAGAATGTTTGAAAATATTGTACACTTCTTTAGTAAGAAGCCAGATAGAGTATAATTCCCCCATTCGGTCCCCATTGTATAAAATACATTCCGACAATATTGAAAGAGTACAGCACAAATTTTTAAAATTTGTTAACTTTAAGCTGAATATTCCAATTCAAAATATTAACTATGTCCTTTTGATGAAACAACTAAACTTAATTACGCTGTCAGATAGGCGGATCATCTCTGACCTTGTACTATTAAATAAAATCATTAATAATTGCATTGACAACCCTGAAATTCTCACCGAAATAAAATTTTAAGTACCGACCAGAAATACGAGGCAATGTGCTACCTTCTTCTGTGACAATTTTAAAATAAATTATGAGGCTCATACACCTATAAATAGATTACATCATTTTGGTAATAAATTTGGGAATATTGTAGACATGTTTGCAGATTCTGTATTAGTTATAAAAAGAAGTCTTTATAAGTACTTTAATGAAATGTATGATTTTGATTAATTTTATTTTTTATTATTATTTTAATCATTATAATTGTGTACTACGTACCTGCCTAACTATTATTATCTATCCTTGTAAAAGCCCACTAGGGCGTAAATAAATAAATAAATAGTGAGGTTAAAAATTGAATTTAAACAATAATACCCACCATGTGATGAAACAATACAGTGAAGAACCAACACACAGAATCGAAACTATGTTTGAAGTGGCTTAAGGCATGGTTCGTGATCAGATCTAAATTGCCAGGTACTTTTTGTCTCTCTTACTTATCTCCCTACCTGGGTGTAATATTGAATTCAAAACCAACTTTAACAACAAATTTTTAATATGTGCTAAATAAGGTTTAAAAAAAGCAAATTTTCTTAGAAAACAAAAGAATAAATTAAATAGAAACTCTACAGAGCTCATTTATAAATAATTTATGTTTGCTCCACATTTAGAATACTGCTCTACGATATTATATTTGGCCAATTAAGGAAATTTGAACAAGCTAGTACCTACTGGAAAAATGCAAATAGACTGTTATTTAATGTGTAAATTTTATGTCATCTGCCGGATCTGCCCTGATGAAGGTCACTGCAATCCGATGATGCAATCCCTGATTATGGTCACTGCTGTCCGAAACGTTGGCTACAGAAGGATGTAGCGCAACATGGTATAACACCCCAAAAACAAATAACGAAAATACGTGAAAATCTAAAAAACCTATCTGATATTTTATTATTTATTTATTTATTTATTGCGTTAGTTTGTACTACGTTAGCATATAAATTAGCTCAAATAATGCAGATCCGGCACATCCGGCAGATGTCATCTGCCGGATGTGCCGGATCTGCCGGATCTGTCGGACCTGCTGGATCTGCCGGATCTGCCGGATCTGCCGGATCTGCTGGATCTGCCGGATCTGCCCTGACGATGGACACTGCAATGTTGTCCGAAACGTTGGCTAAAGAAGTAGTTGGTTGGTTCGTTGGTAGCGCAACACGCCGATGGCATAACACCCCAAAAACAAATAACGAAAATAAAATATCCTTTCCATCCCCGCTCTATTTAGCCTCACAACAAATCCAAATTGAAAATGCCGTAGTCGCATTAGCTCCGGACAGTTCGGAAAAGATGTAACTCTGTGCTGTATTCACGTAGAAAAAATAATTCGATTTTAGATTGATCGGTAATGCAGAGCGCCTAAGATATGCCAGTAATGTGAAATGTATATTATTTGTTAATACGTTTAATAAAAATCAAAGGTAAAACGAAGAACGAATAAATTTTAAAACTGATTGAAAATCAAATTGAAAGCCTTTATACTCGTATTATCGAATGTTTTTAGTCAATTTTCCCTAATACGATTACAGCCAGGTAAAAAAACCTTTTAACATGTTGACTTTAAAAAATCGAGTTTAATAAAATCAGAATTCGACTACAAAATGTGGAAATTTCGTAAAGTGGAAAAAGACATTAAAAAGGTGTTTTGTGTGAACTGCTCCCGTTTGATATGAATCTAAAGGTATTAGTGAGGGAAAGGAAATGGGGAAGAGGAAGTGGGAAAGTACCTGGCTATTTCAGATCTGGTCGTCAAACACGGCTAAAGCCATTTGAAGCAACGTTTCAATCCTGAATGGTGGTCTTGCACCATGGTGATTTTGAGAGTATATTCCACTTTGGAACGTGCCGCAAATATAATACTAAAATAATTCAGACATACAGACGCGTCTGAGATCTTTAATTTATATTATGTAGAGATATAGAGATTTGCGGCACGTTCAAGAGTGGAAGATACTCTCAGTATCACCCTGATGCAAGACCACCATTCAGAATTGAAACTTGGATTGAAATGGCTTTAGCCGTGTTTGGTGGCCAGGTCTGAATAGCCAGGTACATCCCCACCTTCCCCTTCCCCAAATCCTTCCCCACCCCACTACCTTCAGCTTCACAACACACCCCAGTTAGGGATGCCACAGTCTCACAGGTTTCAGACGGAAGCAACTAGGACTATTGTGAGGTATTCATATAAAAAAAATATATATGTATAAAAATAAAAGTGTAAAATATTTCAACATGTTTCCAAGATAACGAAGAATTTTCTCATAAAAAATAATTGTTATTTTTGCTTTTAAATCATGAAATAATTGACGAATTTTGTGATCATATAAACTAAATAGCGTGAATTGAATCTCATTATTGTATCATAAATAAAAAAAAAATTATTTGATGCCGTCAAACTGACATTGCGGTATTTTAAATGGTAACGCGCGTTTTCATCCCGCGACAAAATATCCCCGAAAAAATATCCCCGACAAAATATCCTCCGACAAAATATCCTCCGAAAAAATATCTTCCGACAAAATATCTTCCGACAAAATATCCGCGACGAAATATATCCGACAAAATATCCTCCGACAAAATATCCTGCGGACAAAATATACTACGGACAAAACATCCTTCAACAGAATATCTATTTTGTTAGGTTAGGTTTTAGGATATTTTGAAGGGGTATTTTGTCGGAGGATATTTTATCGGAGAATATTTTGTCAGAATATATTTTGTCAAGGATATTTTCTCAGAGGATATTTTGTCAGGGATATTTTGTCGGAAGGTATTTCGTCGGAGGATATTTTGTCGGAGGATATTCTGTCGGGAATATTTTGTCAGAGGATATTTTGTCGTGGTTTTTTTCGGAGGATATTTTGTCGGCGATATTTTGTCAGGGATATTTTATTGGGGAATATTTTGTCGGAAGATATTTTGCCGGAGGATATTTTGTGGGTTTTTTTTTTTCGCAGGATATTCTGTCAGGAATATTTTGTCGGAGGATATTTTATC
Organism: Limnephilus rhombicus; assembly: GCA_929108145.2. Lineage (NCBI taxonomy): Eukaryota > Metazoa > Arthropoda > Insecta > Trichoptera > Limnephilidae > Limnephilus > Limnephilus rhombicus. The sequence goes on along the minus strand of OV815297.1, from coordinate 30,276,949 downwards.
GTGGTTTTTTTTCGGAGGATATTTTGTCGGGGATATTTTATCGCGGGATGAGAAGTCGGCGAACCATTTTAAATATTTGATATTTGGACGGTGCGGTCTACTTCAGCTTTTGTTCAAATTTTGATAATCAACAATATATCCGTTGTGAACATGTTTGTATCATTGTTTGAATACCACCCTTATTTTCACAATTTATCCTTGAATCCATACGAAAATTATGTATAAATCAGGTTTCACAGTCGTTCCTTATAATGTTCACCTGTATTATAGCTGACTGTATTTTGAAAAGTAAATTGAAGGCGGTACTAACAAACGTATTTAAAGTAATTGTGTTTGCACACGGATGTGGATTGTTGATTCGGAGTTTGTACAAAATGTAATCCGAATTTATTGGTTTCAGGGAGCTACGAAGCTGACAAAGGAGGACATTGAACGAGTATTCTCGCTGTATGATAGGGTAAAGTAACAAAATCAAATATACTTAGCAAACAAATTTTTTTAAATAAATATATAATCATTTCTGTGCTATGTAATGTAATGTAATTCAAAATGCTTTAATGACGAAATAATGCAAAAAAGTAAGCGCCTACATATAGGCAATAGGCATAGGCAATTTACACAGCACTTTATGATTTTTTAAGCGCCTAGATATAGGCAATTTATATAGCACTCATTATGATTTTTAAGCGCCTATATATAGGCAATATACATAGCACTCCACGTGAATTTTATACGTCTAAATATAGGCAATGTGCATTGCGATCTGAATGATTTTTAAGCACCTAGATATATGCAATTTACATACCACACTTCGATTTCGAGGGCTTAGATAAAAGTAAATTATATAGCACTCTTTATGATTTTTTAAGCGCCTAGATATAGACAGTTTAAATAGCACTCTTGAAGATTTTTAAGAACTAGATGTAGGAAATTTATAAATCGTTCTTGTGGTTTTTCTAGCGCGTAGTTATAGGCTATTTATATAGCACTGTTGATGATTTTTTTTAGCCGCCTGCACATCAGCAATTTATATTGCAATCTATGATTTTTATGCGCCTAAGATGATTGATGATTTTTTAGGTGCCTATAGATAGGCATTTTACATTTTACATAGCACTCTTGACAATTTTTCTAGGCGCCTACATATAGGCAATTTACATAGCACGCGTGATGGTTTTTTTGGCGCCTATATTTAGGCAATTTCCACAGCACTCTTAGTGATTTTCAATTTACATAGCAGTCTCTATTATTTTTAATTGCCTAGAGCCTTGATATTGTCAATTTACGTAGCACTAAAAGCATGATTCATAGCACTACAGAGACGTAAGATGATTTTTAAGCACTATATAGATATAAGCAATTTAAAAATACTCTTTATGACTTTCACGCGCTTATATATTATAGACAATTTACAAAGAGCACTTGGGGATTTTTACGCTCCTAGATAAAGGCAATTGATATTGCATTCCTGACAGCTTAAGAACTCTTTGAGATTTCTGGGCGACTAGACATAGGCAATTTACGTGGCACTCTTTATGATTTTTAGGCGCCTAAATATGGGCAATTTACAAATAAATCTTTATGGTTTTTAGGCGCCTAAGTATAGGCAATTCACAAGCACTCTTTATGATTTTTAAGCGCCGAAACATAGGCAATATACATTGCACTCTTTGTGATTTTTGAATGCCTAAATATAGGCAATTTACATAGCTGTCGTATTTACCAAACATAAATTAAGTTTTAAAACTTTAAAATCTTTGGCAAAATATACCTTAGGAAAGCAAAGAAGAAGGTTTGAGATTTTTTATCGATTTATAGCAAAAATCTTCGATGGAATTTTAGATTTCGTAGTATTGACAATAAATTTACAATAATTTGGACTTTTAAATTCTCGCACTTATGTTAAACTTCTTTTTTTACCTTCAATACAATTGAATGATATTATTAACGTGTAAATTATATTTTCAGGATAACAATGGCAGTATTGAGAACGAGGAGCTTAGAGGGTTCCTGAAAGACCTCCTGGAATTGGTCAAAAAGGTACTCAATAATTTATTATTATTAATATTATTTTACTTTTGATGTGGTTCTACTGATATGAGCCACTAAATAATCTGTAAATATATAAACTGACGTTGCCAATTTAAATAGAAACCATTGACTCCTGGGCCACAAACAGGTATTTGATATTTTTTACATTAGCTCCATACAGGAGGCCCTGGGGAAAATAATTCCCTTTAGGGCCTATGTCATCTTTGGGGGTGCTGTGTAGAGGGTCTTTTTAGAAATTGTGAAAGCAATACCTATTTTATGTCGATATTGACAGCTGAACGGATATCGACAGGTAATAAATGTATGCTGGCAACATTGGAAGAACTTTCTATAAATTGACACTCCGAAATGTCAAACGCAAAAATATTAATAAATTACCAATGTTGAATTGACATTGACAGGCCTCCTAATTAGGTACCGGCACCGTTAAGTCCTATCAATGATGACGTAGAAGTTCGTGCTAGACCTCTAGGTCTCAGATTATCATAATTTTTTTAACGAATTTCTTAATATTTTTTATATGAACACCGCACAAGAGTCCCAACTGCTCCCGTCTGGAGCCAGTGAGACTATGGCATCTCCAACTGGGGTATGTTGTGAGGCTGAAGGTAGTAGGGAGGGGAAGGATATGGGAAAGCAGAAGGTAGGGAAGTACCTGGCTATTCAGATCTGGTCACCAAACACGGCTAAAGTCATTTCAAGCAATTCTGAATGTCATACACCAAGGCCATACTAACTTTTCACTCTGGAACGTGCCGCAAATATACTATATGTTTTTTTTAAATTATTTAGTTGTGAAATAACACAAATTAACCAAATAAAATTTATTTGCCATGCCAGGATTCGATCCCGCAACCTTTGGATTGCGAGTAAAGAGCCTTACCGCTAGATAACGCCGGCCACTGCTTTCTTTATATGTGATTGCAAGATGTAGACAGTGTCTTGGATGAACACATCAATTTTTATTTTTGAAGTGCGATTTTTGATGTCTAGGATAAATATTATATATATTTATAATGGTATACCATACCAGTAAAAAACTAGAGTTTTAAAATATATATTTTATTTTTTTACATTAGAATAAAATCCCTCTGGGCTTATATCAGCTTTATGAATGCTGCTTTTTAGGGAAAGAAAAAAGAGAAGTTTTGGAAATGAAAAATATATGGGGGTGGGTAGAAATCTGGGGATCAATGTTTCCACGACGGACGAACGAATCCATCGCCCCCACTGTGTGCAAGGCAATGGGTCGAGAGACTCCGCTTGGCGAGGTCAAAATATCCTAGCTAAATGCTTCCGCCCCCAAGACCTAGACAATCCTCACCCCATAAACCCGGGCACTCCTGCTAAGTCACCAAACGTAAAAACCACTTAGGATGACCTATGATAGGGGTGTTGGCTTCCCATACCAGCCTCCCAAACTGAATTATTCCTAAAATCGTATTTGTAATTTCCAGGATTACGACGCTCAGGACCTCTTGGACTTCGAGGAGACGATCCTGCAAGGAGTGGACTACAACGACGATGGCAAGATCAACAGAAAGGAGCTCACCATGATCTTGCTTGCCCTTGCCAAACATAACCAAGAGGACGAGGTCAACACCGCTTAGACCAGCCACTTTCCCGTAAAATTTCCATAAGATATTAACGAAAACCAACCAAAGATGGAGGTCAAATGTTAAAAAAAAAATGGTAAAGAAACCATCCCGAAAAAAGACGATTTTGGGTAATAAATGATTAGATTAAATCGATATTTATTTGCGTCGATACGATCGATATATAATTAATAGAAATAAAATTGTTTTACATTCATCATTGTATTGTATCTATTTACTGTTTACATTTGTGTAAAAAATTAATCAAATTGTTTTATCTGTCTATCCATCATTGTCATATTATTTTTCTATTGGTTAAAGGTAAAATTAAAAAAGGGACGTTCATAAATGGTGGTAATTTAATTATTTCAAGAAAAAAACCTTTTCGCAAGTTATGCTTTAAAATACTAACATGAATTTTTGTTTGTCCCTTTAAATATTCAATTCTTTCAAGAAATGCTTATATTGTATCGGTGATTCAATCCAATATTGTATTTATACACCTTTTTTGAAATAATAAAGGCACAAAACTATGGCAGATATGGGTACCGCCGCCATTTATTGAATAACCAACACCTCTGTAATAGGTTAGGTGAGGTTTGTTCAGGTCTTAGCGGCCGATGCGTCTGCCCATCTTCTATGTGGCGGGCCGGATTAAGAGAGACTGCTAGAAGAAGGTTTTTTGATCTCTTTAGCCAGAATCCCTCGACCCATCGCTTTGCATCGCAGTTGGAGAGATGTATTCATACTTTCGTCATCCACACAGCATCCTCTAAGATGACATAGGCCCTGAGAGAAATTATTTTCCTCGAGGCTTCCCGTGTGAAGTTAATGTAAAAAAAATGTCAGTATAAAAGAATAGGCACAAACAAATATTTCATCTCAGTCATTTAAAGCATATCTTGCAAAAAGATTTTTTTTAATAATTAAATTAACGCCATCTATAAACGTGCATTTTTATGAATAATTTTAAGTTAACCCTTAAATTTTGCTCTGTCGTAGATTGATGTATTATATCAGTGTTTTAATATTTGAAATTACCTAATATACAGGCAAATACAATTATCCTGATCCCAGCTAAAGTCACCTCACATGTTTAAGTTAATTCCATGAAAAAACATGTTGAATTCTTTTTTAACAAACCTCACATGAACATGCGTGTTAACGGTTCGTTAAACGTTGCAATTTGCAATGCCAAATATCGAAGACTTCTAGCTTTGTCAAAGTATTGTGTTTAATATTTATTCAAAAAAAAAAGCACGCAAGTTCCACGATACATTTTAACGACGCCATTGAACGCTTTTATTGTTGTCGTGACGATTTACGATTACCGTACGTACCGTGATGGCAAAAAAGGCAATCAACATACGTTCCTTATCGCTATAATCGTAAAGCTTTTTCAAAAGACGAGATACACAATTTACGTGGGTCTGTTTTTTTCAAAGGAAAAAAAAGTCATAATTTTCTTGCATCTCTCTCACACACCGCACCGTAACTCTCAGTAGGCCATTACATTACTAGATACTAGCCGTAACAATAATTTTGAAAGTATGTAATATAGGTACAAGGATAATATTATGAGTGAATTCAAAAACATCAAATTTCCATGCGCTGATGGTTTTGCTTTAGTTCTTAAACATATAATGTTGCCGTTCTTTCTTACACACTAAATAACTACACTCGAAAATCAGACAACCGGTGAACGTATTTCTGCACCCCCCAACGGAAACATACAATTATTATCATACATTTCCCACACAAATATGAAGAAAATGAAACGCAATTCCCGTCGCAAAAAAGTAGTATTTTGGAGAAAACAGTCACACAGTATTTCGTGTGTATAACACAACAGCACTTTGTACGTGTCACCATAATTTCATGTGAAAAAAAGAGCTGCAGTATTATAGCGATAACCACTGGAGCGACAGCGCAATTTAAAACTATTTTGTCCGATTGCTCGAGATTTTTTAGTTATAATTTTGAATATTTTCCGTCCACATTAAAAAAATCATACCTCCGAATTTTAATACAGAGACATACAAACTGATTACAGTTCTATATAGCCAATGAATTCACCTATCGTTTGTAGATTATCACATATTCGTAGGATAAAAAAAATGTTATAAAATCGCAAAATTCTGCTTAATTTATTACAAAAAAGGAAAATTTGCCAAAATTTGCAGCAAAGCAATCCAAGGTATTTTAAATAGTGCCATATTGTGGCAAAAAGCGCTCCAGTGGATAAAGAACATATATTTATTGTCTTTTTGTCGTCACGGTAAATTATAAAAGCGCTCATTGTTAGTAACTCAAACAAAATCGCGGATTGAAGTTGGCGTATTTGGAAATAATTTGAAAACTACAAAATATCATTAATAGTTTTATTATGAATCGAAATTAAACTGAATTCTAACAAAACTACGTTAAAATAAACGAAGCAATTCGTTTTTATAACTGAATTGATCGGTGAAATCCAGATATTATTATTACTTACAATACAAAAGTCATTAAAAGTTTACAACGATGTTATTATAAATTGCGGGCACGAATAAAAGTATGAACAAAACGTATTAAAATCATGAGGAAATGAATTGAGCTATAAACGATTGGTTCTAAACTTTCGTGACGACTTTTCATCGTTTTACGATTTTGTGGCATTTCGACAAATAGGTTTTGAAATTTTCAATTTCATTTCTGTGTCGTGGTTTTCATACAGTTTGACAGTTAAATGTGGAGAGTGTGTGATAAAGTGGATCTGATTTTTTTTTTTGGACGCCGATTTGGGGACAATAATTTGCATGTATTTTTCAACTGCTTCAATCGCCTGTAGCCAGTGAGACTATGGCATCCTCTATCGGGGTATATTGCCAGACTGAAGGTAATGGGGAGGGAAAAAAGATAGGGAAAGGGAAGGTAGAAGTATCTGGCTATTTAGATCTGGTCACCAAATACGGCTAAAGCAATTTCAAGCAAGATTTCTGTGCTAAGTTCTAACAAAAAAATTACGTCTTCCTAATACGTGGCAGGCCGGATCGAGAGAGACTGGTTGAGGGAGACCTCTTGACCTCTCCAGCAGGACTCTCTCGGAACATCGCATTGAACCGCAGTGTGAGGGATGGATACGTCCGTCATTCTGGACACATTGACCCCCCAGATTCCTATACACCCCTCATGCCTTTTTCCTTTCAAAAATTTTCCCTCCTTCCTTAAGAATACCCCCCATACAGCATACTCAAAGATGACATGGGCCCTGAGAGGAATTATTTTTCTCAGAGCCTTCTGTGTGGAGCCAATGTAAAAAAATAATCATACTGCATTTTAAAAAGTTACTCGTACATAATTTTAACTTTGAACCATCTTGGTGTCGCCATTAAAATAAATTTAAACAACAGAAGCGCCTTCTATTTCTTTAGCATTTATTTGTCAGATTGTGTGTTATTAATATATTTTAAATTCTTTGATTTCTCATATTAATGTTTTAAATACGTTCTTAGTCATATTCCGCGATTTTTCACGTTCATGGGTCAGTTTTTATAAGTAAATATAATACTTTTAAATGTTGTTATTTGAGTGTTTGTGTAAAATAATTGTCGTCCATATAAAAACAATTAGTAATAATGTAATAAGAATATATAATATTAATTATACAAAGTAGTTTGATCGTGTAGATATCAATTCCTTTAGACTTTTCAATCTTAACTCAATACTTGCTTCACTATATCAAAACTATTAAAATTTAAAATATACAGCCACCTTTATCTTTGATCTTAGACAATTTCTTTACCTATTTGCATAGTTCTTTGGTAAACTTCTAAGACGTTGATGATAATCGTCAAATTTCCTTAATGTAGGTAGAAATTTAAACAATGCATATTTTTATTATATTTTGTGGTTTTAAAACCTTTTTATGTGTATTCGCATGAAAATTTCAACTGCGTGGGGCTAACTAATTATGGTATTTTAAACCATATTTTTCTTTAGTCAGTTCCTCATTGATGAGGATTGTGATTACCTTACTTCTATTTCCATGGTTTACAAGGCTCATCCACTCCTCGCAGTTCTGCGCTGCATGGAGAGCCAAGGACACTCTAGTACCGGACACCAGTGATACTTGGTCACTCCAGCGCATTGGTGACCTTCCTCTACTTTGTCTGCCAAAAACTCTGCGATAAATCATGAACCACGTCTTCCTACAAATACGACACTTTTCCATTCTCAATTTGGCCCATTGCTAGTCAATCCAAAGGGAACCGTGAATCTAATTTCGTTTCCTGGATATGTAGGCATCGTGGGTCACAATATTTCAGATTTCTTAGTAAAACAAGGAGCATCCAATTTTTTTTTAAATTAGTTTTTGGGGTATTATGCCATGTTGCGCTACCTCCTTCTTTAGCCAACGTTTCGGACAGAAACGATGGCTAAAGAAGGAGGTAGCGCAAGACGGCATAATACCCCAAAAACTAATAACAAAATAATTTTTGGCCGTGAAAATCTAAAATCGTATCCAAGGAGCATCCAAATTTATTATTGACATTTTAAACCACATTCCTTGATCTGTCATTTTTTCCATCCTTAAAGACAGATCCCACAATGTTAGGGCAGAGTATTGACACATTGCTAGTCAATCCAAGGGAGCCTGCTATGCTTCAATACAAAGGACTATCCCATCAATACTGTGATTTAAAAAAATTCTCACTTATTACATTGCTCCGTTCTCTTTCACCTTTTTAAAAGTCGCGTATTTGACTACCCCAGATTGAACTTTCTGTGGTTTGAAAGTAGAAATTTCAGATCACATGCTTTTTACTGTCCCTCTCTAAATAAATAACCTCTCTTTTATCAAGCCTTGTATAAAATCACCTTCCCTGAGTTCAACATCTCATCTCTTCTAAGTCTGAACTCGACTCCAATTAAATTGATTCAATAAATTCGCCTTCCCTCGCTCCTTTTTTTGAAATGATGGCCTAGAACAACACCCTTGAAGGGTCAAAGCCAGAAACATTGAAAAAAACTACAGCATCCATATTAGAGATTATTGAGAGGCTTTATAAAGTGAGGGATGAGAAGAATGGAAAATTAATGGTGTGGGAAGAGCCCGGTTCTTCAGATCTGATCATACGATACCAACAGCTGAAGCCATGTCTTGCAAAGTATCAACTCTGATTGATAGCGTTTCACCAGAGTGATTCAGAGAGTATCTTCCATTCTAGTAAATACCATGCTGGTTTACAATCTTAATTGGGCTTAATTCAGTCGATTTATTTATTAAAATAACTCAAAACTTGTTGCACATACGATATGGCGTCACGCAAGAACTATTGATTGCTAAATAACCCATATATTATAAAACCCAGTAACCTAATAACCCAATGCGTCTACTTCTCCCAATTTTTCGAACCAAATCTTTGGTATGCACGAAGGGCAATTCAAAAAATAAATACTCCCTGTAATATCTATAATTCGTTTTCTTTGTCTATTGACAGATCTGGCTGTGTCATGAAAATGACTGGTGAAAATATATATATATATATATATATATATATTTTTTTTTTTTTTTTTTTTATTAGTAATAGAAGGTACATAAATTACAAATAAATTTTATACAGTATTTAATTACATGGTAGATATATTTGATGTACCCCCATAATTAAGCAAGGCTTGTGTGTATGGGGGGGTGTTATTGTATTGCTTTTTTTATATCATTCAGTTTATTTATATCACATTTAAATTACCATTTAAACGAAGTTTTCAGTATAATTTTTAAGGTGAGTTTTAAAAATTTTTATATTGGTATTCATGTTTCTAATTTTTTCTGGTAATGAATTAAAAAATTTTGCTCCGAGATATTTATAACTCAATTGTCCAATTTTTTTTTACATTTTGGAGTGGGAAGTATTGATGTTTGTCTAAGACTTCTGTTATTTTTAAATGGTGCAACTTGATTTTTAATATTATCTTTATAAATTTGTAATGTTGCATGATAAAAGTATAATGCACTTAATTTTCTGACTTTAAATTGTTTGAATAAAAGTTCTGACGAATATGAGTAGGGTTTTTTTTAAATTGTTTTTATTATTAGTTTTTGTGATATGTAAATTGTTTGTGTTTGATTTGTATATGTACCGCCCCATCCTATAATGCCGTATTGTATAATTGATTGACAGAAAGCGAAGTATGTGGTTCTAAGTAATTTTTCGTTTAAAATATCTCTTAAACATCTAAATATATATGTTAGTTTTCTTATTCTGTTGTTCAGAATATTTATGTGTGGAGACCATTTTAAACGCTGGTCTATTGTTATGCCCAGGTACTATTAAGTATTACTGATATTAATCAGTTTTGCTTTCTATTTTTGAACATGATATATTACATTTGTGGTTTTCTGTATTTGTCACAGAGTGGATTATTAAGTTTATTTCTTTAGGTGTTTCTTGTTTTTTAATGAAAAATGGCAAATAATAGGTTTTTTTAGAATTTAAAGTCAATAGGTTTTTATCAAACCATATATATGTTTGAAAACTTTTATAACGCATTTATTTAAGCATGTCATGCAAAAGAAACATAATGGAACGAAATCAATCTTCCTCCTAGGTACCTACCTCAAAATATGTGTGTAAGAAAAACTCTGGAAAACTTTTGCCAAATAAATTTATTTCAGATCTTGTGTAACATTGTTACGATTTTGTGAAATTTCACTTAAAACATCATCGCGAAAAATCAACGCGAAATGCAGAAGAAATCAATTTTGAAGTTGAATAAAACAATTTTTATTTTTTATTTTATCCACTAAATACAAATTTCATCTGCCGACCGGTTTCTAGGAGTTGTTCTTTTGTAAGAGTAAATGTTACATGACAAAATATCATCGAGAAATTTCTTGTTTAAGTTTTACGAATTTTTAAATCCAATCGAAGATCTGAGCTATAAACAACAAAATATATCAAATGCAGCTCTGCCGGCCTGTTTTGCTTGTACGAAGGGGTGTACACATAGTATTGTCTGGTTTTTTGAAAACTCACATTTGAAAAAACGACCACTCTGGTCATCAATCCTCTCAAGTTTCACCCACCTTAAGGTTCACTTTCGCTTGAGGTGACTTTAAGCCTCGCCACTCAGATTGAATTAATGCCTGGATTATGTATGTAGTATTGGATGGGGAGTAATACAAGGGAAAGAGATTGTAAAATGTATGCAGGGGAAGCCAAATGTAATACCAGGTACGTAATATAATATTAACCCATAGGGTTAATCTATACAAAGTGATATTATGTCATATTTTTAATCCCGCTCGATTTTTTATTTTAAATAGATTCGCTGTTTTTGAACGCATCCAAAATAAAATACAAAACCCTTTCCAGATTTTATCTTTAGAATCTGTATAACTAACTAACTAACCAACCATCACGCCGTTTCCCCGAAGGGGTAGGCAGAGAGGACGGACCGCCAAACAACTCGGTCTTGGCACACACTCTTTGTCTCACTCACATTCATACATCGTCTCAAACATACTCTTCTATTATTCTGACTTTTGACATGGCCCGTCTCAAGTATCTGATTCACTTGATCGTGCCATGTCTTCCTCGGGCGTCCCCGACTTCTTCTTTTTACACTACTTTCTTCGCTCATTCGCTCTACGTGCCCAAACCATCTGAGGGTCCTTTTAATAGTAAACTAACCTAACCTTACCTAGCCTAACCTAACCTAACCAATGGTTTTGTAAATTGTATTTAACGCGCATTTTAAAGGTTATTGTCACTTCACTTTAGTTTTGTTTTACGTAACTCGTATTTCAGAAAAAAATGGCAAATCTTGACCAAAAGATTTGTTTGGCGGCGTTCTATTCTAGATTTTTTTTAATTATGCCGGAGCGTATATAGTAAACTTTTAAAAGCAAAAATAAAACTTAATACTCTCTCTTTCTAAATCTATTTACAATATATGTCTGACTATAACAGAAAAGGAGATAAAACGAGTTTTATGATGATGTGACATCTGGCGATAGATATAATAGTACAACGTGGGTTGAAGGGAATGAGTCTGTAACTTGAATTTAATTGCCTATTTTATGATAAAAACATCAATAATTTAGCAATGTATCAATTAAAAGAAGTATTGTTTAAAACTGCACAAAATATCCGAATGGAAGATTTAGTTTGAGGTTTGCAGATAAAAAACAAGGGAAATTTTTAAACAAACAACATCAATCCAGAGATCAATCAGATTTTTTGGTTAAATATTTTCCGCCCACATTAAAAAAATCATACCACCGAATTTTATTATAGAGACATACAAACTGATTATAGTTCTACATAGCCAATGAATTTATCTATCTTTTGTCGATTATCACATATTTGTAGGATTTATAAAAAAAAATATTATAAAATCGTAAACTTCTACTTAATTACTTACAAATAAGAGAAAATTTGATAGAATTGGCAGCAAAGCAATCCGAGATATTTCAAATAGTGTCATATTTTGGCAAAAAGCGCTCCAGTTGATAAAAGCTATGTTGCAAATGAAACCGTTTTCCAGGAATGTAATCTACGAATACTATTCTCTTTTTTCCTATGCAATACTGAGGCCAATTGAGGGGGGATGGGGTTCAACCCCCTAAATCACCCCTTATATATTTTCTTGTGTTTCTCACTTTGTAGACCTACAGCATTGTACTGTTTCGGTATCTAGGTTTCTATACTACCATTTTCCACCTCCTCTTTTCATTGCATATAACTTACGTTGTTGTATATTATATGTATGTATTTATCAATGTTTTTATTTGTGTAACAAAATATTATTAAATGTTGTGATTTCTATAAACGGTGCTTACTTACTACGAAAATATCAACAACTTGCTTAATGTTTACATATCTATAATAATTATTTTCATCATGTAACCAAAACATATATATATTATCGTTTCACTTTCGATAAATGAATCATTTGTTTAGAGAATTATTAATTGTCGTGCTCGTGTAATAATATATATTATCGATTTATAATAATTACATGTTTTAATTTATAAATTAAGTAGGTACTACATACTACCCTCCTAGCTTCGAAAATTCGATGTTGCTATTGTAGAAAAGCACAAAAACTTTTGGCGCAAATTTCAAACTTATTGTATGTAGATATTTATCAACTTTTATCTGACTATTTTAATGTGAATATATTCTAGTGTAAAAAATATTGGTTTGAATTTAATTGCAAAGTTTATGAGCTGTAATAAATTTTTATTAAACTGTTAAATAATCAAACTGTTATACTGTCAACTGTTCATCAAACTGTTGAACATTTAAACTATCAAACAGACAAGTATTCAATCGTTAAGCATTAAAACTGTTTAACTATGTATTCATCTGTCAACTGGTCAACTGTTAAACTGTCAATCTATTAAACAGCCAACTGTAAAAATGTTCATTCAAACTGTTCATGTGTGTAAAACAATGACCTCTTTAACTCTGAAATTGTAAACTTTTCATTAATAAAACTGTTTAACGGTTAACCGGTTATGCAGTCAACTGTTCAACTGTTCGTCTGTTAAACTATTAATCTGTCAAACTGTCCACTGTTAATATGTTAAACTTTCAAGTGTTCAACTGTTATTCAGTCCGTTAACCGGTCAACTGTTTGTCTATTAAACTATCAACTGTTAAACTGTTAAGCTTTCAAGAGTTAATCTGTTAAACTGGCTTAACGTATACACTGTTAAACTGTTTAATTTTTTAACTAGTCCGCATAAATTAGTTTTGATTTGTCATCGAAACAAAATATTGCAACATATTTTTGAATTTTGTTTTCAAAATGCTCGATATCTTATTCCTCGAATGCGAAAAACTTGTCACCTGTAATGCTAAATATGGATAATATTGTACGAATCAATGTATGAATGTCGATAAAACTATTTGAATCAACTCAATGGAACATATCAAAACTTGGGTAATGCATTTTTACACAAAAATGGTTAACTTTTACTTTTAGTAAAAAATATTTAGACTTTTTCTATGTCTATTTCCTTGTGCTTCTCGTATTTGTCAGAATACGATTTAAAATATTTAATATATATTTCATATTATATAATACATAACCGTTTTTAGAAAATAAAGTAGAAAAAGTGAAATTTTAAAACACCAAAACATATAGCTCTTTATAAAATATTATATTTATTTTATATTGTGTGTTGTGTCTAATTTATTAAACTAAATAAATCTCTTGAGATATTGTAATATGTAATTCTTACCAGCTTTTACTATAATATTTCCACATCTTTACTTAATTCTATGCATTTCTGTGCATACTTAGTGGAACGAAATGAATTGTTCATAAATCGAAAAGGAAATGAACGAAATGTGTTAAAAAATGTCACTAACTAAATAAAATTTACAGAAAATCGAGCTCTAGCGGATAAAATTTGAAACAACGTTTTTTTTCTCTTAATTTGTGTGTATTGGTGTAGTTTCTGTAATCGTAAGGTAAAGGGTAACATTTTCAATAAATATTATAAGGCATTGGAAAGTAGCAACCCTAAAAATAACAACAGATCTTATAAATGCGATAGCTCAGTGGAGGGAACGGAAAAAGTTTCTAAGTGAAAATAACTTTTTCTTTCTTCAACTTACATATGTTTCAATATTTAAATTACTCATACAGATGCATTGTCTGCGTACAGCATAATTCAAATTTCTTATTTGACTAAAAATTGTTTAGTAAAATAAAAAAACGAACTTTTTCAAATAACTGTAAAAACTCAACTAAAACAAAGTGTTCACGTGTTTTCTCTTTTACGCTAAAATCATTAAGGAGTCAGCAAGACAAAAGGCTATTTCTCAGTGACGTTTCGTGAGGACCCCAACAATGATTCTGTCCTTTATGCACTAATACACACAATACTCGTACATATACAGTAAATTATCAAAAGAAATATTTTGTGGAATTTCAACAAAAAGTTTGATCGTGATTAATGTTTGGGTTATTATGCCTGGATGCACTGTTCATCTGTTAAACTGTCAACCGTTAATCTGTTAAACTGGTAAACTGCTAAATATTTAAAATGTTGATCTTTTAAACTGTTAAATTCTAAAACTTCTTCTTCGTCTTCAATGGCGCTACAGCCCATTTCGAGTCTTGGCCTCCTTCAAGATAAGCCTCCACCACCCTCTGTCCTCGGCCGTCGTCTTCCAATCATGGAGTAGTCATGATTGGAAGACGACGGAGTAGAGTAGTAATGTTTGGGTTATTATGCCTGGATGCACTGTTCATCTGTTAAACTGTCAACCGTTAATCTGTTAAACTGGTAAACTGCTAAATATTTAAAATGTTGATCTTTTAAACTGTTAAATTCTAAAACTTCTTCGTCTTCAATGGCGCTACAGCCCATTTCGAGTCTTGGCCTCCTTCAAGATAAGCCTCCACCACCCTCTGTCCTCGGCCGTCGTCTTCCAATCATGGAGTAGTCCTCTTGCATTCTTCCGGACATCATCCTCCCATCTCAGCCTAGGTCTGCCCGCCTTTCGTTTACGCTGTTAGAACCTTCTTCGGTATTCGTGTGCTTGGCGTTCGGTGCACATATCCAGCCCGTCTTAGTCTTTGGAGCCTTAAATGGGTGGAGAGTCTGGGAGCTCATCATAGAGCTCATTTCATTATCGTACATAGATATAAAAGAGCTCATTTCTAAAACTATTTGGCATAAATTGATTTTGATTTGTCATCAAATGGTCCATCATCAATGCAGATGATGGACACTAACGATAGCATAATAACCCAAAAATAAATAACGATAATAATACTTTTGTATGTAACATCACATTTAACAAAAAATTCGAACGCGCAAGCAGAAAAAAATTATTAATTATAATTGATGATTGATGATTCTTAAAATATTTGGATGATGTAAAAGAAAGCCAGATTGGATTATTAATTAATAATAATTCTGCTTTCTTCTTCCTTGTCTTTATTGGTGTCTTTATTCATATAAGCATATGTATTCATATATTCTATAACTGTAATTATTAATTGTAAAAATTAAGTCTTATGAAATAAATTTATCTCAAATGTTAATTTACTTGTTTCAATAATATACCTAGCTAATAGATTTATTTGGTATTGAAGCAGCTTTGGGACTTCTACATATATCCCAAGGACTTGTTCGAAATGTTGTCATGTCCTTTGTTCCTTTCCTTCCTCTTAAACTTAAAGCTTTACAGAAAAAATAGAAGATGACTTAATACTACCCACCGATGCCAGATCTAAAATATTATTTGTTTTGAAAGTACGCACATTATTGATTAAAATATGTGATCACATCAGATTTTGAAACTATTGCAAAATTGCCTTAAACATCGCTCTCATATACATTTTTTATGTGATCTTTTTAATGATAATTTAATGAATTTAATGATAACTGTGCCTTAATAAACCAGTGGATGAAGAAACAAAATCATCTACCATTTGAAGGTAAGGTTTTAACTCATCTTCCTTGTTTCCTAGTGATTAACAGCCTTACTAAAAAAAAACACAGCACGGCCGATAACCTGTGTTGCAGCAGCAACATGAATAAAACCAAAATACACTAAAACACGATAACATTACTAATAAGATTTGATCTTAAAATGTATTTTAAGTCTGGCAACAATGCAATTTTTCATACTGTACATAATTTAATTGTTTGTTTTCCTACAGAACCGCTAGATGGCAGCGCCTTCGCATTCGTCATTCGCGTTGAAAAAAAAAACTCACTTCGTGGGTGTGTGAGAAATATTACACAAATCTGATCGTAATATCTATTAATATGACTAATTCACTATTGCATTCGCATTATTGATATATTTACCGCATTTTTTGTGGTTTTTAATAAGTTTAAGTCAAGTTATAATAACCATAATCATACTTTGAAAATTGAAATGTCAATAAGTATTTTATGTAAAACATGAAAATTCAAATTTACATTTAAAGTATTTTATTTTATGTGAATTTCATAAAAGTGGTGTTTTTTTTTTAAAATATTAATATCTAATACATGTGTTCCTAAACGTATCAATGAAATTAACGGCTTTAGAGTTGCAAGAAATCTGTTATAAAAGTCGGTATTATTTTTTAAGGTTAGTTTTTTGGCAATAAAAAAACTTTGAAATTTTTTATCATTTTTTTTTATTGTATGCACGAGGAAAAAGTAAGGTGACAGTTTCGTTTCAAATTCATTATATAAAAGGTCAGTATTTTTAAAATTTTGTTTTTTTATAAATTTCTGTACACTTTCATCAAATATGTTTTGGTAAAAAAAAAAATCTATTTTTTTTCGCGTTTGAATCTTAATATACGACAGTTTTTAAAAACTAAAGTGTATTTCAAATACACAAATCTAAAAGGTAATTTAATTTAGTTTTTATAAATGGTATTTGTTTTTACGACACCTTCAAAAATAATAAATATATAGAACATTCAAAATAAATTTCAAATTTTGTTCAGATATCATTACCAAGGCGCAAAACTACACGAGCGGTTCTCCCGCCGCGGGAGCTCGCGGTTCACAGGCGGGAGAAATTCGCCCGCCACATGCAGCGGGTCTCCCGCCGCGGGAAACCGCCAAGTTCAAACTACACGGGCGGTTTCCCGCGATTGCATCATTTCGTGCGAGAGAATGTTGTTGATCGGTCGTGCGCTTAAAGGATCGGGCGGTTTCCCGCGGCGGTAGAACCGCTCGTGTAGCTTGGCGGAAAACCGCCACCCGTGTAGTTTGATATGTGCCGCCAGCTTTCTTGAGCGGTTTCCCGCGGCGGGAGAACCGCTCGTGTAGTTTAGGCCTAAAACAGAGATAAACTACCCTCTCAGGCCGTGTAAACCAAGTGTATTTTTTTCCATGAACCATTTTTTTTAATTAGTAATGTTTTCACATCTGCGGCCGTTTGTCAATTGAATAAAATTTTCACTGGGTTTTTTAGTAAGACTTTAATTGTAAGTTTTTAATTCGCAGAACTTAATTTTTTTTTTTTAATTTAATTAAAATTTAATTTAATAATATTATCAAAAATTGCCTCTCCTCCATTCAACATCTCATCTCTTCTAAGTCTGAACTCTACTCCAATCTTCCATAAAATTCTGAAATTTGCACATTTAAATAAAATTAATATATAAATTCACCTTTCCTTTCTCTGTAATTATAAATGATGGCCTAGAACACCCTTGAAGGGTGAAAGCCAGAAATAATTGAAAAAAAAAAAAAATATTATCATCAATTTCTGCAAGTATTTTGTTACTTATTTTTGTTACAGCTGTTTCGGCTTACAAGGCCATTTTCAAACTGTGGTCAAACCACATTGAGACGACGTATTTGTACGATTTTAAATGTCAAATTTTTGTCACATCCAAATTGATTTCTTACCGGTTAAACCAATTTCCTAAAACACTTATTGAGACAGCAGACACTCTATTATGTGGGATTCGGAATCTGTTTTCCCTGCACTAAATGTTAGAGTTTTCTTAATTGTTTTATGATGACGTTACTGCTATGACTCATTGAATTGCTTTACATTGTTTAGGTTTTGTGAACATAGTGGGAGTGGGAAATAAATAATTTTCCTTACTTTATTGATCAGCGTTACATTGGGGTCATTCGTTCGTTTATTGATTTCTTATTGTTCAAGCAAATTTAGTTTGAAGACCCTTTCTTTCTACACGTAAATGGTTTAGGCTTGTTGTTTTTAAGTGTGACGAGATGTTCTGCGAATTTTGAAGAAGTGTTTTTGTTATTATAACATCGTAAATGTTTTTTTAATCTAGTTGAGAATGCTTTACTATACCAATTTGTCCGTTGTAATTGGTGTTACAGTCGGCGTGGTCACATTTTAATTCATATATGTCACCGTTATTAAGTTTTGTATTTCCACTTTTAATAATCACGTTCCACTTAAAAACGCGTATGTGTGGGCGTGCATAAATACATGTTTATGTAAGTATATATATGTATGTATGTGTGAATGTA
The DNA here is from genome assembly GCA_929108145.2 of Limnephilus rhombicus. NCBI lineage: Eukaryota > Metazoa > Arthropoda > Insecta > Trichoptera > Limnephilidae > Limnephilus > Limnephilus rhombicus. The sequence continues at coordinate 30,258,328 of OV815297.1, read as the reverse complement.
TGTATGTATGTGTATTTATGTACATACATAACAGCTACCTTACTTACTTGTGTTTATTTTCCAGGCAACTTTGGCAATTTGTGAGTTATTGGAAACATTTCTACCAATTTTCTAATTTTTTTATAATTTACTGGATACTAGGTCACCATGATACAAGCAGCTGCCTAGTATGGTGACCTAATGTATTTTCTCAAGTAAATGTATTAATCGTGTAACATGTACTTATAAATAAATAAATATTATGTATAATAAAATTAAAATATTTTTTTGTTTAAAACCACGAGATTTATTAATTTATGAACCGACCGGTTTCGCTTTCTACAATAATAAATATTATATATTATAGTTCCCAGTTATGTTCTCTGCGTGCAAATGGTGCCTAAATTTCTCTAAATAAACAATAACAGTGTTAATCACTAGTGACCTTCCAGGTAGGTATGGTCCTGTATATAGTTTCGGCCTGTGTAGTACATTTTTACAGCGGCATCGCGTTCATTGTTCAAATCATTGCACATATAGCTTTGTATCGGTAAAACAGTATGCAATAAGCCAGTGGATGCAATTTTTAGCCAATGTTGGTTGTTGTAGTGGTTTGTCTAGTTTATAATTAGAAATAAGATTGAAGAAATGTATTATATGTTTATACAGCGCCTTTGAGGTGATTTTTCACAAAAACGGCGCTACATAAGTCATCCAAATATCATTATTATTATTAACTTTACAAAAAATGCACGTCAGTACTTAAAGGTTAACATAGATGTATTTAAAAAGAAGAAGGCTCAGAGGTATGTAAATCTTGTACCTTTTCTGACGTAGATAGTGGTTTGTACAAATGCGTCATATTTGTTTTCATTAAATTCTTAACCGCTGGAATAAATTATTCTTATCGCCGAGTCATAACCGAGCTACGCTAATTTGTACAAAATAAGTGAAAATATTGCGACAAGCTTCTGTCATCAGTCATCAGTCATCAAGCATCATATTCTGTCATTTTTCTACGAAGAGTAGCAGTGGTTCTATGTATAGATCATCTCAGATCGTCGAGTTTCTTATATGATCCCATTTCGTAACCCCCGACACTCCTCTCAAGTACCTCATTTCGGCAGCTTGGACTGTATACTGTGTTCGTTCATTGAGCATCCATGTCTGGTGACCGTAAGTGAGCGTCGGGCGGTGTACCGTTATAAACACTGCCATCTTTGTCTTGATGCTGAGCTCGGCTTTTCTTATCACCGAGCTGTAGAGAGGATGCAATACACTGGTTGCCGCACTTATTTTTCGATCAATTTCTCCGTCTTGCCGACCATCGCTGGAGAATTCGACCCCAAGGTATTTGAACCTGTCCACCTGTTTCAGCTGAGTCCTATTAGCGAGTATGTTGCAAAAAAAAGGTTTATTTATTGTATGTTCGTAGAAAAATGGCAACTGAGGTGGCTTGGGCATGTACTAAGAATGTCTGATGACCGAATTCCGACGAAGATACTGAGTGCGATTCCAGATTTAATTTTTTTTTTTTTTTTTACAGTGAATACCGCACAAGAATCTCAACTGCTCCCGTCTGGAGCCAGTGAGACTATGGCATCCCCAATTGGGGTATGTTGTGAGGCTTAAGGTAGTGGGGAGGGGAAGGAGGTGGGGAAGAGGAAGGTTGGGAATGCCCTACCATATAAAATCAAATCCGAATAAAATTATAAAGCCTTTAAATCACAAATAAAACAGCTGCTAGATCAACCAAATACTAATTATAAGTTTTAATTTCATAGAACGAATTTCTACGTATATTTTTTTATTACAATGTACTGATTAGTAAAAATTGATCAAGTCTTAATTATAATATTATGTACTTTATTTCAAAATTAATCATTTAACTCCATCATTAATTAACAAAAAAAAATTATAAATTAATGTATTCTTATTGATATCACATATCCTCTTAAAATATTTCATCAGCATTCGAACTCAAATTTATTTTTTATTTTTATCTTCTTAAAAAGAAAGACAAACATTCCCGGGTTACGAATAACCCAACAATGTTTGAAAATCTCCTACTACCACCACAGAAAGCCGAAAATGTTGCTTGTGTTGTGATGGAGGACTTAGCCAGCCAAAGAATCGAACACGCGACGCTTGGGTGGGACCCAAACGCTATGCCCACTCAACCACTGACCATTCATAGTCATTCTTCTTCTTTCGTATGGTGGGGGGTCAGAGAGGGACATCTAGGTCTGCGAGCCAGTCTAGGGCCTCAGGCGTTGCCCTGTGGACCTCATCAATCCCGCCGGGGAATGAATGGAGCGGGCATTCGTTGACCACATGTTCGGTGGTCAGCACCACACCGCATTCACACGTCGCCGACTCTTTAAGGCCCCATCTATGCATCATGTGAGCACAACGGCTATGGGAGCACCTTATCCTATTGATGGCAGTCCAGAGTTTGCGAGGCAATGAGAACCCAGGCTGTCTCAGTGGGGTCTTGCACGAGATGGGCGTTTTTGACGTTGGCTGATTGCCACTTAAGCTTCCACCTATCTTCTGGGGTGAGAGGTGTTCGAAGGAGTCTTTCTCCTTCCGTCCAGAAGGGTTTTCGAGACTTTAAGCGGCATGCCGGGTGAGAAAATTGAATGGTGAGAAAAAAATGAAGCGATTATTGTCGTAAAATAACATTATGTACCTACTCCTGCAATATTATCAGCTAATTCAATTGTTAGAATCAACTTTATGTACTTACCATCTAACACCCTACCTATTAAGAGAAATGCAATGTTATTTTTACTATATCTGTTTATATTAGTGAGCATATAATTCTTGATTTTAAAATGTCTTCTTATCTCCCCCCCCCCCCTCTTTTCTTCCTTTTTATTATTATTACTTCATTAATTCAATAATTAAGTTTTAAGACCGGTTCATATCTCAGGCGTAATAATCAAATGACATTCTATGGACTTACGTAATAGGTACATGACCATGTAATAATTTAATTTTAATTTTTATAATCTGTATTATAATGTACTGTGTATGTCTTAATAAACAAATAAATAAAATACAATAAATAAAATATCCAAACTACACGTATATCTAATTTAGTAACTGCTACGTTAGTATATTTCTTTATCAACATTTGTTATCATTCATAAGTTTATTTGTTTCATTATTATTACTCTAAAATATCTATACTACATTTATTTATTTATTTATTGTTTGTTTGTAAATATTACATAATACAATATAATGAACTTAAAATGTCCAACTAGGCAATTGCCCGTTTTAGGACATTCCAATATGATAATGTTTATACATGTAAATTATAGTAAGTTATAGTGTTGACTATTCTGTTGGTAAAATAATACATATGTTTATTCATATTCTAGAATATTTTCAGTATACCATGACATTTTTTTACTATTTGTTATTTTTTTTCATTTTTTTATTTTTTTTACTATACATGTGTATCTAATTTTATTAACTGCTACGTTAGTATATTTCTTTAATAATATTTGTTATTATTCATAAGTTTATTTGTTTTTTAATTAAAAAAAAAATAAGTATATCTTATTTCTTTATCTTTTTTCTTTAAAGACACGACTCCCCAATTTAAACACGAGAAATTTTTTTCTCTTTTAAATTGGGTAGATTCATTAACAAGAAATTACTTTATTTATAATTAGTTTTAAGAACCTATATTTTCCTTATGTAAATCTGTTTTATGTATGTATATTTTAAATAAAAAAATTAAATAAAAAATGTCCAGTGGGCCGATTCTAGATGTCCAGTGGGCCGCCCCAGGCACAATTGGGCGAGGCAACTCCAAAAACTATGTGAGGAGAGGATGGGTCTACCATGGACGTAGGCTGAACAATCTGCACAAGACAGGGACGTATGGAGGAGGCTTGTCGATGCAATGGGTCCCTGACCCGAATACGACAAGGGGAAGAAGATGATGAAGATGATTCTATCATTAACTTGAAGTTAAGATGGAGAGAAACACAGTAGTCAATAATGCCAAAAGAATACTATCGGATTTGTAATTTCGTTATACGATTATTTTTGTAACTGGCAGTTATGAATAATAATACTATATATTATATATGACCTCATTTCCTGTCGCGGTTACTTTGTCCCGGTATCTGGAGAATTGGCTATTTTTGTAACCAGTTCTTATCGGATTTAGAGCGTGTTCACACCCAGCTATAATATGCGTGGGATGGCGTATTTCAACATATCGCTCGCCATATATTGTGTCTGAACACGCTCTTATAAAATGATCCACACTTAAAAGCGTTTATCCAGCCAGCGGACGAAAATCCACATTTCGTCGAAAGTTGTTCTTCCAATCGTGCAGGACGGTTACAATGAGAAAGATTAATTATTCTCCGTACCAGCTTTTTAAAATTATAACTCAATATCGAATTTATTTCAATCCAAATTAGCTTTAATTTATACCTTCATCCAAAAATGCTGAAAGGCGTGATGATAAAACTATTAAAATAGTGTACTTTTTGTAGTTATTTTTTGATTATAAGTATTTATCATTTTTTAATAATGTCTAAATTTAATAAGAATGTTAAAAAAATCTGAAATATATTAGTTTGTAAGTGCGCAAATAAATACACAAATGGACCAATTTTCGTCAAGAAACACATGTACGTACATATTTTTTAATGATTTTATTGAAACTAAAATTAAAATTATAATACATAACTTTGCTAGATAATGTATTGATTTATTTTACTGCATGATTACATTATTTGAAATGGGTGACAAAAACTTTTTTGAAAATTTAACAAATCTGCCAACGACCTATGGAATAACCTTATTATACTAAAAATTAAAAAAAATTCTAAAAATTTATTACATATGAATGCTAGATAAAAGAACAATCTTTCGAAATCCATTTATAATTTTTTGTGGAAAAGGGTCAATACGTCTAAAAACTTTTTTGAAAATGACGTATTTCAGGCTTTCTCTGGTAATGCCCTCTTAAACTGGGCGAAGCCGAACCAAAAGCCGCCCGAAGGGCCTAACAGCAAAAACAGGTAGGGGGGGGTTTAACTGCTAGTAAATATTATTTCAACACGTCTAAACGGGTCCAACTAAAGCGCCAAGTAAAACTAAAAGGAAATCAGATGATGCATCTAACCACTCGAGCAACAGCGTGATTTATAACTTTTTCCTGCAATTGCTTGTGATTTTTTGGTGACTATTTTGAATATTTTCCGCCGACGTTAAAAAAATTATATCTCCGAATTTGAATATGGAAAAATTGTTTTTTTTTTTAAATTAAGTGCGCATAACGACTCTCCAAAGTTTCATCGCAATTGGAGGAATGGTGTTGGAAATAATTTCATTACGCCAGAGCTCACTACTATACTATACCAAAGTTTCATTGCAATCGGGTGAATGCTTTAGGTAGGTACCGCGTAAGGGGCAATCAAAGAAATATTCATCTTTAAATATTTTCGTTATTTGTTTTTGGGGTGTTATGCCGTGTTGCGCTACCTCCTTCTTTTCTTTTACCGGATCTGACGGATCTGCCCTGATGATGGACACTGCAACGATGTCCGAAACGTTGGCTAAAGAAGGAGGTAGCGCAACACGGCATAACACCCCAAAAACAAATAACGAAAATGCTTTTGGCCGTGAAAATCTTAAAACTTATCTGACCATCTTTAAATATATTTAAAAACGAATGTAGGTTTTCATGCTTGTTTGTTTGTTTGTCCTTAATGTATTGCCATATTAAGCTAAGCAAATCTTTGAAATTATCAAAATATCTTCTTTCCACCCTCGCAAAGGTTTCTGGATTATTACAACCACGTGACAATACATCTGAAAAGTATTTTAACCATTATAAAAACTCTACTCTATGAAATTGTCAACCATTCCACACTTTTAGTAAACCATCGATTGTTCTTAATCAAAATTCAAGTTTCGAATAAACTCTTTAAATTAATGAATTTAATTCAAGTACTTATTTTTAAGTACTAGTTCCTGTACATAAAAGTGAGCTCTGGCGTTATGAAATCATTTTTTGAGAGGAAGGGTAAAAGCAAGGCAGGTGGAAGGGGAATGCGGAAGGTGAGGGGGAAGCAGAGGGGGAACGGGGAAGAATGGGACAGAAAGGACATGCAGGGATTAACAATTTCTTTATTTAAGTTGTATTGCAATGCGTGCTGGGAACTCGCTAGTTAAGTATAAATTACAGATTTATTTAAGCTGGTTTAATAATCATATAAATCGATTTATGATATCAATTCCAATTCAATTTGGGAGGCGGAAATGGGTACCGCCGCCACAGGAACCTTTATTGGATAACCAACACCTCTGCCATAGGTCGCCCCAAGTGGTTCGCTACGTTTGGTGATTTAGCAGAGGTGCCCGGGTTCAAGGGGTGAGGTTTATCTAGGAGGCGGATGACCAGCCACCCTGAACCCCAGATTCCTACCCACCCCTTAAACCCTTTTCCTTCCTCTCCTTCCTTTCCTTAAAAAACCCTCCACACAGCATCCCCAAAGATGACATAGGCCCTAGTGGAAATTATTTTCCTCAGGGCCTCCTGTGTGGAGCTCATGTAAAAAAAAATTTAAAACCTCAATATCTTCGATTGTTGTCTTTGAAGATTTTTCGACTATGCATTTAGCGGACGATATAGTCGCTTGACCATAATTATTCTTTATAAGTTTGCTGAACTCGAAAAAATAATTCTCCTTGTTCATTTTACTTTTGGAACTGACAACAACCATAAATAGAATGAACATTCTCATGGCGATAAATAAATAGTTATAAAATTAATAAATAAATAGTTATAAAATTAATCCGACAACCTACAAACGAAACCTTAAAAAAATACCTAAAAGCATATAAAAACAAACTTACGTATTTAATAAAAAACACAAAAGGAAACTATTTTCGGCGAAAACTAGAAGCCACGGAGAACGATGCAAAATAGTCTGGCATGTTATAAATGAAATTATAGATAAGAAAAAACATAAAAAAATTAAATACATAATATTATACATAACAATATCAAAATACGATGCAAAGAAAATCCATCAACTGCCGCTAACATATTTAACCAAGATATTGAAATATAAGTAGATGGGCTATCTGCTGTTTTTATTATGTGGGTCTGCGCTTCCGGGTGTCGCCGATATTGTTTACCAATTAACAAATAAACTAAAAGAACAAATAATTAACGAATAAACCAAACGAACGTTAAACTAAATGAACGAATTATTTCCTTATTCAAAATATATTGTTAACCAATATTAATGCACATTTTCAAAAAATCAATGAAATGAACAAATTCTTTTTGTATGAAAACTACGCTAATTAGCGCGTAGTTCGGCAACAGTTGCGCGAACACCATAGCATATCTCTTCTGTATTTGAATATCTTTGATATTTAACAACTTTTTTTACAAATGTAGGCAAAAACTTTTTAAATCAAATACAAAAAATACCGTCTAATGAAGAACAGAACATTAACGTCAATATTTTAAACAAAATTGACATGTTTCCCCTTACTTCAGCCCCTGAGGAAGAAAGCCTGTTGGTAACCGGTCAGTTACCGATTCGAACTCCAAGTGAGGGCGAAATATGATCAACAACAGATTTTCTACTTCATAACATATATTTGAGAACATGAGGGTAAGGAGGAAGAAAAGGGACGGAAAGGAGTTGAATGACGAAACTTGCTAGGGACTGGACTAATTTCCAATTCAAACTCTATGTGAGGATGAAACATAATCCACCAGCATGTTTCCTGACTCTTTACATTAACCAAAGCGGATAATATTAAAAAATAATGAGATGAGAATGAATACGCATTATACCAAAAGCTAATCTTCCGCGTGTATTTGGCAAAAGATTAGGGATCGTTTAAAAACTTCTACTTGATTGTGAGAAAAGATAGATCCTCGCTCCAATTTCACAAACCTGGGATTTTTCTTATTCGTTTCCCAGACGACGAGTTTGGTGGTTTTGTGCCCATCGATTAACTTCTGCGGCACTATACCCCATAGGTGACAGTGACGCTGAAAACTAGTCCTTTTGAGATAGTAGATATTCCTGGGCTCCTTTCCATTTGGAAAGAAGGAGAAAAACAGAAAGCCCACCGGCATTGGCGTTGAATAAAAAAGGTTGTGGACTACATTGCGTAGTACGCACACAAAAGTTTGATATTATTTCGTTTGCACGATTCATGGTGAGTATTGTAACGTCTTCACGTATAGTGTACAGAGTATACTAGTATGCACAAGATACAACTCAATTATAGACAGAAGTCAAAGAGTGTTATACAATGCATCTTAAAGAAGATAGCAAGGCCGATATTATGTCGTTCACACGAATCACGGTAAGTATTATTATTACGTCTTCACGTCTCGTGTACAAGGTTGCACACAATTATACACAAAAGCGGTTCAGGGACACACGACCAAAAGGGGCGGTACTCATGACAAATTAATGACACACGACCAACTCAATGACATTTAGTTAAGAGTATAAAGTAATTATAACGAACTTCTCGTATCATGGCGGGTATTTTAAAGATCTCTCCTATCGTGTAACAGGGTTACGTTTAAGTACAACACAATAAGTGTTAACAATATTTGTTTTAATATTGTGTATAAAGATTCGTTATTAGATTAACTAACCCCGTAGCCCGGAAAGCGTACAATAAAACAGCAGAGAAGATAGACAATTTAATGTTACTTCCTATGTCACAAGGTATAAAGTGATGGCAGAGTATATTCTGCTTACACCAAGCAATATAAGAGGACAGACCTACGGTGGTTTTACGTACTGTCTATAGTAACAAGTTTCGGTGAAGAAAACAAGAGGTAATAATTGCAAAACGATGATCGAGCAAGACAATGCTGATTTACGTTAAAAATTACAATTATTTGAATTCGAGAATCAGGATGACCGTGAGGTTTTATTAACCTGTCCCGTGGGGTTGAAACGTGTAATACAAAATATACGTGACGTAACAGTAGAGAAGAAACAAATCAATGATTTTGTTAAAACAACCAGAGACAGGATGATTTGGTTTTACATACTTTGGTTGAAACGAGCCAAAGGATTTGTACATGAAATTATAAAGACCGACTTTAGGTTTTATAAATGCAATTTCAAAAATGGACGTGTCAATATCCAATTTTGGGTGAAAACATGAGCACGGGTGAAAAGGACGCCATCAATTTTAAAAAAAAAATTAAGAAAAAATTGAAAAACTTATATGAACAAGAAAAAAGGCAACTATAAAAGCAACCATTATTCCGATTTTCATACTTGAGACCACTATTGGGTTTTACGTACTCAAGGTAAGCTGAAAATCAAGGGAAAGAAAAAAAGGCGGGACTTTACATGGTAGGTAAAATATGGTGATTGTAAAAAAGGTTAACTAGTTCTGAGTTGGAATTTATCCTTTGGAATTTACAAAATCTGACTTCTAGAACGGTACGCCGATGAGCAATTGTTATTTTTTTTTTTTTTTAACTTTAAAGAAAAATTTACATAGAGGCAGCCAATGCAAGGGCCAATAAACAAAAAAATTACAAGTTACATGACATTCAAGCAATGAAGTATACAGGTGCCATAGTGAGGAAGTGGAAGTTATACTAAAAAAGCATGCTTATGCAACATTTTTGCTTGCTGGTGATTATAATCTTCCAAATGTGAATTGGGTGAACAGGGACAATAATATCAGTGTTAGTGAGTCTGAACGCATTATTCTAGACATGGCGTTATTTCTAGGCCTGAATCAGGCTAATACTATATCAAATGTAAATCATCGTACTCTAGACTTATGTTTTTCTAACTTAGAGTCCCTAGTAATTGAAGAATGTAGTGAACCGCTGGTGCCCATTGATGGTCATCATCCTCCACTGGAAGTTATTATTTCTAATGTACATGTTAATACCTGTAAACTATCTTTCAGTTACCATTTTTTTTTCAAAACTGATTACGAGAAAATATGTAATTATCTCCTCTCTTTTGATTGGTCATCTGTGCAATATGATGATATTAACACAGCTACCAATAAATTTTATTCTGTTTTGGAAAGGATATTAGCATCTATGTTCCAACCGTAATATGTAAGCCAAACACCTATCCAAAATGGTACACCAAAGAACTTATAAATCTACTTATCACCAAAAAACTTAAACATAAAGACTATAAATTATATTAAAAAATTCTGATTACAGTGAATTTAAATATTTAAGAACTTTGTGTAAAAAGATGTCTATGATTTGCTACCGTAACCATATAAATGAAATTCAAAACTCCATTATTTTTTTATTTTTTTATTTTTTTATTGAAATAATAGATAATACATAATATAATCAACAAACAAGTCCTGCTAAGCCAATTGAATCGGCTTGTCAACAGGTGCTTATATTTTAGTTACATATTTATACATTTTTAAAATTTAAAATTTACATCTTATATCTACAGATACAACATTTTTTCATACATATCAAAATCGATATAAATCTTTTTTTTCCGATAGCCAATTTTTCACCATATATTTAACCTTATTCATAGAATTAAATTGCTTTATAGTGTCAGGTAATAAATTAAATATCTTCGGTATGATATATTCAAACGTTCTCTGTCCGTACTTATTTTTAAATTTCGGAACTATTAACCCGTCGTTACGCGTGAATCTAGTGCTGTATTTATGTTCTAATTTCTCTTTATGTTGCGGGGTAAATATATGTTGAATTATAATTTTGTGCCAAAGTATTGCCTTAAGGGTCGGGTTTGGAAAACATCGCTCCGCATTAGCAGTAGCATCCGCGTCTCGTAGCAGCAATACTAGAAAATTATATACAGGTAGTTAGAAAAATGTGTAAAGTTACTAGTGATTAAATTTTTTTTACTGTAATCTTACAAATTCTATAAGTTATACATACTGCAACTTTAGTTAAAACGTTGAAAAAGGCCTTCGCGATTATCTCTCCTGAACCTGTTGTAAACATTTTTACCAAAAATCCTTCCGTAATCTCAGAGTAAACATTATGTTAAATCAAGCTATTAAATTAAAAGCTCTTCAGTGTATCTAGATTTTTATTGTAATTCGCCTAAACTTTCTGAATTTTTCAACTATTCTCCGCCATACAAAAATGTATGGCAAAATATTACGCCGCGCGATGTCTTATATAACGGTTGAATTTCACAGAATTCATTCAGTCGTGAGATAGCGGTCAAGGCGACAGCACGCATATTTTTTTCGCAGCAATTTTGTTCGCTGTTTATTCGATTTTTGAAGGAATCATTGAGGAGATAGGTGTTACAGTAACCGGGTAAGTAGAAATAAAATATATTTATTATTATCTAATAAATTATTTTTAACTTGATTTACAGTTTTACATATTTTATTATTATTTTTTTTTTAAACTTCAGGTACCTTCAAAATGGGTAAAAATAAAGGAATTCTTGCTTACCGTGCCATAAAAAATAGACCCTCCCACTGGAAGAATAGGAAAATAAGGTAATAAAGTCAAAATTTAATTTTTTTACTGATTTCTATCAAGGGTAGTTTGAAGGTAGACTGAAGTCATTTTGCTTTTTGACATCTAAAAATTTCGGCATCCATCTTGAATTTATCTGTAGTTATCTACCGATTTATTTCAATATCGGAATTCGGGCGTTTAGAAGTGCACTGAACTCGGATCTAATGTCAAAATGCAAAATTTCGGCATCCATCTTGAATTTCTCGTGTTCTCTACCGATCTGGTTCAAAATCGGTATTAGGGAGTATTGGCGAGCACTGAACTCGGATCTAATGTCCAAATGCAACATTTCGGCATCCATCTTGAATTTCTCTAGTTATCTACCTTTTTGATTCAAAATCAGGATTAGGGCGTTTGGACGTGCACTGAACTCGGATCTAATGTCAAAATGCAACATTTCGGCATCCATCTTGAATTTCTCTAGTTTTCTACCGATTTGGTTCAATATCAGCATTCGGGCGTTTGGAAGTGCACTGAAATCGGATCTAATGTCAAAATGCAACATTTCGGCATCCATCTTGAATTTCTTTAGTTATCTACCGATTTGGTTCAAAATCAGGATTAGGGCGTTTGGACGTGCACTGAACTCGGATCTAATGTCAAAATGCGAAATTTCGGCATCCATCTTGAATATCTTAAGTACTTTGACGATTTGGTTCAAAATCAGGTTAAAGGAGTTTGGGGTTCAACGAACTTAATATCAAAATTTAATTTAACAAAATTTAACAAAATTTAATTTCAAAATGCATAATTTCGACGACCACTTTGAGTTCTCTACCGATTCCGTTCAAATTGTCACTAAGTTTTATTGAAAACAACGACTGTCAGATCCATTGATAAATCGAATGAATTTCGATGTTGGGTAAATTCTGGGTCGTATTATTACAAATAAATTTATTTTATATGTTTTTTTAGAAAAGCAGCAGAAGCAATATAAATGACGTCGTTATAACAGAAACTATCAGTTAACATGTAAGTTTTTTAAATAAACATAAGCGGCCTGAGTAATGGCCTTCCATATAAACTTTTTGCTATAATGAATGATCTACCACACTTTTTGTGAATGTTTAGAATTAATAAATAATATTTGGATGATTTATATAGCGCCGTTTTTGTGAAAAATCAGCTCAAGGGCGCTGTATGAATTATCGATAATAGACCGGGAGAAAGGATGATGTCATTACAAAATGACAGTCTTGTGAATAAATGAGGGGCTAACACTTATCACTCTGTATTGTTTTGTATTTTTTTATTAATAAGTTTACATTACAAATGTATAGTCTAATGTCCTCCACGCTAGGAATTCACCTGTGTTGTGGAGGACATTTTTCAATTGTAAAATTATATAATAGTAAACAAGTATATAATAGTAACTTTGTTATTTTTGGATAATGCTGTGAAATAACTATAATAATTGTGGGTAATAATTAATTTATTTTGAACTTACATATAACATTTGCAATTTTACCTGTAACACGCACAACACGAGTTACAGCGTGTTTTATACAAAGAAAAAAAAACTTGTCAATAGCCTTCTATAAAAAAACAGAGTGGAAGATACTTTATGTATCGCCCTGGTGTAAGACCACTATTCAGAATTGAAAAGCTGCTTGAAATGGCTTTAGCCGTGTGTGGTGACCAAATCTGAATAGCCAGGTACTTCCCCTATATTATTCCCCTCCCACCTTATTCAGCCTCACAACATACCCCAATCACTGGCCCCAGGCGATTGATAGCAGTTGGGACTTTGTAAGTTACATAAAAATAAAAATAAAACATTTAGTTGTTTTATAAAAATTTGTCTGAACTTCTTTATATTTTTTACTGTCTTTTTTCTAAATGTGCTTTGTTCTACTTTATGTATATCAAAGATAAATTGTAAAATATATTCTTTCTTACTACGTATTAAAAAAAAACTGTATGCATATAAATAAACTTTCAAAAACAAAACTACCTGTTTTTTAATTTCTAAGGCACAGAGTAAAAACTGGTTGTCGTAACTTATTCACACCCATTATTTTCTGGTAAAATTATAAAAAAATTAATAACATTATACAAACCATATATGAACCAGAAATTTTTTCCACATCAAAACACCATTAGATTCTATGTCACATTGAGTCAAAAACTAAGACGTCTGTAAAGGTCCAGGGACTAAAAAAAGTCTATGTATCCTTGCCCTTGCATAATATGATTTATAGTCTGTCAAGCTGTATCAATTATGTTAGAAATAAATTAAAATTATACAAAGCAAGTGTATTTTTATTTCGTATTTTATCAAAATGCTGAGCAGCCGTGCCTGAATCTGACCGAAATACACAGTAGATCGCGGCGGCCGAGCTTGTTTGCAACTACCAAAAATACCTAACTGCAGTGAATGGGCAGTTTGACCCAGGCGCAAATGTCTCTATGAGCTATCCACGCTATTCCACCATATGATTCTTAGTATGTTAAGCTGTATCCATTATTATAGTAGGAACTAAATTTTATAAGGCAAGTGTATTTTTATTTCCTAAGTCCGTAGTGTCTAGTATACCCACATCTCCTCTAGTCAAACGCAGGCGGCCGGCTGCGGCCGTGTTTGTCTACAAGTACAAGAAATACCTAACTGCAGTGTCAGCGCGGTTTGATACCCGACCCTTAACAGGTAAAATTTTGGCACTCTGAAACAGCAACGGTTTATTTTGTCTCTGTTTGAAAATATTAGGGATGACCAATAATTTTACAATTGCGTTTTGTACAACTTGCACTTGTTTCAGATTGGTTATAGAAGTATTTCCCCATATTGTTAATCCATATCTTATAATAGATTCTGCTAGTGACACATAAATTATTTTAAGTGTTTCAATTGATAGGAAAAAAATTAATGTGTACATTCTGCCAGCAATCGATCTGAGTCTTTTACAGGTTTTTTTTATATGTTTGTCCCATTTAAAAAAACAATCTACAGTAACACCAAGATACACGTATTCCGAAACTAATTCTAAGCTTTTACACTTACAATTAGTTGGAATATTTTTATGAACGCAATTAAAATTATGAGATATAATATTAGGATTAAATTGAAATTTGGCATTAGGTGATCTTATATGCATTACTTTGGTTTTTTTAGCATTTATTAATAGTCCTGCATCATGTGACCATTTACAGAGTTGATTAATAAACAATGTTAATTATTTTTGGAAATATTCGAAATCTCTTAAAGAAGATGATTCTGAATTCCCGAGCATTATGCACCTAAATGGCAGCCATAGCAATAATACTGATGGTATTGTTAACTTGTTTGCAAAATGTTTTAAAAGTGTTTATTCAACAGGCGCAAATAATGCTCCTCTTCCATCAACAACTCTAGATGAAACTCTTGATATTTTGCAGTGTACCATAAGTCTCCCTGATGTAGTAACTAAAGTTAAATCATTAGATATCAACAAATCTGCAGGACCAGATAATATCCCCACAATATTTATCAAAGAATGTATCAAAGTAATTGCTGTTCCATTAACCAAACTTATGAATTTATCTTTATCAAGTGGAATTTTTCCCGATATATGGAAAACTAGTTATTTGACTCCAATTTTCAAAAAGGGCGATAAAAGTGATGTTTGTAATTATAGACCAATATGCATTCAATCCACCATACCAAAACTATTTGAAAGACTAATACTTGACAAACTTTTTGCCCAAACAAAACCTGTAATATCACCTTACCAGTTTGGATTTATGCCAGGTAGAAGTACACTTTCTAACTTGATTATTTATGAAAATTTTATATCCAATGCTTTTAAAGAAAAAAAACAAGTAGACTCTGTCTATACTGATTTTAGTAAAGAATTTGATTCAGTTTCCCATAAAATTTTCATTTTGAAATTAGAAAAGCTTGGTATAACGTGGCAGTATTGACACGTACCTTTGCTCAGTTAGCAAAGAAATTCCATATGCATGAGCTCTCATCATCATTTCAGGGTCCTGCGTGGGAGAAAAGAAAGCTACTATCTGATGTAAATAAAAGAACTCACATTAAACAAAATGTACTTGTTATTATTGACAAGCAAAAACATAATCTACATAAATACCTTTGTAAACTCAAAAAAATGTAGAGAGAGAGAGAGATAATTCAGTTATTTTAGTAGAATAAACTCCAAATGATCATTCATAGCTTGCGCTGCAGCCGTGATTCCAGTCCACCCACAAAGGCTCGCTGATCACAATGCGTCCGATGGCCATCTCTGAGCATTGAAAGGATATAACCCACAGTTCTAGACTGTTGATGTCATTTAAAAAGCGCCTGCAATCTTCATCAAAGTTGTCCTCGGTTATATTGGATTGTACGTGGCTGTAAACACGGTCGATCAAAACATCAATTTATCAAGCTGTGATCAGTAAATCCCGATGGCTATTTATCGGTGGGTTGTTTGCCGCGTCATTGCGAGCGTCAAGCAATATTTTTTCACAGCACTAATTTGAAGGTGTAGTCGCCTAATATTGCAAATTTACACAATCATTTACGAGTATCAAAACTCCTTACAAATCAAACTTCCGACAAATCCATCATTATGTCATGACGTGGCCCTTATAACAGTTTTTTTCTTTTAAAACAATCGAGCAACGTCCAGGCAACTTGAATTTTTTCTCACTCGTTCCAACGGCACGCCGAAATTAATAATACTCATTCTGAGCAAGAACCGACTCAATAACTACCATGAAAATAATTACGTTACAATTCCCCGCTTCCCCCAGAAATTTTACACCACAGAGTGAAGTAAAATTATACCAAAACAATATGAAATATTTCTCTACTCCTGCACTTTTATATAAGGAGCAAAAAATAATTAAAACATTTAAGAAAATGACACAGAGAATATAAAAAAAAAAAACAAAAGAATTATACATATATATTCACAATAACAAGGAAACCCCAAAAAGAAAACCAATACGCAGATTGGAGTTGCACAACCTATTTGTTTATACATTTTATTTTATTATTTTATATGTATTATTATAACTATTTTAGATATTTATTTTTATTTTATTTTAATGAGAATGGAATCTCCACTTTTTCATCTCCAAAATGAGATTGGAAAACACTTACTCACACAAAGGGAGTCAATCTCTCAGAAACACTTGTGAGTACGGAGGACTCAAGCTCCCACTTTTGCGATCTTTGAAAAAAAAAATCACATGGATATTATTAATGGAAAAAATAAAGAACCAAATAAAAATTACTTAATTTTTACTCTCTCTCCCCCCTTTATTTGTACTAAACTAAATGTCTGACTTAAGCTAAAAAAAACTTAAACAATACATCTCAACAATTAACAATATAGCTAGACTTAAATATGTCTATATTTTTTTTTATTCAATTATAAAAATTGATGTACAAAGTGGTCAGTGTAGGGTTTACATTACCAAATACCTATTTGTCAAGTATTTTAGATGAGGCTTTAAATTCCGGAGAAATACCTATCTGTCAAACGTAAGGGTTTACATTTTCCAAAATACCTATTTATCAGATATATTAATGTCATCAGTAATCTTGATTGTCAATAGAACAAATACAAGAAATACCTATCATATACTCTTCGTATGAACATTGCTTGCTCAAGAAATAAGACCAAGGTAACAAACCAAATGGCTTCCATCAAAAATTCACTTACTTCGTAAGCAAAGTGTCAAAATTTCTTGGACAAACAAAGATATAAATTGGTGCACAATCATGTACTTCAGTTGACTGACACTGTGGTTAATAGGTGTGCGATCATAACTCAAGTGATCGACACTAGTACGACAAAAATTACAGTATAGCACTGGTATTAGCAATGAAATACTTAGGCATATATTAATATTTACAATTAACAAATTATACTTATGACTAACAAAACTGTGCAAAAATACATTCTCATGCATTAAAGGTAGAATAATAATTTCTAGATTGGAATTATTTTACAATTATGTACGCCGAAGCTGTACTTTTTTTATATTTGACAAAACAATTTTCTCAGTGAATAATGACTTAATTACTTCACTTTGAAGAAAGTTAAACCAAACTTAACATTAGATATATTTAATAATGATACAGATACAATTATGAACTAAATGAACCTTATGTAATTCTTGTGCATAAGAAGTTGCTCAATTCTCTTATTCACAAAAATTGAGAATTCCTCTTTCCAAGACCCCTAGAGATTCTTTGGATAATAAGTTATTCTAATAGAAAAGCAGTGTTAAAGAGAACTCCAATGCATCTGTGAAAGAAGGGTTCTGACTTAAAATATAACAAAAATAATCAAAAACATATCCGTAGTGCTGACGGAACGTACCAATATACCGTGTGTTGTTGCGTCATTAAAATAATTGTAATAAGAAGAGGAATCTCTTTTACAAAAAAAACAATAATAATTAGAATTATTCCGAACGAAAACCAACAATACATCTCAGTACAATCTAAGCCATATTAAAACTATAACCTAAACTAATTTTTTGGGCGCCACTGATCACTAAGATCAGAGAAACATCTCTTGTAAAGATGTTCCTATTCTAGTCCAACGAGAATAAATAAATGAAGTCTATCATCAGTACACTAGAATGTATTGCTAATTCCGAGCACATGCCTTGAAGATACCAAGTGAGCAAAGTGTCACACAAAAGAAAAAAAAAAAAAATGAAGCAGTATGAAGGCTTGGTATTCCTTCATGCCACCGCATAAAAAGAAAAATATTAAAAAAATAATAGTGTTTTAATAAACGTAATTATGTAAAACCAGTATTATTCTAATAATATTCGCAAAGTACTAACTATAAAGATAAGTATACCTATAACTAAATATAGCTAATTATATATAAACGCCCACCTATAAATATGTACAAGTAACCTAAAATTTTAATTAATATAAACACATGAGGGCTAATATCCTCACCAAAAATTGTCATCAAAATATACGCGTCCGTATTTAATTTGATGAGCGGTGATCTTCTGCGATTCTTGTACGCAGAATGCAGAGGACCACGATGTAATTTTGTATATAACACCATTTTTTTTTCTCAAAAAAAAAAATTGAAATATTTAAAAAAAAAATATATTTTATAACTTGTAATACAAGTTCCCAAGTATTATTCAAAGAAAATTCATTAATTATGATAGATTAAAACAATTAAAAAAATTCAATGTCAATTAATAATTTAAATAATTAACCGTACAATTCATAAGCGTAGACACTTAATAAAGTAAATGTTAACAAAGCAAAGAACCGGTCATAGTTAGGTAAATAACCAAGTACCCATTATCCAAGACGCATATTATCCAAAATATAAATCAACTATCGGCGTAAATGCTGTTTCTAGTTTCTCTCACTAGGGCAAAAAGGTAGTTTCGATATTATTGATTGCTTCCGCAAAATAATCAACGTAAATCATCACATTATTAGGTTGGTAACCATGACGATGGTGGAGGTAATTAGCGAAAAAAATAGAATCTAACTTTGTAATGAACAAGCAATTAGAATTATTTGCTAAGTCTCCGCTTTTGTATCCATTGTAATTTTCATAATAATTTCGAAATTAAAATAGGTATTTAGTTTAGACCATTCCTACTCCAATGTAAACATGTACCCCTTCATAAAGTAACTTTTTAAAGATAAAGCAATTAGATTCATTTGCTAAGTCCGCGCTTTTGTTTCCAGTCTAATTTTCATAATAATTTTCGATATTAAAATATGTAATTAGTTTAGACCATTTCAACTCCAATGTAAACACGTATCCCTTCAAAAAGCAATAAAAAATACCAAACTTCATAAATATAATAACGATTTGACAATAAAATTAGGTCATTAGTAACTCATATTACTTGTAAGGTTTTTCCCTAATCATCATTGAAGTGAGCTGCAAACCCAATGTAATTAGCTTACTGGAATAACCAAAATATTTAGAAATTCGATAGTCTAAAATGACTTAGCAACAAATATAATTACTGTAATTGATTAAAATCCTTGTAGATCACCCCCCTCCCCCTCCCCAATATGTTGTGTATATAAACCGTAGGCTAGGAAATATTTGTACCAGTCTGAAGATGGCTTTGACGAGCTGAAACCGGTTACGGTCCAATAAAATTAAGTGGAATAAAGTTTTATATTCGTTTTATTATAATATATTATAATGGAATTCCACCATGAAATATCACTCTCAAAAATAGAAATATTACCATGAAAATAATTACGTTACAGTATATTAGCCTGGTTTGAAAGCTATCTTACTGGAAGACAACAAATTGTTAGAATAAAATCCTCTTTGTCGGAAAAAATTTATGCAACAAATGGAGTTCCACAGGGTTCACACCTTGGCCCAATATTATTTATGTTGTTTATAAATGATCTTTCAAAAATATTTCATGATGTATTTATCTTACTTTTTGCTGATGACCTCAAAATTTTTAGAATAATTTAAAATATTTACCATTGCAACATTCTTCAAGATAATATCAACAAATTGTTAATTTGGTGTAATGAAAATAGACTTTACTTAAATATCTCAAAATGTCATATAGTTAGATTTTCTCGAATAAAAAATCCAGTGATCTTCAATTACAACATTGATAACAATACTCTGGAGACATTAACACAAATTAAAGACTTGGGCATCACTTTTCAATCTAATCTTTCATTTGTAAACCACAGAACAGAAATCTCTAATAAGGCCTTAAAAATGTTGGGATTTATAACTAGGCTAACTAGAAATTTTAACAATATTAAGTGTATAAAACTGTTATATTTTGCATATGTTAGAAGTCAACTTGAATACAATTCTCCCGTCTGAAACCCATATTACAATATACATGTACAAGCTGTTGAAAGAATACAAAACAAATTCTTACGTTTTCTTAATTTTAAAATGGGTATTCCAGCAATTATGTTGAACTACAATACTATTTTGAATGATATGAATATGCTCAAATTGTCAGACAGAAGAACTTTCACTGACTTGGTATTTCTGGATAAAATTCTAAATGATTTAGTTGACAGTCCGGTATTGCTCGAATTGGTAAGCTTCCGGATTCCACTACGTAATACTAAAAGTCAGGATTTATTTCAGTGCAGTAATTCTGGAACTAACTACCACATTTACCCAGAATACTTATGGAGGGAAACAATTATACCAAGTCAGTGGACATCTTCATTTATCTTTAAATAAATATAAAATATTGTTACGAAGGCAGTTCAGTTATGTACAATAAATACTGTATATTTCTTACTATTCATATGTAAAAGCCCCGAAAAAGGGCGTTAATAAATAAATAAATAAATGACAAGACTAAGCAAGACAGGCATGAATATTGTATAGTGTAAGGGTTGAGAAGCGACGATTGGGCTCATGACTTCCCAAACATCGTGACTCGAAGGGTGTCTCTGTTCTAAAGTGATCAGCCTCAGAACAGGTGAGAAAATAAACGAAAAAGATAAAAAACGAAGGCAGATTGCCGAGAGAGAAAGAAAATTGGTACAAACGCAACATTTGGATGTACCTAATATGAATATACATTTATTTACAAACATGATCAAGAGTCCGCCCAAAGGCTAACTCGAGACCTGCCTCACGCTCGAGGAACCGCGCCACATCTCCTCATCTCGGGGTGTAACTCTGGTATAGTATACACGCTGCGAGGGAGTAAGTACTACAGAAATGATCCTGTGAAGTACAGTCCTTTCTGTAAACGTTACCACCGTTTCGTTTACATTCCAATTCTTGCATTTCGATCTGTCTTCGGTGCCAAGGGGTTAATTCTGGAGAAATCAGTTCTATAAAATTTCTCTGTAGCACGTCAAATGGAACATTTTTAAATGTGGCTGTTTCTTCAATTTGCTCAATGAAGTCCAGTACATTAGAAACGCCGTTGTATTTGATTTTTCAAGAAGAGAGGTCGTAGGTTTTTTCTTGTGCCGTGATGGATGCAGCATCTTGTTTCACTTTGACGTTTATCTCGGGTTCCTTACTAGAAACCGGATTCTCCGAAACTTTGGTAATAATGGGTGCACTGTTCTGGTTTGCTGATGCAAGGTTTATTCTTCTGATATATTTTTGTTGAATAATAACGCATAAGCTTTCATAGCAGATTTCGACTTGTTCATTGGAGAAAATCCTCTGTTTTTCAAAGCAGCTTGGAGACGAGTTTTTGAGAGGCTATGCACATTGGGAATGACGCTCAGGTCCAATGACGTACTTGTTTCGTTGCTTTCCATCGTGACGTTATTATTCAGAAAGTAAAAAAACGGGAGGGAAAAAAATAGAATTTTTTTTCTAAGTCCTAGAATTTGAAAAAAAAAATGCGCAGTTGTTCCCCTAGAAAACGCATAATTGAATTTTTTGTAAGCACTTTATTCACTTTGTATCACTTTGCACCGAAAAAATGAGGTAAAACACTTCATGGCAGCACTTCCGGAAGAAAAAAACACACACTTTCCAAAGAAAAAATATTTGAATATGGAGTTTATTGAGTTAATTGTTAAAAAATTGTTTTATTAATTTATGAAATTAATCACGAACTTTATTGTTGAGTATTGAAGTACTTTTCCCTTTTTTGGAAGGATTCACTTGAATAGATTAGAATTTATTGAATTGTTATCACAACTGTCAAACGAGAACACTTTTGCACTGATAATACGGTACCTGGATACATAATGGACGAAAATGTTATTATTGACAAATAGATATCATCATTAATGGTGAGGTTAAAAGGGAACGTTCCAAACGGGCGTTTGGGTATATTGTGCTGGAAGAAAAAGGAACAACACAATATTATTTCACCTGTTTCGATGATAACAAAAACTCGTTTCAATTGGCCTTATCGGAACGATGTGGCTGACATAACAGCTGCGGTCGGCGCATCGTTATTTGCCGGCGGAACGAGTCATTACGGTTTTCGCGCCAAACAACGGCTTTCGCGCCAAACAAACGGCTTTCCGTCGTGTTCTAGGATAACAAGATGGCCGAATTTTACAGAGGTTAACTCAGTGCATAATTAATGTGCTACAAAGGTGTAAGTTTGGGGAAGTCAACAGGGCATTTAAATATTTAAGCGATCCCTCGTTTGAGTGGATTCACGCGGAGGCTTGGCTGTGGGTTTGGCAGAGAGAGAAAAAAAATGTTGGGTCAGTGTGGGTACCAAAACGCTGAGAAGAAAGGCCCCACGTTGTAGCCAGTGCAGCGATCCCAAGGGGGGGGGAGGCCACCTACCTTTTGTTCTCGGCTAGCTCAATGTCGTTGGCAGGCAGGAAAACCTCTCCTCGTCAGGGTCGTAGGTAACTAGGGGGTAAATGGTACATAGGTAATTGCCAAAGCCCGCCCACGTAATCCCATCAAAGGAAAGAGGTAGCCGGGTGAAACATATCTGTATTCTCTGGTACACACAATTACAACATCTAGCAAAACATAATTATTAGTCACAAATCAACAACAATGCCTAGCTAGGTATTTCCTAACGAAGGAGTCTCTCAAATCTCTCCGGGTATGTTGTCGTTTCAACCGAGTATTGCTAGGAGACACATTAATTAAGAGGGAAATCGAGTTTCAACTCACAGCTGGTGGACTGGTGCAGGAAGCCGGGGCAGCAGTCCGGGATCAGTGCAGGTAGCGGTAATCTCCAAGTGGAGCGGGCCATGTTCGCGACCTCGCATTTTACTATTGAGATCGGGCTCTAATCGGATCGCCATTAAAATCGGCGTTCTCGCGGGAATTTAGTAAGCGCACGGCGACGAGCGCAGCTTGTCGGGCGACGGCTGGCGGGTTTCTGCGCCACGGGCGGCGGGCTTCTGACGGAATGGCGGGGAGGGGTGCGGTATGTCGTTTCTTGCAAGGGGGGACGATGGGCGGCGGGCTTCTGCCGGAATGGCGGGATGGGGTGCGGTATGTCGTTTCTTGCAAGGGGAGACGACGGGCGGCGGCTTCTTGCGGGACTGTGACGTCATAATACTTGAATGCGTATCGTAACAAACCATAAACAACACTATAGATGAAAATCCTAAAATTAAACAAATGTCTCACAACTTTCATAAAGCCAATTATACTGAAATTTGTGACTTCCTCCTTAAGGTTGATTGGTCATTTCCAAATGATGGTGAATTAAATGACAATATCAAACAATTTTACTGTATTTTAAAACAAAGTTTAATAAGCCATGTACCTGTTACGTTATGTAATATATCAACTTTTCCTAAATGGTTCAACAAATCTTATAAACTTAGTCTTTAAAAAGAAAATTGCACACCACAAATTCAAAACAACGAGGTCATTTCATGATTATACTGAATTTCATAAGTTGCGTAAGCAATGTGCTGTAACTTCAGATAAATGTTACAAAAACTATATAAAAGAAGTTGAAAACTATAAAATGTAATGTTAAATCTTTCTTTAATTATTCTAAGTCATTACAAAACAATTATTCTTCTATCCCTAACATTATGAACTATGATGGCAAGACTTGTGCCTAAACTGATGATATTGTCAATCTATGTTATTGCAGACTTTTTAAAAGTGTATATGAGGATGATGTCCCTGTTGATAGTATTCCCGAATTTGTAACAGATATTAACTTGCAATTATCTGAAGTAGTAATTGAACGTAACGATATTATTGCTGCAATTAAACTCTTGGAACCAAAAACAAGTTCTGGTCCTGATAATGTCCCATCCATATTCTTAAATAATTGAATAAATTCTCTTTCTTATCCATTGTACAAAATCTTTAACAAATCTCTTAAAACAGGCCAATTCCCCAATAGCTGGAAATCCTGCTATCTCACCTCCATATTCAAGAAGGGTTCTAAAAACGATGTTTGCAATTACAGACCTATTTGTATTCTGTCTAGCATTCCAAAGCTCTTTGAAAAAATCATTCTTAGCAAAATATCCTCTAATATTAAACATGTAATTACCAATTGCCAACATGGGTTTGTCTCTTCTAGATCTACTCTCACAAACCTTACAATATATGAAAACTATATAAACACAGAATTGACTAACAGGCTACAAGTAGACTCCATCTATACGAATTTTTCCAAGGCTTTTGATAAGGTCTGCCACAAAATATTCATAAATAAACTAAAAAAATTAGAGATAAGTGGTAATTTTTTGGCTTGGTTGAACAGCTACTTATCTGATAGGTTACTCTTTGTAAAGATCAATGACTGTTTATCCCACGAATTTATTGCTATCAGCGGTGTGCCGCAAGGTTCTCACCTGGGACCTTTATTATTTATCCTATTCATCAATGACGTTACTAGCATTTTCCATGATGTCGAAGTTTTACTCTTTGCCGACGATATGAAACTGTTTAAAGTCATTAATGAATTGCACGATTGCATAATCTTGCAAAAGAATCTCAATAGTGTTTTCAAATGGTGTTCAGGTAATAAACTTCAGCTAAATATTAACAAATGCCAAACTATGAGGTTCTACAAAATTAAACGCCCAATAATATATAATTATGAATTATTATTTTTTAATTTATAAACTAACGTTTAGACAAGATTTTTATGCATAGCACAAAGGGTAACAATTATTACAAGCAATAATTGTCAGCCTGAAACACTCATTTTACATTGAAAAATCTTCCGAGAAAAGATATTTGCCGCCAACGGGACTTGAACCCGTGTCCTTCCGATTGCCGGTCGAATGCTCTGACCACTGAGCTATGGCGGCTTATCAAATACCCGCCAAATAATTCAATATATACTAGTGTTTCATTCAACAATTACTGCTTGTTATATTTTTTCCACCTGAAAACAACCAACTTTATTTTTGCAAGGAAGACATTGTTAGTGTTAAATCCCTCGCTAGGTGGCGTCGAGACAAATTATGTCTGCATTTATTGGGGAAATACTTAAACTTGTTAAATATTAATTATTATTTTTTAATTTATAAACTAACGTTTAGACAAGATTTTTATGCATAGCACAAAGGGTAACAATTATTACAAGCAATAATTGTCAGCCTGAAACACTCATTTTACATTGAAAAATCTTCCGAGAAAAGATACTTGCCGCCAACGGGACTTGAACCCGTGTCCTTCCGATTGCCGGTCGAATGCTCTGACCACTGAGCTATGGCGGCTTATCAAATACCCGCCAAATAATTCAATATATACTAGTGTTTCATTCAACAATTACTGCTTGTTATATTTTTTCCACCTGAAATATAATTATGCACTCTGTAATGTAGACTTAATCTCTGTAGTCGAAATACTTGACCTAGGCATCATTTTTGACCAGAAACTGTGCTTTGTATCTCATGTAACTTCTATAGCCAACAGGGCTATGAAAATGTTAGGTTTTATTTTAAGGATTTCCAAAGATTTTTAAAATATTCACACATTAAAAATTCTGTTCACATCTCTCGTTAGAAGTATTCTAGAATATAACTCTACAATTTGCTCACCTGTCTTTAATAATCACATTAATATCATTGAAAAAGTTCAACGCAAGTTTTTGAGGTGTATTAATTTTCGATTTGGAATGCCTTTAGAATCAATAAATTATGACTTTTTATTACACTCATTGAAATTGTCGAAGTTAAGTAACAGAAGAAAAATTTTTGATCTCATATTTTTATACAAAATTGTAAATCATCAGCTGGATAGCCCTGATATATTAAAGTTGATACACTTTCATGTACCAACCATTAGATCAAGGTTTCCTAGTATGTATTATTGTGACAATTATACGTCTGTCGCTAGATATAATTCTGTTATAAATAGAATACTCACCATTGGTAATTTTTATGCCAATGTTGCTGATATTTTTAATATTTCCTTATTAAATAACAAGGCTCTACTTATCAAACATTTCAGCCTTACGTATTGTAACAAGGTTACTTCATAACAAGTTATTCTTTTTGTTTCATTGTATCCTTTTGAAGTTTTCATTAGTTGTTAGAAATTTTTTCTCTTTTTCTCTTATTATAAATTTCAGTTAAGTCAATTTAGTTTATTAGTAAGGTATTTATATATTTTTTTGAAGTAAAACTTTTTTACGCACGCTCGACTTGGGGGGGGGGGGTAAGCTGGTAAATGCGTTACGAAAAATGATGTGTCACAAAAAGTTATGATGTGTTACGAAAAGTGTGATGTTACGATAAGTGTGATTTTAAGAAAAGTGTGATGCGAACGGTAATCTATGCGGTAAGTCGTAGGTCACCTCAAGGTCGTAGGTCACCCCAAGGTTGTAGGTCACCCCAAGGTCATAGGTCATCCCAAGGTTTTAGGTCACCCCAATGTCATATATTTTTTTTTTACAGTGAATACCGCGCAAGAATCTCAACTGCTCCCGTCAGGAGCCAGTGAGACTATGGCATCCCCAATTGGGGTATGTTGTGAGGCTGAAGGTAGTGGGGGGGGGGGAGGAGGTGGGGAAGAGGAAGGTTGCGAAGTACCTGGCTATTCAGATCTGGTCACCAAACACGGCTAAAGCCATTTTCAAGCAACGTTTCAATTCTGAATGGTGGTCTTACACCTGGGCGATACTAATAGTATCTTCCACTCTGGAATATGCCGCAAATATGCTATATATTATTTTAAATGAATTAATTGTGGAATAACACAAATTAATCAAATAAAATTTATTTGCGCGTGCCGGGTTTGAACCCGCGACCTCCGGATTGTGAGTCAAGAGTCTTACCCACTGGACTACGGAGGTCGTCAATGTCACCCAATTTCAATGTCACCCCAATTTCAATGTCAATGTCAAGGGCGGAATAATAAAAGTAGGTGCCTATAATTACATTATTTTAATTTTTGTAAATGTAGTTTTGTGCATATTTTACACTCACAATATTGTTTCCATCTGATCCCACGGAACACAGTCATTATGCATATTTAGATTTTTGTATTTTGTATTAGTGTTGTAAATATTTTAGTGTAAAAATAAAATCTGTGTAAGCATATTTGGTTTGACCACAAAGTGTAAATATGAGTAAAAAGTAGATAATCACAACAACAAAAACATTACATAAAATATATATCAAAATGGGTGATACGTGTGCTAATGTTTATATAGAGTTGCCTTAGGCCAATAGGCAGCCGTGCATTTCTTTTTTTTACTCTTGAGGCCCGCCCATTTGAACTGTTTAGCAACATATCAAATAATAAAAGTTTATACAATCCAACAAATATTACAAATTATTGCTAAATTTAATAATTTCTAATATTACAGTAATGAGATGCTAATTTCATATTATTATTCTGCGGGTAATTTAAAAATGTCGCTAGAAGAAAGGCATTTTTCGCTCGAATAATCGAGTAGATCACAAGGTTCTCCTCGGCCGAACGATATATTCGTAAACAGGGAATTTTTATCTAAATTCTGACATCGATTTCATTCTTGTGGGTGATGAGATATTTTGCCGCATCTGGAGGATACCTATAATGTCATTTGTTAGGTACTTCTCCCCGCACAAAAGTTGGCCGAACGGTTTTTTTTTCATAACAAATTTGCGATCACCTTTTGCCGTTAGTTTTGGTAATGTGGCACGTCGGATATTTTCATCCCAAAAATGACACCGGAAGTCGTCGCTTTCCAGGACTCCTCCCGGGCCGAAATCTGGATGATTGCGTTTTTTTAACTAATCTTATTTGGGGCTAAAGCCCAGTGCTTATTTGGTTCATGTGGCCTATGGGATGGGATTTTTGCGGTCATCGCTTGGACTATTACGTATTACCCGAATCTATCTGACGTATGATATTTGCTGCACCGTGTAACTCTGTCAAATTAGACTACATAACATATAACAAGTAACCGCAGACCTAAAGTTATCCTGATAAAAAGCGGCTTCAGTTCAATTCTTTCCTTTTTCGCAACACATTCACAGAGTGCAAGAACAAAGGAACAGGAGAAAGTGGCTACGAAAAGTCGTACTTCTGATTCCTATTTTTACATAAACCGATATCTCTAAACAAGTAGTGTACTCAGTAACCAAAATGCGTGAACCAAAAATACTGATTGTAATACTTTATCTTTCTGTGTTGCGTTTTTACTGTGATTGTAAGGATCCGTGCGATTTTCTGTTGAGTGTTGATATAACTAATGGATCTAAGTTACCCAATGGTACCATAGACCAAGACAGACTCAGATACTCTCCTAAACAATATTTCAACTTTATTGATGAAGAAAAACGAAACCAAACAAGAGGATGCATCTGTTCAGTTAAAACCTGCATGAGAAAATGCTGCCCCATGGGCAAAGGTATGAAAAATAACACGTGCGTACCGAGTGAAGAAGACATAGTGAAAAAATTCAATCCACAGATTCACACGGGCAATAAAACTTCCAAATTGACCGCGAAGAACCATTTTCGTATTATTTACAATCACTCATGTCGCAAAAGATCGATAAAGAGATTTCTCGGTCCGGATAACGTGTTTTATTTGCAAGAAGTAAGTATCAATAAATCTTGTTTAAAATAATCGCTTAAACCTTTAGAGAGAATTTATTTTATTTATTTATATATCTATATATTACAGTTTTCACCTTATTATTAACATTTTTACATAATTTTTTTTTTTTTTTTTTTTTTTTTTAATTTTTTTTTTTTTGTACATACAATAATGACATTACATTTTTCAGATACATTTTTTATATAACGTGATTCACCTTTTTTTAGAGCATGCTCGTGTAAAAAAGGTGGAGCAGCGTGTGTGAAAAATTATTTAACATATTTTTTAGAATTATAATATATATTTTTATATGTTTTTATATATTTTTATATATATATATATACATATATGTACATATATATATACATATATATAATACATATACATATTCAAAACAAGATATATGAAATAGAATAGAAAAAAAGAAAACAGTATAAAAAAGAAGAAGAAGAGAAAGAGGAAGAGAGAAAAGAGAAAAGAATATAAAATTAAATGGATTTCCAAA
The DNA here is from genome assembly GCA_929108145.2 of Limnephilus rhombicus. Classification (NCBI taxonomy): domain Eukaryota; kingdom Metazoa; phylum Arthropoda; class Insecta; order Trichoptera; family Limnephilidae; genus Limnephilus; species Limnephilus rhombicus. The sequence goes on along the minus strand of OV815297.1, from coordinate 30,228,897 downwards.
ATCAATTGTCGAGAGACATTATATTGTATTATTAAATTGAATTATTGTAATATGCTAATGATTTAGTGTTTTTATAGAACTTTTGAATTTTTATAATTAATTTCCAATCTTAAGTTAAGGGGTAACTGGTTAAACCACTTGACTCCAATATATTTATAAAAATGTTGGGCTGTAGTGGTATTACAACGCGGTATAGTTATAGAGCCAAGAATACTTGGTCTTTTGCTGTTTGAAATAGATAATGAGTTATCATTGTTGAAACAATCTTTGTGGATTTGTAAAAGTGTAATTTTTTTATAAATATTGTGTAGTGAAAGGACTTTAAATTCTTGAAATAATCTTGTGGTGGGGAAGTCATATGGTTTTTTTAGAATTATTTTTATTAATAATTTTTGGATGATTTCTAAAGGCATGAGAGAAGTTTTGAATGCACCACCCCAACCAAGAATTCCATATTGTAATACAGATTGGATCAGTGAGAAATAGATAGTTCTTAATAGTTTAAAATTTAAAATGTTTCGTATTCTAAGAAAAATGTACATTAATTTTCTTAATCTTTCTACTGTTGCATTGATTTGTATTTTCCACTTTAAATTGCTATCTATAATTACACCGAGGTATTTTATATTAGTTTTAACAGTGAGTACAGAGCAGTCAGGTTTACATAAATTTGTGTTTCTATTGCAATTGTATGAATGTATACTTATCTTTAAATTTTCAGGGAATGCATGTTTATTAATGGTGAACGGTATTACAAAGGTTTTTTCCGTATTAAGTGACAGCAAGTTTGAGTCGAACCATTTTTTTAGGATGTTTAAGTCTAATTCTGCTGTTTTCTGGGTTTCATTCCAAGTTAAACCCTCGGTTAGAATTGCTGTGTCGTCTGCATATGAAATGAGTTTAGATTTGATGTTAAGTTTAAACATATCGTTGACATAAATGATAAAAAGAATTGGCCCCAGTACAGTTCCCTGCGGGATGCCAAAATTCGTGGTCTGAGAATCGCTCATAAGGCCCTTTAATTTAACAAATTGCTCTCTATTAAATAGATAATTTTCGATCCAAGTTAAAGCATTGTCAGTTATACCAATTTTCGTTAGTTTAGAGATAAGGTTAGAGTGCGATATACTGTCAAATGCTTTCCTTAAGTCAATAAATGTTCCAATACATTTTTTTTTACTATCTAAAGATTTATAAATTTTAGATGTTAAATCAACGATAGCATCTTGAGTGCTCAAATTTTCTCTAAAACCATATTGATGTGCATTTAATATATTATTTTCTTTCACAAATTTAAATATTTGTTTTTTTACAACTTTTTCAAATATTTTTGCAATGTTTGAAGTAAGAGAAATTGGCCTATAGTTACTGCTTAGACAGGGGTCCCCAGATTTAAAAATTGGGGTAATAATAGTTTTTTGGTAATTTAAGGGAAATAATAGTTTTTTTGTAATTTAAGGGAAAGTTGCCATAATATGTAATATATTTTGAAAACATTTTTACATATTAATATTACATTTCATTACGTTGGGTGTAAGGTAGGTTTGAGAAGGTGAAACTGTTGGTTGGTAATATTGTATGTTTCGTGAACACCTCACTAGGAGAACCTGTGCTGAGGTGTTAACGTGTTTATGGATTAAGTGTGACAAGAACAAGTGTTGTAGTAGAAAGTTATTTTTTTTTCTTTTTTTACATTTTAATGGTAAGTGTACATAGATTATTTAGAAGAAAATAAATATATAAGGTATATATATATATACGTACATATGAATAGTTGGTTAATTCTTGAAAGACATGTTTATTTATTTAACAATTTTTATAGTTTGGTTAGGGATTAAAGTATTTTGAATAAAGTGTTTGATCCGGTTGTGATATGTTTTTTGTAAATGTTTGTAGATGTATTTGCAGTTAGTTGTTGTTTCAGAGTAATGGGCATATAATTAAAAAGTTTGGTTGTATAATACTGAAAATTGTCTTTGTCCGTGTGTGGTGTGTGTTATCGGTATGTTCAGGGTTATATTTGTTAAGGACCTGGTTTTTATTAATATTTTGGATTGAATTGGAATATGGAGTTTGTTTTGGAGGAAGTGTAGCAGAGAATAAATGAGTTGTTTATAGCAACAAAAGCCTAACCGAGTTGTGAAGGAATGAACATTAAACGAAAATTTGATGTGTTTTTTTTTTTTTTTTACATGAGCTCCACACAGGAGGCCCTGAGGAAAATAATTTCTCTGAGGGCCTATGTCATCTTTGGGGATGCTGTGTGCAGGGTTTTTTAGGGAAAGGAAGGAGGGGAGAGTTCTGGGAAGGAAAGGGGTTTAAGGGGTGGGTAGGAATCTGGGATTCAGTGTGTCCTGGTCATCAGACCTAAACACACTTCTTCCCATGAACTCGGGCACCCCTGCTAAATCACCAAACGTAGCGAACCACTTGGGGTGACCTATGGCAGAGATGTTGGTTATCCAATAAAGGTTCCCGGGGCGGCGGTACCCATTCCCGCCTCCCAAATTGATTGAAGAAAAAGTAACAACAACGTTACGGGCGTTTAACCAAGGTTTTGGGCAGCGGCCGAAAATCCACATTTCGTCAAAACATATTCTTACGATGGTACAGCCCGGTTCCAATGAGAAATATTAATTATTCTTTGTACCAGCTTTTTAAAATTATAAATCGATATCGATTTTATTTCATTCCAAATTTGCTTTAATTTATACCTACATCCAAAAATGCTGAAAAGCGTGATGATAAAACTATTAAAATTATGTACTTTTTGTAATTATTTTTCGATCATAAGTATTTATCATTGATCAATAATGTCTAAGAAAAATAAGAATTTAAAACAATCTGAAATATATTAGTTTGTAAGTGCGCAAAAAATATACAAACGGACCAATTTTCGTCAAGAAACACATGTACGTGTATATTTTTTCATGATTTTATTTAAACTTAAATTAAAATTCTGAAACATGCGTTTACCAGATAATTTTTTTTATTTTATTTTTTTTTTTATTGAAAATTTTTGATACAATACATATAATAGATACATGAAATAATGAAAAGTATATAAAAAAGCTTAATATAATAAATGTATGAACAAAAAAATCCCACAAAGGCAATGCCTGTGCGTGGGTATAATGCTGATTTTTTACTTTTATTTTTATTTCTATGGCTATAGTGAATATTTTAAGTATACATAAATTAGTAATTTAAAAAATGTAACTGAATAAATGCATTTAAAAACTACAGCATAATAATAGTCTGCACTGTTATTATCGTATTTGTAAGTTTTGTAAGAATAGATGTTACAAGTGCAATTTAAAAACATAAAAAACAAACAAACAAAAAAATTACAAACAATATTATCTATATATCTTCTCTAAAAGCTGTCTCATAACAGATATACTTATCGGCTTTATTTAAACTTATAAGAAAAAATATCTGTTTCAGTGTTTTCTGGCCAATTTTGGTATATTTTTATAGGATTGAAGATTTTGATGAATAAATGTATTGATTTATTTTACTGCATGATTATATGATATTAAATGGGTGTTGTATAATACAATCTTTACATCTTTTTTGATAATTTAACAAATCTGCCAACGACCTATGGTATAACCTTATTTTACTAAAAATAAACATTTTTTTCTCAAAATTTAAAACATGCGTTTACTAGTAAAAGAATAACCTTTCGAAATCAATTTATCATTATTTGTGAAAAAGAGTCAATACGTCTAAAATCTGATTTAAAAGTGACATATTTCTGGTTTTCTCTGGTTATACCCTCTTACGTGCAAATTTTAATTAAGGAAGTCTGCTTCAACGCTCCTAGAGTTAAAGTAAGACTAAAAGCATTTACTAAAGTTAAATTTCACCAAAATGCGTTTTACAATCAATTTGACTGCTTATTTTATTTTTAACTTTTGTTTTTACTTTCCGAAAACTTTCCAATAGTTACTTTAGAGTTATTCCGCCATATTGGCATATTTGAAACATCTCTTGGGGGTAAGCTACGAAATAAACAAAAATTTGAACATTAAACGAAAATTGTATGTGTTTTTGTTGTTGAAGAAATGGTAACAACGTTAAATTGAAATTTTAATTGAGGGGTGTCTGTTTCAACACTCGCTAGAGTTAAAGTAAGACTAAAAGCATTTACTAAAGTTAAATTTCACCAAAATGCGTTTTACAATCAATTTGACTGCTTATTTTACTTTTAACTTTTGTTTTTACTTTCCGAAAACTTTCCGATAGTTACTTTAGAGTTATTCCGCCATATTGGCATATTTGAAACGGTTCCATGCCAACTCAGAATGAAACCAACTCAGAAACACCTCAGAAAGGTCATTAAAAGCTATGAAAAAATAATTTTAAAATAGCCGGTAACCCTAACCTAACTTAACCTATTTAACAGAAATTTTTATACTTTTTATCATCTCTCTTAATGACTTTTCTGAGGTGCTTCTGAGTTGGTTTCATTCTGAGTTGTCCGGTCACCATTTGAAACATCTCTTGGGGGTAAGCTACGAAATGGTGCGCTTCAACATTGATTACTAATATAAATATTATAGAAGACAATGTTATTGACAATGAATTCTTCATCCAATATGTCTTTTAGCGAAAACCAAAAACATTTCGACCACGCATTATTGAAATGGTTATTTGGGATGATCTCGAATTTTGAGCGGTATCGGGTGTGAAAAATCTCAGCGGTAGTCATATTTAATATCCCCGTTACTATAACTGACGGTTAGAATTTAAATTTACTTCATGATTTAACTATTTGATGAAACAGACGGCCCTAAATTATTATTATTTTTTTATTTTTTATTATTATTTCATACAATTCTTGAAAGTACACTATTATGGTTTTTTTACTACCATACTAGGCTAATGCCCGTGTTAAGGTAATCATAATATAATTGACCATAATTACTAAAGCTTCTTGAAAAATATCCAAAGATGATATTATTGGCTTGACGACGGTACAGGAAAACGAATTAAAAGAAAATCTTGTGATTAAGCTTTGAAATGTTAATTCAAAGAAGCCTCTTTAAGGTATCTGCCCACTACACCGTTCCATACCATGACCGTAACCGTAGCGGCGAATACGAAAATCGATACAAAATATTCTTTGTATCGATCAGCATGAAACGCTGCCCACTAGCCCGTTCCGTCACCAACCAATACCGTCGCATACCATGACCGGACTGACGGCGAATTCTCGATGACAATATTTTGCAGGTGCCAGTCCGCTCTATGCATGGCACGCGACGGTGTTAGAACGGGGATCATACGCGTAAGATCCCCGTTGTAACCGCGTTGCCACTCCGTCAGTTCGTGATTTGTGTTCATTTTTCGTGTTTATATCCAGGTATTTTAATGATATGACACTATGCTTCTCCTGACGTGTCAGTCTGACACGAAAACACAGGCGAAATGATATAACGGGCACTGATAGAACGGGCACCGTACACCTATTGAACGGGGATGGTACGGACACTAACCACGGTGAATACGGGTATTATACGGTCACTATACCCGTTACGTACGGGTATAATACGGTGTTAGCACGTTCTAGTGGGCATAGTAGGGCATAGCGTGTTTATTTCGTGGCTGATACGTTCATAGTACGGTCATGGTATGGAACGTTGTAGTGGGCAGAGACCTTTATCAAGTTTTTGGGTGAATGTAAAGAAAGATTATAAGGAAATATCAGAAGAAATACTGAAACATTTACTGCTTTTCTCAACCACATAGCTCTATGAAAAGCCATTCTCTGCTCTTGTATATACTAAAAACAAACACAGAAACATATTACAAGTGGAATCCGATTTGAGATTACAACTTAGTAGTAACATCAACCCGAATATCAATAATGTAGTTGCAAACACACCATTCAATTCAATGTGAATGTTAGTGTTGCTGTTGTACGGTAATTATTAACGTTTATTTATAAAAAAGGTATTTTTTTGTATTTGTAGTACTTACTAAAAAATATATATTATTTTAAATCTGGCAACATTGCAATTTTTCATACTGTACATAATTTAATTGTTTGTTTTCCTACAGAACCGCTAGATGGCGGCGCCTTTGCATTCGTCATTCACGTTGAAACTCACTCCGCGGGTGTGTGTGAAATATTACACAAATCTGATCGTAATATCTATTAATATGACTAATTCACTATTAAATTTTCATAATTGATATATTTACCGTGTTTTTTGTGGTTTTCAATAAGTTTTAGTCAAGTTATAATAACCATAATCATACTTTGAAAATTGAAATGTCAATAAGTATTTTACGTAAAACATGAAAATTCAAATTTATATTTAAAGGATTTTATTTTATGAGAATTTGATAAAAGTGGTGTTTTTTTTTAAATATTAATATCTAATATATGTGTTCCTAAACGTATCAATGAAATTTACGTCTTTAGAGTTGCAAGAAATCTGTTATAAAAGTCAGTATTATTTTTTTAGGTTAGTTTTTTTAGGAAAAAGTGAGGTGACAGTTTCGTTCCAAATTTATTATATAAAAGGTCCGTAATTTTTTAATTTTGTTTTTTTTATAAATTTCTGTACACTTTCATCAAATATGTTTTGGTAAAAAAAAAAATCCTTTTTTTTTCGCGTTTGAATCAATATATGGCAGTTTTTAAAAACTAAAGTGTATTTCAATTACACAAATCTAAAAGGTTATTTTATTTAGTTTTCATAAATGGTATTTTTTTTACGACACCTTCAAAAATAAAAAATATATAGAACATTCAAAATACTTTGGAAAAATTTCAAAATTTTTCAGATATCATTACTAAAACAGAGATAAACTACCCTCTCAGGCCGTGTAAACCAGGTGTATTTTTTTCCATCAACAATTTTTTAATTAGTAATGTTTTCACATTCGCGGCCTTTTGTCAATTGAATAAAATTTTCACTGGGTTTTTTAGTAAGGCTGGAATAGTTTATTCTATAGCATTTTTTAAAGAACGCTAAATTAACACAGCGATAACAAAGTGAAAATTAAAAATTCATGAGTTGCATTATCATAAAAAGTTATACAAATGAGTGTTGATAAATTTATAATATGATAGTTTAACAGTATAAAAGTAAGAGGTTACAAAAAAATTATTACTTAGGTAATCTATACACAAGTATTAAAGTTTTTATACAGTAAAAGCCATAATACAGCGCTTTGAGGTCTTCTTATTCTTGTACCCTGTCCGTTCAACGGACGTTGGCTATCATGTTGGCTATTTGGACTTTGTTTACTGCGGCCTGGAACAGCCCCATGGTAGACTGGCCAAACTACTGTCTCAGGTTTTACAGCCATGACGTTCTCCTTCTTCCAGGGCCCCGTTTTCCGGCAATCTTTCCCTGCATTATGAGATGCAGGATCTCATACTTCTCTTGATGTCTCATCACATGTCCAAGATATTGATGTTTTCGGATTTTTGTTGTTTTAATCACTTCCTTTTCTTTATTCATCCGAACCATAACATCTCATTCGTAACTCTGTCCATCCAGCTTATTTTAAGTATTCTTCTGTAGATCCACATCTCAAATGCTTCAAGTCGTCTAATTAGTTCTTCAGTAAGCGTCCATGGTTCCATTTCATAAAATAATATCGAAAACACGTAGCATTTGACCATTCGCACTCGTAATCATAAAGGTTGCACGAGCTTGCTCAATGCGGCATTCGATTTCAACTGAAGGATCCCATCTATCATTTACATTGCAGCCCAAGTAAACAATACTCTGTACCTTCTCTAGTTTTATTCCAGCAACATAAAGAAGCAGCACCTTTGCAGCAGCTTTGGAGTAAACCTTTCCAAATAGATCTACTTTGAGGAATAACGTCTGGTACCTCAATGAAAAATTTTCTATTGAGAAACCGATTGATAAAATCGACTGGACAAACATGAGAGATAAGCCAAGGCCTAAAATTTTTTTCTTAAGGATTGAGATGGAAACGTTGTCAAAGGCGCCTTCTATTTCTATAAAGACTGCAAGTCATACTTCCTGGTTAGAAATTGATAAATTAATATCAGTGCTGATGATGGCAAGGTTATCTTGAGTAGATTTTTTTTTTCCTAAATCCAAATTGAGATGGAGAGAGAAGCTGTTTACTCTCGACCAAAAATTCTAACCGGTTTTTAATTAATATTTATAAATTTGAGGGAGCGGTCCGTATCGGTAGAGACGGGGCGAGAGAGAAATGAAAGGCGTCAGTCGATGTATGAGTCAGTCTTTATTGTTGCGCTACGTAGCGGAGGTCGAAGCGGAGCGGAGTGACGGTGGTGCCGTGAGTGTTGCTGCTACGTGATGATGTGAAGGTGAAGGTCAGAAGACTACGGCGGTGAATATCACAGGTCTTCAGGGTGCCGGCGCGTCGCCCTACACCATGGCGGTGTAGAAGTGACCTTGATCCAGGCGGTCGACCATCATCACGTTGACGAGGTATGGCGGCTGTGTGTCCAGTGGGTCGGAGCACATACATGACACAGGAAGCAACCTTGAGAGGCGGTGAGGATGCTGGTTGCTCGTTGCTGCTCGTTGCAGGATGCTGGTTGCTGCTCGTTGCAGGATGCTGGCGCGTTGCCTGACATCTCATGTCAAGATGGTAGTTGGAGAAGTTCCTCGAAAGTTTTACGAAGATGTTCCTGAAGTCACGCTGAATATGTGTTGTATCACTTGCTGCGAGAACGATATCAGCCCGCGTGGGGGGATATTGCGTAGCGACACTGAATCACCGCATGATTTGTAGTTGTCGAACCATGAATGAATACACTAGACTTGAGACTGAGCTGTATGCGGCTCGCGCTGATTTATATACTCTGCCGGCCGGGCAAGTAGTTTCGAGAACGGTAGGTAATGCCGGGTGAACTCACGCAAAGCCGAGATATCGCTCGAACTTTCTGCGGGCACTTGTATGGTACAGCCAGACGTTCTTGGCCTTTCGCGTAAGTGGCGGAATTATTATTTCTAGGCGGCCGTTGGTACTACGCTGAATGTAGGTAGATGTATCGGCCGTAGTATGTGCTTCCAGCGAGTTCCGTGGAGGTCAGTGGCGCAGCGGTAGATTTCGCAGAGCGGGTTAAGTGACCGCTCCAAATTTTACTGATGGTGGATGAAGGAGTAATTGGCCTGTAGTTTGACCCAGAATTGGGTGATTTATCCGATTTTAGGATTGGGATGATTATTTGAGAATTCCAGTCATCGGGCATAATGCCAGTCTGGTAGATTTTATTTAAGATGCCTACGAAGAGGTTTAGAACATTAGAATTCTTATTTTTGATTAAACTATAAGGTAGTCATTCCTGCCTGGAGATGAATCTTTGACTGTTCGAGGAGATGTTGAACTGAGGGAGGATCGAAATCTTCGAATCATAGACCAAACTTCCGAAATTGGAGTGTTTGGAGATACTGAACTGCAGAAATTGTACCTCTGAGATCTTTTGTTTGACCTCAATACCCTTTGGCACTGAATTCGGCGTTTTGCACATAAGATACTCCATAGTTAGGTTCTCCATGACTATGGAGTATGACTATACTGTAACGATAGGAAAGAGATTTAGATTTCCGAATTCTCACTACCTTGGAATATATCTCATCATTTAGTTTGAAGGGTGTTACTTGGAATGAGATGGCAAAAATATAAAAGGTAGAATATTTATGAGCAATGACTCGCATGGCATTTGTAAGGAGTAAGTTAATGATTTTGAATGCAAAAGAAATATATTAAAACAAAAATGACATCCTGAAACTAAGGTTGTCTGGCATGGGCTTGCTTATGTTTAAATAGTTCATTTTGATACCGTGGTAAGTTGAAAGACGCATGATGAAATCTTCTTTTGTGAAACGAATCTCACACTCCAGAGAAATGGCTTCCAGCCAAAAGGACCCTCCAGAAACAGTAGAGGCGGATGATTCTCGATGCCAATCATCCCTCCAGGATGACTTCCAGTCAGCTCCCAAGATGGCGAGTGTCACGTCCATAATTCACAATCACGATCGTAGCGATCTTCAAAAAGGATCCGTTGTGTTGCGGTCGAGAGGACCGCCCTGAGCTCTCGGCTGCTATCCAAAAAATGACAAGCTCTCTTTTCAGATCTGCTGATTTGAATTTATCCAGGATCAACAACTGTTGCATTTCAAAATATGGCAGGGCTTGCAATATTACCAATGCCCAAATGTCAATGGGCAAGCACTAGAGGTGCCACACACCGAAACCATAAATAAAGTGAATATCAGAGGGTGCACACACCTTTTTACAAATACTTTTATATACGAGTAACAAGGGGAGGATTTGATTTATTTGCATTATTATATATCGGTAGAGGGTATATTTTACATAAAGTTATCCATATGCAAGTTAAATTCATTCCATTTTGTGTGTTTTTTTTTAATCTTTGTCGAAATACGGGACTTTTCTGATTGGAAAGAAGTTTGATAAGTGATAATGATCGGAAAATGATCACTGGAGTAAGGGTCGGAGGACACCACCCACTAGACGAGGATGCCAGACTAGTATGTAGAGATCCACTGCACTGGTAATTGTGTTGGGACAAGAGATTCTAGAAGGAGATCATTCATTCAAGAGGAAATAAATCCATCACACTTCGACCATTATGGACAGAGAAAGCAAAACCCCGGACGGGGGAATGGGCATTGAAATCGCCCAATATAAATAAAGGTGGGCTTAGTTGCCGGAAAATTTGCAACCAAGCTTGCTTATTGAAGTGTGTTGTTGGGGAAATTTAGACTGAAATGAAGGATGTGTCCTTTATTTCAGCTGCAACCATTTGAAAGTCAGCATTGGGGGTTTGACATTATTTATTAGGAAAAATGGTAGGGATTTAAAAAAAAAGTGTTTTTTAATAAAAAGCGGACTCAAAATTTGTATACAGTTGACATTTGTCACGTGAGAACGGATCGTTTCTACAATTCATATTACTAAGATTAGGAAACAGATTATTATTCACCTTGACCCCGAAGAATACCGTCTTCAGAGCATCGATATAGATGAGATCAATATTGATTGATATATCAATACTTACTTTCTACCTACTTATCTACCTATCCAATTACATTCTTTTGTTTCTTCCAAAAATTTCCGCCATTGTTGTTTATAGCAAAAATAGACATTATACGAAGAAATATTGCGATGTTGTGCTGACAACACACGGACTGCTACAAGCAGTTGATTCGACAGTTGGAAGACAGTAAATACATCAAGACAGTAAAGGGACGTTACGTTACCCAAAAAAGAATGTGCAATAGAGAACTCCAGTCCAATTTTTTAATTTTTTTAATGGAAAAAATAAAAAATACCCTCTAACTTAAATAACTGCATATTTTTTTTAGAGATGGTTTAATAGTCAAAATAATTGTGAAATTTTTAATTTTTCAAGATCCCCCGAAAACCAACGTATGTGTAGTGAATCGTGTGACGTCATCAATCCTGAAAAGTTATTATAAGATCGGGCAATCAGCTGATAAACTGCCGCCATTTTGAAATTCAGTGTTCGAAATATTCTTCCTAGAGTAGCATTACAATTTTTTTTGTGCAGTAGTTTTTGAATATTTTCAATAATAGAGATAAACTAATAAGAGATACCTTTATTCTTGAAACTGGATTAATTAGTATTTTTTATTTTTTTTTAATGTAGCTATAACTTTGTGGTTATCCATTATAGAAAAATGAAACAATTTAACTGTGTATAAACCACTTATATAATGCGTAAATACGACAGGTTTCGGAACAAACGTTCCTTCTTCAGGGAAAGCTATAATAATAAATAACGTATAAGCTTTCCCTGAAGAAGGAACGTTTGTTCCGAAACTTGTCGGATTTACGCATTATAAAAGTGGTTTATACAAAGTTGAATTATTTCATTTTTCTTTTTTGAATTATTTAGGCCTAAATAATGTTTCAATAAACACAACAACTAGATGTACATAAACAGTATGTAAATAAATGAATAAATTAATACGGTGGCTTGCTTGTGTCATACCTACATTCCCATACAATGACTTAACGGTCACGTCACGACATGATGAGCAGTGACGTCACCACTAAACATTTTAATACTACCAACTTGACGGCGTATTTCTAGGACCCGATTAAAAATGGACTTTTTAATAATTTTTTAAAAACTCTGCGTTTAATATTGTTTTATAACGCTGATGGATTTCATTCGTTTTGTGCTCCGATTGGCATACAGGATCGGAGGAATTCAGATTTTTAGAATTCCGCACAATAAGGGTGCCTACCTATACGGTAGAAAGGTGTCAAGTACCGCATTATCGTTAGTCCGTTACTAACCATCATCGTATGGTGACATTTCGCTCTATGTCGAAGTGTTATTTATCTTATCGTTACATAAAGTGTAAATCCTATCGTATTGTATCGTATGCTTTGTGTGAATTTCTTACGTAAATTGACTCGTGACTCAAACTTTATCGTGGTTCTAATAACCGACCAGAACAATCTTATCGTACGTCTTTGGATACACCTGTGACCGTCGCCGAATGGAGATCAAGCCACGAGACACAACAGTGAGTACTACTTAATTGTGAATTACCTATCTTGTTTGGTGGTCGGGCATAACTCGTATCGAAGTCCATAAGCGTTTTAAATAGCAAGGAGTAGCCGCAAAGTTACTCTCACCAATGTTTCGTGACGATGCACGGGGGTGAAAGTAACTTTGCGGTTACTCTTTGCTAAGACGCTTATGGATTTCGATATGAGTTATGCCCGACCACCAAACAAGATAGGTAATTCACAATTAAGTGGTACTCACTGATGTTACGTCTTCTGGCTTGGTTTTCATTTGGTGACAGTCACAGATGTGTCCATAAGCGCTCGATAATTGGTAGGATTGATTTTATAATCCACGATAGAGATCTGAGTCGCGAGTCGATTTACATAAGAAGTTCACAAAAAGCATTCGATATAATACGATAGGATTTACACTTTATGTAACGATAGGATAAATAATACTTCGACGTAGAGCGAAATCTCACGATACGGTGGTGGTTGGCAATGGACTGGCAATAATGCGGTACTTGACACCTTTCTACCGTGTAGGTAGGCACCCTTTTGTGCGGAATTCCAAAAATCTGGATTCCTCCAATCCTTTATGCCAATTGGAGCATAAAACAAATGAAATCAATCGGCGTTACAAAACATTCCGCCCACCAAAATACAGCATATTGTATTTTAAAGAAAAGTTGAACGTTAAGCGAAACGCAGAATGCCATAAAACGTGACGTAGATGAAAAGAAGACGAAGCAAAAGTTTAAACTAGTTTTAAACGATAACTAGACATAGATAAACTAGACGATACGAAACTAAATGATACGATTAACTTAGACGTAAAAAAGAATAAAACGAACCGCGAAACGATGATGATTAGTCACATTGCCTAGGCAATGGACACGGTTAGGTGAATGGTCTTCTAAGAGAAGATCCATTCAAAGTCCGGAACGCACCGATAAGCACAAGTTTTTAATTTTGATTCTAATCACCTCATCCGTAGAGAGTGATGTCCAATGTTTGGTTAAAGATAGAATACGAATTTCGAAATGATTAAGTAAAAAATCCGAACGACGAGAGGCTTTGTTATGAAAGTTGTGTACGAATAGATAACAGTAAGCAGTAAGACGTTGGAGTTTCCGAATACGATATAATTTGTTTAATAAAAGTCCAGCAGAATATCATCATGTTGGACTAAGGACGATTGAACTCGTTCCTCAGAATGGAGTTCAGTTTTGTTAACATGGCCATCTAAGATGGGCCAAGAGTCGTTTGGCTGGACAAACCCGGAGGGCTCCGCCCACCTAGATAAAAAGAAGACGAAAAGTTTATATATTCAGAATCAGCGTTATAATAATATTTTTCACTGGAGTTCCTTATTGTGCAAGTGTGCAGAGTGCACACGCGGTAGAAGTGTAAACTAAAGTAGACAAGAATGGGGAGGCTTCAAAGCACCACATGAAGAGGAGACCGATTATACTAATTCTCTCGCAGGCTAAACCCTATAGATAATTATATTTGTCTCTTTTTAGTGTTGCCATTTTTCATTTCATTGTGTTTCAAAGGTGCTGAAGAAGTTTTCGGTGTTATTTTTGTAGCTCCATCCACGACTAATAAACATTATTTGTTTCAGAATGGAAGTCTTTACATACCTAATCTTGGTTTGGAAGATTCCTACTTAAGTCCAACGGATTACTGTTTGGATGCCTTTATCGACCAGCCCAGCGCATCCGTGATGTTACGCAAAATGCACCACAAACTTCATGCAGTATATAAACCAGCATACCTGGTTTACGTCTGTATTAAGATTTCATCAACCAAGCAGTACAAGAGTGTCATTACCTTTTTATCCGCGGGCAAGTATATATCCATAATCCAATATCTACAAAAAGTTTTCTTCTGCCAGTTGTACATAAGGAGAGAGAACTCACATAGTTCTATAATGTGTGTATAAATGTATATTTAAGTGCGTGTATGTACATCTAAACATAAACAAATTTATATGAATGTGTAGAGTATGTGTAGAGTATACGTATGAGTATCATCATTATCATTACATAGTATAAAATGAAGTCGCTCAAAATATATGTGCGCATAGATCTTTTAAACTACCCAACAGATTTTCATGCGGTTTTAACCAATAGATAGAGTGATTCAAGAGGAAGGTTTATATGTATAAAACATGCTTATTATAGTAGAGAAAAGCCGAGAAATTCAAATATTCAATTCAGGCAGCGGGCAGCTGGCAAGCGGGTGGTGTGAATTTTATAAAGGTCGGGGAATGGCGTTGTGTTTCGTTAGCCACAGCAACGTGTGGCCGGGTCTGCTAGTACATGTATATGTGTATGTGCGTACATGTACATGTTAGTGTGGATGCACGTATTTTCTAATATTTGATCCTTCTTGTTTTTTTTTTTTATTTTAATGACAATATAAGATAAAGTAAAATTACAAAATAAGTAAAAATTCAAAGCAAAGTGGTTTGTTTACAGTCCTCCTCACTCCTCACTAGGTATTCCTGTTCCGAGGCGGACTGTATGTTGCTGAATGGGTGTTGATTTTTATTTCCTCATCTTCTAGTTTCTTGTTTTATGCACGTACTTGTAATATAATTTATTATTATGCATTACAATATATTAAGAATGTTGAGACAAATTGTGTTCTCACCTTTAATTGGAATTGTCATTGAAACCATTCAAATTGTAACAGCCTTGACTGGTGAAATTCAGAAATAACTGAAAAAAACTTTATATAATCATTATATATATATATTATTATTTTGAAAATCATAACAATAATGGTTGGTTCTGTTTACATTTTTTTCGAATTTGTTTATATTTTTAAAGATATATTTCATAGTTTGCAGTATAAATAGTTTACGGAGACTGAAAAGTTTAGATTCTTTGTATAAAGCATCTGTCGAAAATGTTTAAATTCTATTAAACATAACTTTGAGTATTCATAATTTTGAGTTGTTTGTAAAGGTTTTATAAAAGCATCAAGCGCACCACCCCATCCTATTATTCCATACATGAGTGAAGATTACACCAGAGAAAAATAAATCATTTTCAATTTGTCAATATTCAATACTTCTTTAAGTCTGTAAAATATGTACGTAAGATATCTCAATTTAGAAACGGTATTATTAATTTGTGATTGCCAATTTAAATTTGTATCAAATGTATACCCAAATATTTGATCTTTTCAACTTTTCCAATTTCAGAGCCAGATGAGCATATTACTTGATTACAGTTAGCATTATGAATTCTAATTTTAAGGTTATTGGGGGGGTTTGTTTTTACTGTTTTTATAAAAAGGTAGGTAAAATGTTTTATTGTAGTTTAGGAAGAGTCTATTACTATTTAGCCATGATGTTATGTGATGGATTCTGTTGGCGAGCCAACAAACAAAATAAAATAAATAAATACGGAAAGTGAAGATCCATGATCATTTGACATTGTTACGTTTTTAATTATGTTCTGGGTTCACAAACTATTAAAAACAACACAAATGTCTGTAACACTATTTATTTGCATCCCATTTACACCAATACCGCTTGTAGTATTCTGTTGTCTGTAGCAACACTAACAGATTCTCCAAATACTAAGTCTGAAGATTACTTCGGGAATAAATATATTCTTGTTCATTATCTGGTTTTATTAATACATCGCGTATACAATATGTCGTTAGTCGTCCTAACTAGGAGCTAGCTAAATTGGTGGGTGGTTTGGTATATTTATGCTAAATTGGTTCTAAACCATGCGTTACAGAAATCACACACTCTCAGCCTCCCTCTGTTGGACAACTTAGGTACTAAGCTACCTGCCATCTAGCGGAATCTACTGACAGTTCTTATCACCGCCATCTATGTCTAAAAGCCGGAAGCTTTTTAGATACACAACACGGCTTTATTTATATTTCAGTGATCGATCTCACAACAGATTTTATTTGTACACCCTTTGTTATTATTGTGCATTTATTTACCGTTTCTTTGGTGATGTATTTATTTACAGTTGGTTGGCAACGCAATGTTTTTCCCGTTACATTATCATAATTAAACAGTTTTATCAGACTTATGTTTTTTCTTCTACATTACGTCCAGATTTGATCCCAAGCCTCCGTCAACTTTGGCAGCTCTCACCCGTCAGAAGCCAGCCATTCTTTTCAAATGAACAAATTATGTAGATAAATCTAAAATTATGCGGTGGATGCTTTCGACAGTTTTTTTGAAACTACGTGATGACTACGCCCGCTCTTACGCAAGTCAGAAAAGGCTCGATGACACAAAGCGAGTTTACAAGCTACTATCTACTAAGTTACAGCACAAATTTCTAAAATTTGTCAACTTTAAGCTGAATATTCCAATTCAAAATATTAAAAATGTCCTTTTGATGAAACAACTCGACTTAATTAGGCTGTCAGATAGGTGGATCATCTCTGACCTTGTACTATTAAATAAAATCATTAATAATTGCATTGACAACCCTGAAATTCTCGCCAAAATAAAATTTTACGTACCGACCAGAAATACGAGGCAAAGTGGTATATATATAAATAGATTACGTCATTTTGGCAATAAATTTGGGAATATTGTAGACATGGTTGCAGATTCTGTATTAGTTATAAAACGAAGTCTTTATAATTACTTTAATGAAATGTATGATTTTTAATTTTAATTAATTTTATTTTTTACTGTTAATTTAATCATTATAATTGTATACTACGTACCTGCCTAACTATTATTATCTCTCTTTGTGAAAGCCCACTAGGGCGTAAATAAATAAATAAATAAGTTTAAAAGCGGGTAAATCGGCGAGTGAGATTGTCATAATGACACACAAAACTGTCCACTCGCTCATTAGCGTAGGAAACTGAGGTCGCTGCTAGCGCCAGTAACAAGAATAACGACGCCTGCGTGAATTAATTCTGTAATGTTTGACAGTCGAAATCAGCCTTTTATTGGCAGCCATCTTGAAAACCATAAATAAACCAATCACGAACAAAGTTGACGACCTTTTAACTTTTTTCGTGTATTGTCAAAAATCTGCTAGTTAGCAAGTAACACGATGACACTGAGCGAGTTTACTAACAGATAGTGAATTTCCCAGATAATAGCTTGTAAACTCGCTCTGTGTCATCGACGCTTTAGAAGCAGGTCGCTTCTGGTGTGCCGTATGCTTCAATCCACCTAACTTCAGTACTCACCAAACATTATATACACTTGTTCCAAAAAATTCTGGCCCCTAATGAAATCATTGTTCCAAAAAGCTTCAGGCGACATTTACCTCAGACCAGGAGTCGTCAGCAAAATAACCTCCAAGTTTCTTCTTATGGCCAGTATTTCTAAACTTAATTCTTGTGATCTTTCTAAAAAGGCAATTTGCAAATAGTAGATTATACATACGGCAAAACAAGTAGACAAATGATGTCGCACTTGCTCTTAAAAATAATGAATATGAAATTAAAATAAGAATTAGAGTATACAAATATATATAGAGCTAATAAAATAGACAAAAGATTGAGGATTTTCACCAACAACAGATTGAGTTGGACAATTGTTGCGCTGATGGGATCAACACCCCAAAAGGCACCCAGGGTTCGTAGGTAGTTGTAATAATAAAGGTTTATTTTCCAGGTCTTATGATATCTATCCCTTTCCTTTTGGCAACCTTCCTAGTGTATGCCTTCGTCCCAGAACTGAGGAACCTTCAGGGAAAGACATTGATGAACTATATCGCAGGTCTCATCCTGGCATCCATTTCCCAAGTTATTATTCTCACAAAAAATCAGGAAGATACTGGTTGTGTTTTCATGGGTGAGTATTGTCTGTTTTTATTATAAGTACTTACATTAATATAACTAACTCTTCAGTTAGATGGTCGAGCAGCTCAAAATGGATTTCCACCCAGACATCGCAGGTTCATTCCTCGGTTTAGCTGAGCCCTTTATTGTTAGCACAGGTGATGTGTTTTATGTGATTTTTGAATATCGAAGGACCTTTGAAATGTGTGTGTGTGTGTTTTAACTTTTGCACAAGTAGAAAATATGCACATAAGGAAAGGAGAGGAATGACTTACTGCTAAACTTGTGGCACTTTTTTCTATTTGGCTGCTTTACATTGCATTTATGACAGAATATTTTTATAATAGTAGATAGCAGTGTGACGTACTTTTTTAGCGGCGGTGAACTTAAACCGGTGGAGAGCGAAGAGCGGAATTGGAATATTAATGATAAGATGTTCATCCAGAGGAAATCAATTTATTACTGACGTGGGTAATAAGCAAAAATGCCAGGTCTATAGGGAAGTATAGCAAGGAAATATTACAATACCAACTACAAGTACATTAGAGGTTATCCACCACTTACCCGCCCTGGTATAAGTAACAGATGGTTACTCCTTCAAGGCTCTCGCAGGATTCTATTTTTTTTTGTTAAACAAAGCTACATTTATTTATGTTGAACGAATCTAGACCTCCAGTATCCTAGCATACGTTGTTAGTAAGAAGTATGCAAGTGCTTAACAGGAAAAATAAAATGCAAAAAAATAGGTTAGTAAGACAATGATAAATTAAACAGGGCAAGAGAAAAACTCATTCATGAGGCGGCATTGCATCTGTAAAAACTTGCAAGTACCTGCATAAAGTAGAGAACATATAAGTAATACAATAAATCTCAAATCAATTGACAACTACTAAAAAAAATGTGAATGGCATTCGGTCTGACCATTAACTACACTTACCTTTCGTGTCCTTTAGCCAACCAAAAAAACTACAAGTACAGGGTTTATTATAGTTTATTCACTTACCTACATACACATATATATATATATAAGACAATTGGTCTATTGATTGTACTTCTTTATTGGTATTATTTATGACAAAACAAATCATGTGTTGCTCTGTTAACAAAGAAACTACATTTGAAGTTTATTTGTCGATCTTAAAAAACATTATAACACTTTAACACTTATTTTTCTGATATCTTGATTAATTGAATCTCTGCTACATAGCTCGTCAAAAAACAATAATAATGTGTTTTTATGTCACCATGACAACACATCAAATGAATCACATTTGAAAAGTAATTCATTATTTGAATACGAAGGAATCCCTATGCATACCTAGGTAGGTATTCCTTTACATATATATATATATACAAAAAAAAGCTACACTAAAGCTACACTTAGCTACAAGTACAGGGTTTATTATAGTTTATTCACTTACCTACATACATATATATATATATATGTATGTAGGTAAGTGAAGCCATGTATGGTGTAAATGCCCAACTAATAGGTAAGAACATCCGGATCGCGGAGGTAGTCCTACCTCCATGATCCGTGATCCATCAATAGTAGGCGATGTTGTATTGCAAGGGGTTCACCAGGGATAACTTTACAGTCTCTGAGCATCTTTCCCTTTTCGTTTCTACATAACCAATAATAATCTATTTGTGTTGCAGCATTTCCACTTTTGTGGGTTATGAGATGTTCTGGTTTCTTTCGGTAGAATGCGTTGACAATAGTTAAACCGTATGCATCTGAGAAATTGAGAAGCTCATCTCCTAGTTCGTTTCGCGCTCCATATCCAAAGCCGCCATGGCTAGTATCATGGCCACTATTTGACATCTCCATATGCCCATTCATATCTGCCCCCATCATGATAGCTTCATTTTCTGGAATAATTATTTCAGCTTGTCCCAAAAACTGTCCCTTTCTTCTCTGTCACATCCCATTTTTAGTGCATATGTAAATATGATATTGTAAATAGCGTTACAAATTAACTTTAACATTATTATTCTATCATTTGGTGCTATTACTTTTACATTTTCATGAATCCGCTGCTGTAGCACTATGGCTATTGCATTTCTGGTACTACTTTTTCCGTGGTAATATAGTTTTAAACCATTTGTCTGTGTTTCTAGATAACGGCACTTGAGATAAACGATAAAACGATAAAAACACTTAACGATATTTGAGTTTTTTCCATTTGGTATGTTGATGCAATGTCAATCCTACGTCTTCTCATCAGTTCGGCCAATTCTTTGCCTTTTGCTGTAAGAGTTCAAAGATTCCAATTAATGGCTTTTATCTTTTCAAACCCAGAAGGACTGGCTTTCCTCCGCTTCATTTTGCTTGCCCCTGGAATCCCGCAGGCTGGCCCTGACACGATTTCAGTCTCTGGATCACCGAGGAGAAAATAACCCTGGCTGCCAGATAGAGTAGTGCATCTTTGCGTATGTTTTTCCATGAAGCTTTGGTTGGTTTGACTGTATGGTTTTTATCCACCGATTGTCTTCAGACGTGAAACCAGAATGACCCAACTAACTAAGGCTGAATCCGCTTTCATTGCCCATTTGAGCAATTATAGGATTAAACTAATGACCCTGGATACCAATTAGATATGGTGTATGCGACTAGTACCCGAATACGTCGAGTTGTCACACCCACCAATTAGGAGCCGCCACTAACATGTGGGACAGATGCTCACTGCTTCTCACTTTAGCCGTACTTTTAGGTTCCCCCGACGGATTGGTTACCATCAACTTCACCCTCTAGTCCGTTGCCCGTTGGTCACCGCGTGGAGGTATGAGAAGCGTGGGTGATAAAATGATATTATTTATATGTCTTCATAATATTTTTAATTTTTGATGTGACTTTTTCTTGTTACAGCATTTACTACTTATTTCTTCTCCATGGTGAGCTTTTTCTGGTTGAACATCATGTGTTTTGACATCTGGATTACTTTCAGGTAGGTTCATTGCTTTGGAATATTTTACATTTTTCTACTTCTTATGTCGGTTGCAGAGGATGGTGATCGGGAGAATTTTTTTTATTTACTAGCGATTTTCCGGCATGCGTTGCAATGCCACTCCAAAAATAACAATCGTTCCTACATATTGATGAATAGAAAAAGTAAGTTGATTATTAAGTTGTAGAAGAATACGAAATTATTTTTTTTACTTTTTAGTGCATTTTTTTAATTTCTTTTTTTGTTTTGTTAAAAAAAAAATTTTGTTTATTGGGACTGCCGTTGAAATGAAAGTATATCCAGGTATACGAGTAAAATACGTCACTTCACAACTCGAATGGGATTCGAGCAAAAGCAAAGTTATAAAAAGTGTCAACAGAGTGGCGCCAACGCCACGCGGTACAGACGCGAAGGCGGCAAAGGTCAAGCTGACACTTTATTTTTATTATATTTTATACATTATGTTATGAAAATATTTGCGTTGGACGCCAAACAGTTATGAAGATATTTAACTTTCACATTGGAAGCTAAAATGTTAGGAATATAATACATGGAGAGCATTTTTATTTTTTTTTTACATTAACTCCACACAGGAGGCCCTGAGGAAAATAATTTCCCTCAGGGCCTATGTCATCTGGGATGCTGTGTGGAGGGTCTTTTTGAGGAGAGGAAGGAATGAACATTGGTCTTGAAGAGACCCATGTTGTAGGAAGGAGGAAACACAGAGGCCGGCAAATCATTCCACAGCCGAGCTGTTGAACATAAGAACGAGTCGAAGAAACGACCCGTTCTCATGTGACTAATGTCAACTGTGTACAAATGTTGGGCACGCGTTTGGCGTGTTTCCCGACTATGCACCGGTGCCGAAGGGATCAATGATGCTAGTTCCTCGGAGCATCTTCCATTGTAATACCGGTAGAACAAGGATAGCATTCCCACCCGACGCCTGTGCTCTAAAGATTGCAATCCGTCTGTTAAGATGGGAGAATCTATCAAACGGACCGCCCGTTTCTGCACAGAGTCGAGGGTATTTTTCAGGTATTTTGGAGCTCCAGACCAGAGGTGGCTGCCAAATTCAACCGTGGGGCGCACTTGCGATTTGTACAGGGTTAGCAGTTGTGTACTTTTAAAGTATCTGCGGGCCCTGTACAGTACGCCCAGTTTTTGGGAGGCTAACTTTACTCTGGCTTCGATGGAGCCCCCATACCTGAGCTGGTCACTTAGGGTTACACCAAGCAAATCAATGGAGGGCCTGTTCGGAAGATTGCTTCCGTTGAAAGAGACTAGATTTTCATTGCGATCCCTTTTAGACGTAATCAGACAAGATTGGGTCTTTGAAACATTAAATTCAACGAGATTATTTTTACCCCAAGAGAAAACACTCTCGAGGTAACCGTCCATTCTTTGCTTCAAAGCCTTACGAGCTGTTGGAGTTTGTGAGCCCTTTGGGGGCTTGTCAAACAAAAAGCTATCATGAACTGTACTGTCATCCGCGTAGCAGTGAATTGGTGCACATGACAAAAGGTCGTTGATGTGCAACAAAAACAGAGTTGGAGACAGAACCGATCCCTGCGGGACGCCAGCATTTATCGAGTGAGAGGAAGAGGTGAAACCATCGACTACCGTCTGAATCGACCTCTCCCTCAAGAAGTCGGCAATCCACGTACACAAGGATGCGGGAAGTCCGTAAGAATGCAGTTTGTTGACAAGTCCTCGGTGCCAAACCCGGTCAAAGGCCTTGGATATGTCCAGTGCAACCGTTTGGGTCTCACCGAAACGTTCCAGGCATCGCCCCCAAACATGCGTCACATACGCGAGAAGATCACCGCACGAGCGGTTCCGCCGGAATCCGTATTGACGGTCGTTAATAATTTTGTTCTTCTCGAGGTATGTGAGCAGTTTGTCGTTGATCACACGTTCCATCACCTTAGACAGAACTGATGTGATCGCTATGGGGCGGTAGTTGGCCGGGTTGGAGCGGTCACCCTTCTTTGGAATAGGATGGATAACCGCTTTTTTCCAACCAGAGGGCACAGAGCCTGTCTTCAGGGACAGTTTAAAAAGCTTCGTCAAAATTGGAGCTATTTCTGCAGCGCACCTTTGCAGTACCAGGGCAGGTATTCCGTCAGACCCACTAGCTTTATTAACATCAAGCCCTCGTAAAACATGGAGTACTTCCCGATGCCGGAGACAAGTGTAATTATTACTGGAGAATTTCTCAGGCGTGGACCTTAAGCAGGCGGCTGTGTAATACTTTGTATGAGGATAGGTTATTTAAATGAAATAGTATTGTGCTTTGACACAGTTAAATTAATTTATTAATTAAGTACAAATAATAATCAGGGCTAGACTAAATTCTGAATGGGCATATTATGGAGCGTTAGTACCGTTTAATCTTGAGGAGTTGATGAATGGGTGAATGCCATATGTAGGCGATCCATGCTGCTGCTTGCTGCCTTCGGAGATGGGCGGTTAGCTCCCTCCGCTGCTGACATGTGCTGAACGGCAGGTTGGAGCGACGAACAGGCCTCCAGTCTCGCGGTTTCCCAGCGACGTCCCGTCCAAGGGCGGTTGCCAGCCAGCCGACTATGTTGATGACGGCCAAGGTGGGCGATCTTCGGCCTCATCCCTGCGAGCACCTCTGGCTCCAGGTAAAGTCGGAAGGTCTTGTCATGACTGCGTCTGCAGATGCCGGATGTTGTTTGAATCCAGCAGAAATATTGTGCTCCCATGGTACTCCGCTGCTGATCCAGGATTTAATGATTGTCCTGATGGTCTTCAATAATGGATGCCGCTGGTGGGCGTGGATTTATCAATCTTCACATGTTGTTAAAATAATGGCGAACTATTACTATTTGATTACGTCGACCCGCCACAGGGACGGTGGCCGTGGTAACCTGTGGCTGCTCAAAGAATGAAGAGCTCAAGGCCAGTTCTGCCTAGTGAACCCCTCTGTGCAGATCCTCAGTATCACCAACTGAGCAAAGGTAAAAATTTCAATGCTACCAATATAAAGATGTTGAATGTTAACAAACTTCACACCAAAAGTACCCATACACAGATAGTTCACTTGTTACATTATTTTTTATGTAACAATTATACTTAAGTTAATCAACAATAAAATATTTGGAAACAACGAGAATCGAGCGTTACCTTTAAAATACTTACAAATCGCTTAGCTGATGGTAGACTCAGATTGGTCGCTCTAAAAGTTGGGAACAACGGCCATATACACTTTTCCCCAATAATAAATGCGACAACTAAACTTTCATGAAAAATTATTTCTAGTGCTTTATTTTTACACGTAACAATATTATTTTACCATTAAAATAACTTTTAAGATATTAGTTCATTGTTATGATCAAAACTATAATATGTATGTTGGTTTAAATTGTTGTAAATATCCTCAAAGAGGCTAAATAATGTGTATTCATGCATATTATGTCCCGTATTACATTTAATATTAACATTATTTAATCATTCTGAGCCACATTTAAATTCTTTGCGGTTTGATTATTACAGAAACTTTCAAATTTCATGTGTCATCATTTTCATTTTATAAGATAATATTATTTAGAATACGTAAGTAGTAGATGTAAGGTTTTTTTTTAATTTAAATTACATTTAATAATGTTTTTTTTTTATTAATGTTATTTTTTCCTATTCTATGTACTTGATTCTTTTGAGGGAGCGGACTGCGGATCAGCAGAGACGGGTTGTGAAATGAAAGGCGTGCAGTCGTGGTAGTGAGTCAATCTTTATTGGGATAGGTAACGAAGGTTGAAGCGAAGCGGAGTGACAGAGGTGCAGTGAGTGTTGCTGCTGCGTTGCTGCTGCGTGATGGTGGTCAGGAAGCTGCGGCGGTGAAGATCACAGGTCTTCAGGGAGCCAGCGTGTTGCACTACACCATGGCGGTGTAGAAGTGACCTTGGTCCAGGCGGTCAATCAACATCATGTTGACGGATATGGCGGCTATGTGTCCTTTGAGTCGTAGCACACACGTGACGCAGGAAGGAACCTTGAAAGGCGATGAGGATGACTTCTGGCAGCGGAACACGATGGGTTTCGAATGCCAGAGAACGGGTGGCACCTATGTGAACAGCAAGCGCGTGCTTGGTGGTTGATAGGTCGGGTGACATCTCATATCGAGGTGCGATGGGCCATACACCGAGATGGTGGTTGGAGATGGAGACCTCGAAGGTGTTATGGAGATGTTCCTGGAGTCACACTAGATATGCGTAAATCACTTGATGCTGATTGCGCGAGTGGCAGCCTGCCGAGGGCTGGTACTACGTTGCAGCACTGCAGTAATTGTAATCACTTCTCGTGTGTGTTACTCGACCGATGAATGGAGACTAGACTGACTGAGCGCAGCGTTGAGTCGCTTCCTTTATATAAGCGACCGGTAGAGTAGCTTGCTAGAGCGCCAAGTAATGTTGCGAATTCACGCAAAGCGAAGAAAGTGCTTGAACGTTCTGCGGCCATTGTAATGAGCGGCCGTTAATTCGAGGCCTTTCGTGTAAGTGGCGGAATAATTAACCGCTGTAGATAGATATGTACCGGCAGTGCCTTACGCGGTGTGAGCCGTAGGTATTTCTCGTTTATTCTTACGGCGCCAGTGGCGGCGCAATGAATTCGGCAAAAATGGGCGCTACATTTTATTTTAAAAATCTTTTTTGTAAATATGTAGGTATATATATGTAGGGATCACTGGGATTGCAATTTATTATTATCAATTTCTGCAAGTATTTTTGTTTTTTTTTTTTTACTACAGCTGTTTCGGCTTACAGAGCCATTTTCAAACTGTGCTTAAACCACTGAGACGATTTATTTATACGATTTTAAATGCCATTTTTTGAAGGTGTCTAAATTGATTTCAATTTGCAGGGAAACTAATTGAGACATTGGAGGTCATCCACCACTTACCCGCTCTGGTGTAAGTAACAGATGGTTACTCCTTCAAGGCTCTCGCAAGGACTCTAATTTGTTTTAATGAACGAATCTACATTTAAGTTTGAACGAATATAGATCTCCAGTGTACCTGCATAGGGTGTTTGGAAGCAGTTTGCAAGTGCTTACGTAACATACAAAATGCGAATAATATAAAGGAAGTAGGAATAAAATAATTTAAAAAAGAGAACAGATAAACATAAAAAGGTGACTGCTCGCAGGGTTATGGCATCTTGGGTATGCTGCAAGCATCTGCAAGAAATGATAATAAAAATAAGTATGGTGATATGAAGAATACTAATGTCGGGTGAGATACCTCACTCATCATCTGGCAGTACCAGCGAGAATGTGTATCGTCGTCGGTCTGCCTTGAATGAATCTCAACGTCCGCACCCTTTAGCCAGTTTCTCGATTGTGCTTTGACGCTTGACTAATTGGGACAGTAGACATTTTTATGAATAAATGTTAAGGTTTTATTAATTGGTTAATAATGACAACAGCTGCAGCAAAAATAAAAATAAAACTAAAATACTTGAAATTAACATAATACCAAGGTACTTACATCTGTATTAATTAACATTAACATTAATAACATTAACATTAATACAGATACATTAACATTAACATTAATACAGATGTAATTACCTTGGTATTATTTTTGGGTTTAAATTTTAGTCATATTGAACGGGTTTTCTGTTCCAAAATTTGAATTTCAAAGCGAGATCCGGTCGGCATCCAACATAAATTGATACTGATGAAAACAAACCAACTGTGATTATGAACATTCCAAAAGAGTGCAAAATAATATCAGGTATTGTCAAACGACTCAAATTTTACTCACCTTTTTAACAGGAAATCATTCAGAGCACCTCGTCTTGACCGACGGGAAGCCGAGAGACGGCGTTATGTCCTTTACAGCCTGTACGGCTGGGGGGCCCCATTTCCTCTCACTGCTCTGTTAGCCTTCATGCAATTCAAAGCAGACTTACCAGAGTACTATATTACGCCAGGGTTTGGACGAGAGAATTGCTGGTTTTCTGGTAAGTCTGTAAACTTCTCCGTTTATTCACCCTTTTCCTGTCCAAGCATGGGTTGTTTCAAAAAAATTGACGGATTCATAAAATATTTGAAGTTAATTTTCACGTTCTGTGTAAGTTAAGTTGTTGGCGTGTATGATATGACACAAGCCATCGTATTTATTTATTCGTTTATATATTGTGTTTATTGAAACATTAGTTAGGCCTAAATAATGTTTCAAAAATAAAGGTATCTCTTATTAGTTTATCTATATTATTGAAAATATTCAAAAACTACTGCACAAAAAAAATGGTAATGCTATTTCTAGGGAGAATACTTCGAACAACGGAATTAAAAATGGCGGTAGTAGATCAGCTGATTACCCGATCCTATACTAATTGTTCTGTGATTATTTCAGTTTTATGAAGCAACTGGCCTATAATGATATAATAACAGAACTTGAGTAGAACCTACACAGAACGTGAAAATTATCTTCAAATACTCGTATTTGATGAATCCGTCAAAATTTTTTGGAACATCTCGTCCTTAGACTTTGATATTAATTTGTTCTAATTATCAAAATCTTCCTCTATTTAAAATTTTTAGCCACTCTCTTATTCCTTACTCCTATGAACCTTTCTTTCGGGAATATTTTCCGATTAAGGGTAATTTATCCCATCTGCCATAGGTCACCCCAAGTGTTTGCTACGTTTGATTACTTAGCAAGGGTTGTCGGGTTCATGGGGCGAGGTTTGTCCGGATCTTGGCGGCGGATGCATCTGTCCACCAACTGTGTGGCAAGTTTGATCGGAAAAACTGGTTGAGGGAGATCTTTTGACCTCTCCAGCAGGACTCTCTCGGATCATTGCCTTACACCGCCAGTGGTAAGGATAGATTCATACGTCCGCCACTCTTGGATACACCGACCCTAGATTCCTACACACACCTCATACCTTGTTTCCTTCCCAGAACTTCCTCTCCTTCCTTTTCCAGACCCTCCCCACAGCATCCTCAAATATGACTTAAGCCCTGAGGGGAATTATCTTCCTCAAGGCCTCCTGTGTGGAGCTATTATAAAAATAAAAAAATCCGAACGATTTGTGGAGTTCCACAAGGTACGATGTCGGATCCCCTTGTAATACTATAATTTATATATGTGTTTGCCCAACTGTTAACGCATTAATGTATATTTTTTAATATTTTCTAAAACACCGGTTCCAAGTAGGTTATTCACGCCCAATGGCTTAAAACATGTCATGGTTGACTTATTGGCTATTTCAAAATCCACTTCAATGTTAATAAAATGACATAATCCAACCATCAAAAACTCTGGCGTGGTACTGCACAAACGTTTGATTGTTTTTTTTTTCTAGAGAAACACCACAATATAATACAACTAAATTTGTCTTCAAAATACATATTCCGCGTAACGTAGTCCTGAAAAGGACTTTTTAACTCCTGACGTTTCGGATAGATCTCACTGTCCATCTTCAGAGGCCTTATGTCTTGAGTTTTTGTCACATGTCTGTTCGGTCCAGAAGCTGATTTGCATTCATTGGGGTTGGGAGTTTAAACACCTAGTTTAAGAGATTACTATTAATTTAAGATTATATTAAAAAAAATATATATATATATATATTGTAATTAATACAGGTTTACAGCTTTCGAAAACTTTTCATATAACACTAAATATAAACAAGTATTTATGTACTTATAAATAATGTGCTATGTAATATGAATTACCTAATGTATTTTTTGTTTTCAGATCGGAAATCTAATTTTTTTTATTTCTACTTCCCGGTATTGATTTTGTCGGTATTTAACCTACTCATGTTCAGCATTACCAGCTACAAGATCCTGATGACAAATCGTGAAACCGAAGTGCTGAACAACGCGGGAAACAGAAGGAATGACCAGTCCATCAAAAAAAAACGGGGGTAAAAAGGATTTTTTTTGGGAGTATCAAAAATACTTATTACTGACCTAAGTAATACCTAAGTAGACTCAATAATAAATAAAAATCGCAATTGCCATCATCATCATCTTCTTCCCCTTGTCCTATTCGTGTCGGGGACCTACTGCATCGACAAGGCGCCTCCATTTGTCCCTGTCTTGCGCTGATTATTCAGCCTCCGTCCATGGTAGTCCCATCCTCTCCTCACACAGTTTCTGGAGTTGTCTCGCACAATTGTGTCTGGGGCGGCCCACTGTGTATCCTCTGGAATCGAACTCAGTATTTTCCTAGAAATTCGGTCATCAGACATTATTAGTGCGTGCCCAAGCCACCTCAGTTGCGATTTTTCTATGAAGAGTAAGAGTGGTCCAATGTTTAGATCGTCTCTGATCGTCGAACTTCTTATTTGATCCCATTTCGTAATAACTCCTGCCACTCCTCTCAAGTTCCTCATTTCAGCAGCTTGGACTCTAGAGCGTGTTCGTTCGTTTAGCATTCATATCTGGTGGCCGTAAGCGTCGGCGTCGGGTGGTATTTTGTTTTGAACACTGCCATCTTTGTCTTGATACAGCTCGGCTTTCCTTATGCTGTAGAGAGGACGCAACACACCGCTTCCCGCAGTTTATCTTCAACCTGTGATAATTTCTTTTTGATCTTAAGTGTTTTATTTATTGATTTATCAATTTTATTTAAGGTTCTACATACATCTCAAACTGTTCATCTTCATGGGAGTGAGCTGGATAGCAGAAGCAATAAGCTTCTTCTTCGGAAGTTTCACCTCTGTCTGGAGCCTTGGCCTCTTTAATGAATTAATACAATGTAATTACTTTCTGGGCATATTCCTCTTCTTTATTTTGGTCTGGAAGAAGAAAGTCAAAAATCTCATCATTAAAAGGTGGGATACTAAGTAAAATATATAGTATAATATATAAGTATAATATATATATCGGAACACTTTCGAGTGTGTAAACTTGGCCACCCTGACAAATCGGCAATCGCCGAGCATTTAATTGAAACCGGCCATTACTTTGGATTTGTTCCTGAAGTCCTGGGAAGACCCAAAACTCATAGAGCACGCCTGATTACGGAGGCAATTGAAATTCATAAAATTCTCATAAATATTCATATAGACGACGGAGCTAAGCTTAATAGTTCTTGGTATCCGGTAATTGACGGTTACATCAAAAACATGTTGAAGTATATTGTAGCGCCAGCTCGTAGAAGAGTGGATCTGGCGACACGGTATCGCTCCTAAGTAGATAAGTACAAACATCACCCCTAACTATTACACATCTGCCCTGATGATGGACACTGCAACGCTGTCCGAAACGTAGGCTAAAGAAGGAGGTAGCGCAACACGGCATAATACCCCGAAAACTAATAAAAAAAAATTTTTTTATTTTTTTTTTTTTATTATAATTTAGACACAATAATAAATATGTTACCTATCATTCATTAACAGTCTTTTATTGCCCAATTAGTAAAGAAATAATCTCTGGTCTAACTGGGAAGCTAGTCTATTTATTTAAGCTATAGGTACATTTGACAATAATAAAGTACTTGAGATAAATTATTTGGGAATAATACTGCTTATAGATAGTTACAAAAATATAAATAGAATGCTTTCCAAATAGGTACTCTAAAAAATTATAAAATATTGGACTATACGTAGAAATACATATAATAATTGCAACAGAATAGCACTTTCGACTTCTATCCAAATTCCCCATTACTAGAGAAGTCAATTTTGCAATGGCATCATGAGTTCCTAGATTAGATCTAAATCCATATTGTTTAGAATGCAGATTTTTTTTCATGTAGATATAGGAATAGTCTCTTTTTGACTATTTTTTCAATTATTTTAGAAACGTTAGATGTCAAGGATATAGGCCGGTAGTTAGTCATTTCCTCTGGGTTGCCTGATTTAAAGATCGGACTAATTACAGTTTTTTGTAATTACTTAAAAATCTTCCAACAGAAAAACTTAAATTGATAATATGCGTGATAGGTATTTTTAGGAAATCTTTGAGATATTTTATGTTTTCTACTGTTATATTATTGTATCCCGGCGCTGACCCACCTCTCGGTGAAGTAATTACATTTTAACTTCCGTTTCCAAGGTGGGTTCAAAAATTGGCATTTTATTTGTATCTATTAAATTTCTCTTACAGACCTCAGTAGTTCTACTAGCAGCTATGTGGTTAATTTGTTGTGCTAAATATTTCCAATATTTGCAAAAATTATTAAATAAGTTCGCACATTGAGTCGGCTCATCTTTTACGTCTTTAGAATTACCGTTGTTCGTCAGCTTGTGTATTTCTGATGCTTTGCGTTTTTTATCAATAATATCATTTGTTGTCGACCACATTCTTTTTTTAAATAAAACTTCTTTACGCACGCTCGACTTGGGGGGTAAGCTAGTGAATGCTTTACGAAAAGTGGTGATTGTTACGAAAAATGTCATGCGAACGGTGATCGATTGCCAGGCGAACGGTCGGGCTTTTACGCACGCTTGACTTGGGGAGTGATAAGGATAAGGATAAGGATGGACACCTCAAGGTCGTAGGTCACCCCAAGGTCATAGGTCACCCCAAGGTCATAGGTCACCCCAAGGTCGTAAGACACCCCAAAGTCGTAGGTCACCCCAAGGTCATAGGTCACCCCAAGGTCATAGGTCACCCCAAGGTCGTAGGTCACCCCACGATCGTAGGTCACCCCAAGGTCGTAGGTCACCCCATGGTCATATTTCACCCCAATGTCATACGTCACCCCTAGGTTACTACGTTTGGTAACTTAGCAGGTGTAGCTGGGTTCATTGGGCGAGGTTTGTCTTATAGTTTTGCTTCAGTCGTGTGGTCTAAAGCACACTCGTTTTTATATCTTGTTCTCCTTGTGACATTTTTTTCATTATAGTACTGTTTTTTAGTATTCTTTGCGATGAAGAATTCCTACTTCAGCTTTTGTGTCGGATTAATGTTATTTTGTATATTTTCAGATACAACATACTACGTTACGGACCTCGGACTCAGAGGTCAAGATGCCGTTCAAACGGGATTAATCAATCGGTCAATCATCTGAATATTCTAAGAGTACACCCTCTGGAGCAGAGACCACCAGCTTCATGAATCAATAAGAACTAATAGTTCAAGCAATGACCGTATCTATCCGTGATTACAGGCCACATGCACCAAATGAGTACCTCCTGGACTTCAACTTTTAAAAAAAACAAAGTTTTGTAAAAGACTCTTTGCTTTGAGAGCTGCAAAAGATTTCAATGATTTAGGCACATTTATTATGTTATATAAAACCCTTGTTAGATGCCAACTTGAATATAACTCTACGTTATGGTCTCCCTTTTACAACATTCATTCAGAGAACATTGAAGAGATTTAATGGAAGTTTCTAAGGTTTATAAACTATAAATTGCATATTCCTATACTAAACATTGATTACAATTACCTCCTGGATAAAACGTCTCTATTGAAACTTTCACAAAGAAGAATAAGCACAGATTTGATATTATTACATAAAATACTGCATTACAAAATTGACTGCCTGAATTACTTGAATCCATGTTCCCAAAAAATCATGTCGACATTTATTACCCTTCTACTTCAATAACACCAGGAACCAGGACACTAGCTTATCAAAATTCCCCGTTTCCGAAATAAATATTCTAATCTATAGGTGATATATTTCATCTTAAAACTAATCAGTATAAATGTTGTATATTCTATCACTTTTATTCTTCTAGACATAAATAGGTTTACATAATTTCTGCAATTTTTTTTAATATTGTGACTTCTTATCATTTTTACATAATAAGTATTTTTTATTTTATTTTTGGTTTTATTGTTTGTTACATTGAGTTGTGTATTTTCTTTTCTCATTGTATTATATTTTCTTAATTTTTTGATACTTAACTTATAAACTATAATGTAAAAGCCCATCAGGGCGTGTAAGAAATAATAAATAAATAAATCTCCACTCGGGAGGTATCCTGGAAAGCGTCATTTTCGGTAAGAAAATATCCGACGTGCCGCATTACCAAAACTAACGCAAAGTTGACGCCTAATTAGATATGAAAAATAAGAGTTCTGCTACTTTTGGGGAGAAGTACCTGGCAGACACCTTAACCCGCCAGTACTCGCGCTTAATTTTGGGACACCATCAGTCGCACGCGGGTCGATGACATATAGATGATTTAAATCACAAAACATATATTTATAATCAAATTATAGATTTATCATTAATTTAACAATAGAACACGAAATATAATTTTCACATTTTTATTTATTTTATTGCAACTATCAACTTTGCTCATAGTTTAAAAAATAGTCTAGAAAATCTTTGTTTTTAATAATTCAATGTAGGAAACGTAGATATCTTTTTATTTATAAAAACAATTATAATTATGTTTTATATCAACAAATTGTATAAAATATATCTTGTAAGGACAATCTTCGTTTTTTTTTTCTTTTCCTCCTCTTCGAAGAATTGGAATCATGTTCGTCCATTTCCGAGTTATCTTCGATTTCCGAACAATCTTCCCCTTTGATTTCATCTTCTTGTATTCTTGTAATATTTTTTTCAAGAGTAGTTGTAATGTTAGAAGCATTTCTAATATTGACGATTTTTTGAAATTTTCTGGATCAATTCAATAACCAATTCGATGTTATAATTTTATCGGTTGGCTTAATAAAGATTACAATTCAAAAGTTATTCACAATTACTCTGAACACCACACATACATAAGCTCAATAAGAAAAAAATTGAATAAGTCTAGCGGGATCGTTGTCTAGTTCACGACGAGTTCATCGAAAACGAATTCATCGAAAACCAATTCATCGAAAATAAATTCATCGAAAACCAATTCATCGAATGATCAATTCATCGAATCGCCAATTCATCGAAAAAATATATTTTGTGGATATTTGAGAGAAATGCTTCGCTGTCAACCTAAACTAACCTAACCTAACCTAACCTAACCTAAACTAACCTTACCTAACCTAACCTAACCTAACTTAACCTATTTAACCAATTTTTAAATATTTTTTTAACATCACTCTTAATGACCTTTCTGAGTTGTTTATGAGTTGGTTTCATTATGGGTTGTCTGGTCACCGTTCCTTAGATATCCCTTTTTTGCAGTATCAGACAATCGAAAATCGAAGAGATAACCTATAAATTTAACATTGTCACTACGAAACTGACAGTTGGTAAACACATTTAACTCAGTTAAACAGACCTTTTTGGGTATTTAATTTTGACAGCTCAAATATCTACAAAAAAAATGTTTTTCGATGAATTGGCGATTCGATTTTTTTTTTTTTTTTTACAGTGAATACCGCACAAGAATCTCAACTGCTCCCGTCTGGATCCAGTGAGACTATGGCATCCCCAATTGGGGTATGTTGTGAGGCTGAAGGTAGTGGGGAGGGGAAGGAGGTGGGGAAGAGGAAGGTTGGGAAGTACCTGGCTATTCAGATGTGGTCACCAAACACGGCAAAAGCCATTTTCAAGCAACGTTTCAATTCTGAATGGTGGTCTTACACCAGGGCGATACTGATAGTATCTTCCACTCTGGAACATGCCTCAAATATACTATATATTATTTTAAAAATGAAATAATTGTGAAATAACACAAATTAATCAAATAAAATTTATTTGCGCATGCCGGGTTCGAACCCGCAACCTCCGGATTGTGAGTCAAGAGTCTTACCCACTGAACTATGGAGGTCGTCGAATGAATTGATCATTCGATGAATTGATTTTCGATGAATTGATTTTCGATGAACTCGTTTTCGATGGATTTGCTTTCGATGAATTGATTTTCGATGAATTCATTTTCGATGAATTTGCTTTCGATGAATTGATTTTCGATGAACTCGTCGGTTACCTGAATAATAACTTATGCATTTTTGCAATCTACAGATTACCCTCTTTTAAAAATATTGACACTTTTCTGAGTTCACTCCAATCAATTATCAATAGCTCAAAAAAAATAGAACGACAAATAATTAAAGGCGACCTCAACATTAACATGATTACCAAGTACCACCGCCAATCCAACGATTACCTATGTCTGCTAAATAAAATGGGTTCATTCAGACGATTAATAGCCATACTCGTGAGCAAGGCATGAGTAAATCTTGTCTAGACTACATCAACGTCAAAAAATTAACCATGTTAACTCATTTTTCATTCACTCTACAATCCCAGATTATTATACAACAGCACTCTGCCTTAAAAACAAACCTCCTAATCCTGCTAAAATTAAACATGTTGCAAAAATAAACTGCAATGACATAATTGAGGACCTGAGCTCAGAAAACTGGCAAAATGTTCTAGACCAAACTAATGCTGACTTATCAATGAATGAATTGATCACCCCTGGCCTTATCAAATCGATTAACATTAGGAACCAACTTCATGAAAAGGCGAATAGGTATCCTAAAAATTATTATAGTTCAAGTTTATTACAAGAAGTGTAGGAACCTTTGCAAAAATTTAATAAAATCGACGAACGAAAATTATTATAAAAAATTCATTTTTAAAAATAACTGTACTCCAAAACGTTTATGGGAAGAATTTCGCAATATAATTAAAACAAAAATAAATAAATCTTCTGATATTAAATCGTTGAACATCTTTAACGTGAATACCTCAGACCCAAAAATCATTGCGGATTTCACCAATAATTATTTCACGTCAGCGGGAGTCACACTTGCGAAAAAAAATTATCGACAATCTTAATACAACAGAATCCGATCTCGCTAAGTTAACAATCTCTAATTTCGGTCATAAATTAGACAATATCCAAACAACTGCAAACGAAGTCATGAAAATAATTGACGAACTCGAGTCATCGAATGCTTGTGGTCCTGATAATGTCTCATCAATTTTGCTAAAAAGTACTAAATCCTTCATAGCAACTCCAATCGTGTATATTTCCAATCTAAGCTTTGATTCAGGAAAAATTCCAAATTATTTAAAACACTCTATCGTTAAACTGCTTCATAAAAATGGAGATAAATCGCAAATACACAATTACCGGCCAATTTCTTTGCTCAATAGGCCACTTGCATGGATTTCATAAGGACTTGGAAAAAATTGTGTGGTTTTTTACTAAGATTACGAAAATGTTAGTAAATTTTTTTTACAAATGTACAGTTTTTTTATTTTTTTATTAAATAAATCCATTATTTGGGCTCGTGGCGTCACTACATGAAAATGTCCCGTCTCCGAAAATGTTCCTATTAATTTTATAAAATTCCACACTGATTTATTTTTTTATATGGCATCACTTTGATTTCAGGCGATTTTTTTAATTTGACATTTAACGTTCAATAGATTTATTGTTTGTTCTCTGCGAACGTATCATTTGGTTTGACTTTTTGACAGATGAAAAGAACCCCGTACATTTTACGCTATCTGTTCGTGTTTTAGAATTACAATGATAATGGTGCGGATTTTAACAAAATCAAATTTTATAATATTCTTATTATTATTATTATAATTTACAAGTACAAGTGTATTACATTTAATTTAGTAATATAGACGTTGAACATTATAATGATTTATGATCAATAAGATGGATCAAGGAAAAAAATATTTATGAGATGTATGCCTCGATATTCTCCTATGCCATTCGTGTGGAAATCGTTCTTTTATTTTTAAATGATTTTCGGCTATGTAATTATCGTTTTTTCGCACCCATTAAATGATGTCCCGTCTTTCCGGTTTATAAAAAATGGTCTGAATTTCGGATTGAAATTTTCGAAAAATCCCCAGGGTTTCAAAACTACGATTAAAAAAAATGCAGAATGTCTTAGAATATTTGCCTAAACCGGAAAAAAAATTAAAAAATGTGATGCAAGTGGCCTATTTCTGCAAATTTTGTTTATATTGAATGTGAGGCTTCTTATAATTTTTACATAATATTTATTTTTATTTTATTATTTGCTTTTGTTGTTACATTGTATTGTGTATTTTCTATTCTCATTGTATTAAATTTTCTTCATTGTTTGATACTCAACTTATAAACTATAATGTAAACGCCTATCAAGGCGTGTAATAATAAATAAAAATAAATATATTAATAAATGTGTGTAATGGAAAAAAAAGCTGGTTAGTACAAGAATTTTATTTATTTACTAACTTTTGCCACCGGTTTCGCTCGTATAGTATTAGGGGGGTTACCACTCCGTCTCTACCAATCATATATCCTGTTTTTGTAGACCTATAATAATTATGAACTTGTAGCAGCCAGCCTCCGCTACCTCATGCTTTAGATAGTTTTCAAAAAGTAGCGATCTTTCCAGAACCATATTAAAATGTTTGAATTCAGAACCATTTACAGTTAAACGACGTTCGTTTGATTTTTTTAGAGACCAAGTAGTTGTGTACATCTGTAAAGCTGTCCATACATAAATGAATTTTGCAAATTATATTTTTAAAGTAGAACTCAATAAATATCTTACAACACCCAACCCAAAGACGTTACATACTTTAGACGCGGGGTAGAAATCTCAAAATGGGAAGCCAACAACAAGACAATTGTAGAGTACTCGATTTCTAGTACTTTAGTACTAAACTGCCACGCGTCGAGTAAGGTCGTGTCCTACTAGTAAGTAAATTGCATTAAAAAGCGCCAAAATTCTCTCCTGTGTGATGAGAAAATGTTTACTACTGTTTACTACCTTGTTCCGAAAATGCCGCCCGCGT
Source organism: Limnephilus rhombicus (assembly GCA_929108145.2). Taxonomy (NCBI): domain Eukaryota; kingdom Metazoa; phylum Arthropoda; class Insecta; order Trichoptera; family Limnephilidae; genus Limnephilus; species Limnephilus rhombicus. The sequence goes on along the minus strand of OV815297.1, from coordinate 30,190,962 downwards.
TCTATCTTTTGTTTCGTCCATATGCACATATTCTTTTAAGCGTCTATCTTTATCATACACGAATAACTTTTGAATTAAGAAATTATTGAAAATCGCTGAAAACAAAAGAGTTTTGATTAATTGCCACATTATATCTTGAGTTTGTGAGACTATGGCAAGTCTATTTATATAACGTCATTGCACCCAACCTAACAGTTCTACCTTGGTGACCCCGACGTGATATGGATACGCAGCATACAGCATCCGGTGTTTTACATTGGTGACCACCGACACGCACGGACAATTCTACAGTGAAATTCTACGCGTGCAAATACGACTACCGCGAGCACGTCGCGTACGAAATAAACTTTCACGTCGGGGTCACCAATTTAGAACTCCGGATGCTGTATGCTGCGTATCCATATCACATCGGGGTCACCAATGTAGAACTGTTAGGATGGGTGTTGTAAGATATTTATTGAGTTCTACTTTAAAAATATAATTTGCAAACGGAATTTATGTATGGACAGCGTTACAGGTTTATACAATTACCTGGTCTCTAGAAAAAACAAACGAACGTCGTTTAACTGTCAATGGTTCTGAATTCAAACATTTTAATATTATTTTAATATGCTTCTGGAAAGATGGCTAATTTTTTAAAACAATCTAAAGCGTGAGGTAGCAGAGGCTGGCTGCTACAAACTTTTATTTAATTTTAATATAATTAATAATAAAATTTAATTTGTTTATAATTTTTCTTAAAGAAAATCCTATTAGTGCCCGCTGTGGAGCACATTTATTTTCAAAGAAATATGAGAAAAAATAGATCGAATGGGAAAAAATTTCAGAAAAATGTGACATATATTTGACTCATTTTTGCAGCATTTCAAATGTCTTTAATCGAGTTGTTCTGCTGCCACTGGGAGAGTGTGTTTCCTCCAGTGTCCATCTGCCCCTTCCCCCTTCTTCATTGAACCACTCTCCGTTAGACTGCTTTCTTGTCTCAGCCTGCTGACCCACGCAGCAGATCACCCTCTCTGCAGGATCGAAGTTCGGGCATCTCTGGGAAAACGAACCACATTATAATATTATACTAACTAACTAACCATCACACCATTTCATCGCAGCGGTGGGCAGAGAGGACGGACCGCCAAACAACTCGGTCTAGGCATACACTCTTTGCCTCTTTCACATTCATACATCTTCTTCTTCAATGGCGCTACAGCCCATTTCGAGCCTTGGCCTCCTTCAAAATAAGCCTCCACCACCCTCTGTCCTCGGCCGTCGTCTTCCAATCTGCAACATGGAATAATCCTCTTGCATCCTTCCTGACATCATGCTCCCATCTCAGTCTAGGTCTGCCCGCCTTTCGTTTACCTCCCGGGTGTCCTGTCAGAACCTTCTTCGGTACTCGTGTGCTTGGCATTCGGTGCACATGCCCGGCCCATCTTAATCTTTGGAGTCTTTTTTTTTTGTTTTTACATGAATACCGCACAAGAGTTCCAACTTCTCCCGTCTGGAGCCAGTGGGACTATGGCATCCCCGATCGGGGTATGTTGTGAGGCTGAAGGTAGTGGGGAGTGGGGAGGGGAAGGAGACAGGGAAGATGAAGGTGGGGAAGTACCTGGCTATTCAGATCTGGTCACCAAACACGGCAGAAGCCATTTCAAGCAACGTTTCAATTCTGAATGGTGGTCTTACACCAGGGCGATACTGAGAGTATCTTCCACTCTGGAACGTGCCGCAAATATAATATATATTATTTTAAATAAATAAATTGTGAAATACACAAATTAATCAAATAAAATTTATTTGCCACGCCGGGATTCGATCCCGCGACCTTCGGAATGCTAGTCAAGCGCCTTACCGCTGCACTACGCCGGCCGTCAAATGGGTGTTAGAGTCTGGGAGCTTAGTAAATATCATAGAGCTCATTATTGTGGCGGATTCTCCATGCCTCTCCCTCTCGCACCGCTCCTAAGATTCTTCAAAGTACCTTTCTTTCGAAGATGTCCAGCTGTTCCGCTGACTTTGCTGTCAGTGTTCCCGCATCACATCCATAGGCCAAGACGGTTCTGGTAATTGTTTTATACAAGGTTATTTTGGTTTTCCTATGACGTTTCGGGATTTGAACACTGGCAGCAACGCGAAGTAAGTTTTGTTAGCGGCTGTAATGCGCTTTCTTACTTCTACTGGGTCTTCATTGTCCTGCGTTATGATGGAGCCCAGGTAGGTAAACTCTTCGACCACTTCGAAATTATAATTGTCTTTAAATTTCACTTTATCTTTTATTCTGCTGTGAAGGGTTCTGGTTTGCATCGTGATTTTTGTTTTATTTTCATTGATTTGCAAACCCACCTCTCTTGCCGCAGTCTCCAAAGGGTCAAACACTTCTCTTACAGCCTGTAGGGATCTTCCAACAATGTTAAGGTCATCTGCGTAGCCAACTATTCATTCACATTCATACATATTCTTCTATTATTCTTATAATAGAAGACTGGCTCTTTACATGCCTGTTATGAATTTCTGCACTGAAATAAATCCTGACTTCTAGTATTACGTAGTGGAATCCGGAAGCTTATCAATTCTAGCAATACCGGACTACCGACTAAATCATTTAGAATTTTATATGTATAGAAATACCAAGTCAGTGAAAATTCTTCTGTCGGACAATTTGAGCATATTCATATCGTTTAAAATAGTGTTGTAGTTCAACATAATAGCTGGAATACCCATTTTAAAATATAGAAAACGTACGAATTTGTTTTGTATTCTTTCAACCGCTTATACCTGTATACTATAATGTGGATTCCAGACGGAGAATTGTACTCAAGTTGACTTCTAACATAGGCAAAATATAACAGTTTATTTTATTATTTTTTTTTACCTGAGCTCCACACGGGAGGCCCTGAGGAATATAATTTCCCTCAGGGCCTATGTCATCTTTGGGGATGCTGTGCGGAGGGTTTTTTTAGGAAAGGAAGGAGAGGAGATTTCTGGGAAGGAAAAGGGTTTAAGGGGTGGGTAGATCTGGGGTTCAGTGTGTCCTGGTCATCCGCCTCCAAGACCTAGACAAACCTCACTCCATGAACCCGGGCACTCCTGCTAAATCACCAAACGTAGCGAACCACTTGGGGTGACCTATGGCAAAGGTGTTGGTTATCCAATAAAGCTTCCCGGGGCGGCGGTACCCATTCCCGCCTCCCAAATTGAAGATGTCCACTGACTTGGTATAATTATTTCCCTCCATTAGTATTCTGGGCAAAGAGGAATCCATATGGTAGTTAGTTCCAGAATTTCTGAAATAAATCTTGACTTCTGGTATTACTTTGTGGAATCCGGAAGCTTATCAATTCAAGCAACACCGGACTATCAACTAAATTATTTAGAATTTTATACAGAAATACCAAATCAGTGAAAATTCTTCTGTCTGATAATTTGATCATAATCACATCATTTAAAATAGTGTTGTAGTTTAACATAATTGTTGGAATTATTACAAGCAATAATTGTCAGCCTGAAACACTCATTTACATTGAAAAATCTTCCGAGAAAAGATACTTGCCGCCAACGGGACTTGAACCCGTGTCCTTCCGATTGCCGGTCGAATGCTCTGACCACTGAGCTATGGGGGCTTATCAAATACCCGCCAAATAATTCAATATATACTAGTGTTTCATTCAACAATTACTGCTTGTTATATTTTTTCCACCTGAAAACAACCAACTTTATTTTTGCGAGGAAGACATTGTTAGTGTTAAATCCCTCGCTAGGTGGCGTCGAGACAAATTATGTCTGCATTTATTGGGGAAATACTTAAACTTGTTAAATATTAATTATTATTTTTTAATTTATAAACTAACGTTTAGACAAGATTTTTATGCATAGCACAAAGGGTAACAATTATTACAAGCAATAATTGTCAGCCTGAAACACTCATTTACATTGAAAAATCTTCCGAGAAAAGATACTTGCCACCTTATCTTTTCTCCGCCGCCTTATTTTTTCTCCGCCGCCTTATTTTTTCGCCGAAGTATCTTTTCTCGGAAGATTTTTCAATGTAAATGAGTGTTTCAGGCTGACAATTATTGCTTGTAATAATTGTTACCCTTTGTGCTATGCATAAAAATCTTGTCTTAACGTTAGTTTATAAATTAAAAAATAATAATTAATAATTGTTGGAATTATGAATCCACTCCAACTGCAGGAAGCGAGGTAACTGCTCACTGTGCAATACAACGATTTTTTTTTAAAGGTGCCGGTAACACGGGCGTTTATTAATATCAAGAGTTATTTACATTTACATATATGTGCGCTACCCGACTCACTAGACAATATCTGTTCTGAGCCGGGTAGCAGTATCTATAATTACATATATCAATAAAGACTATAGCAAAAATACAAAAGATAATAAATGAAAATACAAAGTACAAAAGCTAAACTTAAATAATAATAATACAAAGTACAAAAGAAAAACATAAATAAAAATAAAAAAGATAACCTACATATAATAATCTAGATATAAAAAAATTTACAAACATATATAAAGTAATTGAACATTTTCAGTATGAAAGTTCTTTTTTTGTAATTTTAATATATGTTTAAATAATAATATACAACGTATAAAAAATTAACACGTTCAGTTTGCAAGTAGCTTGTTAATGCAATTCCTTTTTTTGTTCAATAACCACGTATTAAAGTTTTTATATGTATGTTTTCTATTGGTTTGAGTTATGTGTTGTGTTTCTTTTAAGAAAATGTTGAAAATGGAAGGTGCGAGGTAAGGTTCATGTTTTTTAGCAAGAGTGGATTTAATTTTTGGCACTTATAAATGTTTGTTAAATTTAGCTCTAGTGTTCTGGGAGTGAGATATGTGGGAAGGTGACGATTTTATGCAATTTATATGGATAATTTTTTTTATGAATAGCTTCCTGATATCAAGTATTTTATTTTGAATTAAAAGATTTTCAGTGGGATGAAGGTATGGTTTTTTGTACATAGTTCTAATAAGTGATTTATGAGCTGTATTAAGCAGCTTAATGTATGTGTCTGCGGCCCCACCCCATGCCAATATACCATAAATTAAAATGATTTGGCAAAGGGAAAAGTATACATCTTTTAATAGTTTAGGTGACATAATGTTTCTAATCGTTTTAAAAACATATATTTGTTTCCGGATTCTCATTACAAGTGAATTTATGTGAAGTTCCCATTTTAGTTTGCAATCCACTGTTAAACTAAGATACTTAATACTATCCAAATGCTCAATTTTTTCGCAGTCGCAGTTTGTGGTTTGTAACGCAGTACATGAATACAGATGTAAAAGCGGGACGGATTTAGGTTGCCCAGTTTTGGTTTTACTGAATGTTAAAAATTTGGTTTTCGAGGTGTTTAGGGTAAGAAGATTTTTGTCGAGCCATTTTTTTATCTCCTTCATACCAAATTCTGCGCTTTTAAAGACCTTTTCCCACGATTGCTCTTTAAAAAGAAGTACAGTATCATCTGCTTAGCTGATCACATTATAGCAGAGTGTTGGAATTTTAATATTAGTGAGACCATTAATATATATAAGAAAAAGAATAGGGCCTAAGGCACTACCCTGAGGCACTCCGTACTTTATTTCTGCTGTGTCACTCAGGCATTTGTTTAGTTCAACTATTTGTTTCCTATTTTTTTGTATAACTGATGAACCATTTAAGCGGTTTTCCATTAATGCCAATATTTTTTAAGTTTTTCGTATAGCAGATCATGAGAGATGGTGTCGAAGGCCTTAGCCAGATCTAGAAAAACTCCAATTACTTTAGATCCCTTATCTACGTGTTTTACAATGAAGTTGGTTAGTTCAGAAATTGCCTGGTCTGTGCCCATTTTTGCCCGAAAACCGAATTGATGGCTTACTAGTAAGTGTGTTTGTCGAGGTAGGATATCAGTCTTTTTTTCATTGCTTTTTCTAGGAGTTTTGATAGAGAGTTAAGTAGTGAAATGGGTCTGTAGTTAGAGATTAAAGTTTAATCTCCAGATATATGGATCGGGATAATACTGGCAATTTTAAGTTTGTCAGGTACAATACATTGGCAGAAACTTTGATTAAATATATGTAGCAGAGGTGTACCGATATATTCTAGTAGATTTATCAGGATTTGGTTAGATATGTTGTTGTCCGGGCCAGGTACGCAATGAGTTTTGAGTGAAAGAATGAGTTCATTAATTTCTGTTTTATTTATTTTATAAATGTTAAAGGAATGATTTGGTCGCAAGGAAGAGCTTTCTTTGACTAGTAGCTCTTCTGTAGTGTGGTACTTTGTAAGTATTTTTTTTTGCTAAATCAAAGCCAACGTTGGTAAAATGATTATTAATGTGATTTGCAATTTTTTTGGGTTCGTTTTTTGTTAAACAGATTTTCCCATTAACTAACAATTTATTAATAGAAGTACTGTTCTTAGGTTTTGAATATGCGGCATCTTTAATAACTCTCCATATCTTTTTAGTATCTCCTCCGGCACTATCTATTTCTTTCCTATAGAACTCATGTTTCGCCTGCTTTACTAGTTTATTACATAGGTTTCTGTATAATAAGTAATTGTGTTTTAGTTTACTGTCCATTGGGTTATTGTTTACTCTTGCATGCATCATATTCCGCTTGTGTATACTTTTTACTAGTCCTGTTGTAATCCATGGTTTAATTTTAAGTGTTTTGTGTGTAGTGTTTTTACGGGTTTTTATTATAGTGTATTTAGTGGTAAACGTATTCGGAGTTAATAGAAATTCATTAAGCGCTTTGTTTGGATCCGTTTCTTTTAGAGTTGTACTCCAAGATTCATGACTTATATCTGAGCTTAGTGCTTTTAAATCTATGATATGCCGTGACGTATTTTTTTTAGTTTTCAATCGCATGCCAAGTGTGGTGGTGAAATGGTCGGTAACCGTGGAATGAATAGTGGATGAAATAGTTTTATTTTTAGTTTTAACAAAAATATGATCAATACAGGATTTTGACTCTAGTGAGGTTCTTGTCGAAGAATTTATAGTTGAATGAAGGCCATAGTGAGCTAGAAGACTTAGATATTCGTTAGTTTTGGGTTTAGAGTGAAGAATGTTTATTTTGATGTATCCTGCTAAATATGTTGTTTGCTAGTTTTCCATGAGATGTTGTAAGGAATTTAGGAAAGGTGTTATATTTTTGTAGGATTGAGGCCTATAAATAGCAAAAATAGATAAATCTGATCCTAGTGATATTTTGATGCAATTTGCTTCTGTTAATTTTATTCCCGAGATAGAAGAGTTCAGTGACTCCTTGATAAAGATGACTATTCCATCATTTTGGTTAAGTTTAGTAGTAGTGTAGAAAGTCGTATATCCCAATATGTTAATGTCAGTGAATGTTTCGTCTATCCAACATTCGCTTAAAAGGATAATATCAAAATGAGTGTTTAGATCTTGTAAAAGTACTGCAAAATTATCAAAGTTTTTTTTAACGACGACCCCCGTAGTCCAGTGGGTAAGACTATTGACTCACAATCTGGAGGTCGCGGGTTCGAACCCGGCATTCGCAAATAAATTTTATTTGATTGATTTGTGTTAATAATAGCCAGGTACTTCCCAACCTTCCTCTTCCGCACCTCTTTCCCCTCCCCACTACCTTCAGCCTCACAACATACCCCAATTGGGGATGCCATAGTCTCACTGGCTCCAGACTGGAGCAGTTGAGATTCTTGTGCGGTATTCACTGTAAAAAAAAATGCTTCTAATATTTTGAGAAATTATGTTCAGAGAGAAATTTTCAGCGACGGTTACTTTAAAATCTGTTGAATTTGTGAAAATGTGTTCTTCATTAGATGAAATTTCAAAATCAATATTTAATGTTTATTAAGAAGTTTATTAAGTTCTATTGTCTCTGTCGCAATATTAAATGCAGTATCCATATAATACATAGGTACATATAATAAAATGCAGAAAGTGATTAAAATAAAGTCAATGCCATGAGAGTATGGAGAATAAGGCTGCAGTCATGCATCTACTACGTGGGCTGTGTCATTCAAGGTTGCACTTGTGTCACTTCCATGGTTAGTTTTTGCTAGTAAATTTTCTATTTCGAGGATGGTATTTTCTGTGCGAATAAAGGTCGCTCGCGAGTCTGTCTGTTGTCGAATGTAGACTCGCCCTGCCTTAACCCATACGTAGGCAAAATTGTACTTTTTTGCTAATTGCTTTGAGAGAAATAGCATTCTTTTTGCGTGGGAGGTTAGGAGCTCGTTAATAAATATTGGCATTTTCGATCCCGAGACGCCTATTTTACTGGTGTTGAGTCTGTTGGCACTATTTTCTGCATTTTCGTTATATTTTTTTGCTTAATTTAGAAAACTCCTCACGACCATTTTGATTTTTAAATTTAATAATTATTGATCTCGTTGCCGTGTGGTTTCTTTTTCCTGGCGCCCTGTATGCGTCCTAAATGTCATTTTTGTTTAATTTTACAGCATTATTTATATTGAAAATAATGTCATTAAGTTTCTCGTCTTGTATTTCAGGAATTCCTCGAATTTCTGCACACGTCTGCGAGTTTTGACGCTCTTTTTCATCTAATTGTTCTTGTATAGCTCATGTACTTTTTGTTCTAGCATCTTGTGTTTTATATCCATCATACTTAGCTCTTTAACTTTTTTATCCGTTTGTAATACTTTTTTTTCGATGTCGTCTATTTTGTCGTAAACAAAATTAAGTGAGGTTTTGTATTCTTCGAAACAAGCTGTGATTGAAGTTTTAAATTCTATTATTTCCTTTGACAAATTCGTCATAGTTTCTTCTTATAAAGTGGTAATTTTTTTATAGTTTATTTTAATTTCAGCTAATTCTGCAAGAATAAGCATTTCTATTTTTGTCAGAGGTTTGTCTATGGTTAAATCAGCTGCATTTTCTTTAGCCATATTATTTATTCCTTGGATGTTCTCAGCAGTACTCTTCTTTGCCCTTTCAGCATTGCTACGGGTATTAGACATCGTAAGCTTTGATTTCTTGCTCGTAGATGGCGTTGTATTTAATTTAAATAAGGTGAAAAGAAAAAAATAATTGGTTTGACTGAGGATTGAACTCTACTCCATAAGTTCTGCCCGCAAATAGTGAACGACGCTGCACCTACGCCACACCCGGGATGTCAGACGTCGTGAAATTACCAGTTTAACTAGGGAGAACTGGATAACTGACAAATTATTGTTTGGATTATTTTACGGCAGTTTTTTTTTTCAATTACAATATTCTTTTTCGTTTTTCGTTGAAGTTCAATTTAATGTCATTTATGAGTTTATGAGTTCACAGTAATTTTAAATGTACACTGATTGATCTTTCACTGTATTTATGTAATTACAAGAATGTATGTCATTGTTTTTGACTTTGCTCGTTATAAAAACTTGTATTACGACACTGTAGTCACTTCTATTAAAATAAAAAAAGTGCACGAAATACGCGCACTTGTTAGTTCGATTGTGTTACGTGTTTTTTTCTCATTAATCTTAAAAATTTTGTTATGTTTTTATTTAATTTGTTTAGAATCAGGTGAAACACGTCTATACTGTGGGTAGTAACGACATATGATTGTTCACACATAGTCTTCCAAATTAGTCTGGTAATACCTTACCGGCGGGCTGTTAGACATTGCTATAGGGCAGTCGTAGAAATATCGACAGACGCCAATGGATCCACACCTGCTGCAGCCAGCAAGACAACTGTTCACTGTTCAATACAACGCAACGGCTGTTCACACACAGTCATATAGTTCAAAATTAGTCTGATAATATCTTACCGTCGGCTGAAGTCCACTGTTAGACTTGGCTGTAGGGCAGTCGTAGAAATATCGACAGACGCCAATGGATCCTCTCCTGCTGCAGGCAGCAAGATAACTGTTCACTATTCAATACAACGGTTGTTCACACACAGTCATATAGTTCAAAATTAGTCTGGTACTATCTTACCGTCGGCTGAAGTCCACTGTTAGACATTACTGTAGGGCAGTCGTAGAAATTTGGACAAACGCCAATTGATTTACTTTTGCTGCAGGCGGCGAGGTAACTATATTTTATTTTATTTATTTATTTTATTTTATGTTTTATTAACGCCCTAGTGGGCTTTTACAAGAAAATAAGCAAATATATAATTAAAAATATTAATTACATGTATTACATAAACAATAAAACAGAATAAATATGAATGCAATCGACTCGTTAGGTAAAGAATATTACAACATAAAAAAGAAATGAAATGAAATAGCACAAGTTGTACTTACAAAAAACAAAAACAATTCAGCTTTAAATATTTATACATATTATTAACAGTAATTATAAGACCTGACATAGAACAAATGCAAAAATATTATAAAGTAAGTATACATTTTACTGGTGAGGTTTAGATGAGAAAATATTTTATGAGAAAAACAAAAAAATAATAAAAGTTAATTATTAGCAGATAGAATCGAGATTAGTTGATTTTTGAAACATTCAAAACTGTCAATACTAAATATATCTATAGATTCGCAGAATTTATTCGCAAGGTTATGGATTCTTGGAATTGGTGAGTATATAGAGTAATTAGTGTTTTTTTTTTTTACATTAACTCCACACAGGAGGCCCTGAGGAAAATAATTTCCCTCAGGGCCTATGTCATCTGGGATGCTGTGTGGAGGGTCTTTTTGAGGAGAGGAAGGAACGAACATTGGTCTTGAAGAGACTCATGTTGTAGGAAGGAGGAAACACAGAGGCCGGAAAATCATTCCACAGCCGAGCTGTTGAACACAAGAACGAGTCGAAGAAACGACCCGTTCTCATGTGACAAATGTCAACCGTGTACAAATATTGGGCACGCGTTTGGCGTGTTTCCCGACTATGCACCGGTGCCGAAGGGAGCAATGATGCTAGTTCCTCGGAGCATCTTCCATTGTAATACCGGTAGAACAAGGATAGCATTCCCACCTGACGCCTGTGCTCTAAAGATTGCAATCTGTCTGTTAAGATGGGAGAATCTATCAAACGGACCGCCCGTTTCTGCACAGAGTCGAGGGTATTTTTCAGGTATTTTGGAGCTCCAGACCAGAGATGGCTGCCAAATTCAACTGTTGAGTTTATTGTTGCATTTAAAAATATCTTTACTACGAGTTTGTCTAGCGGGTGTGCTAATGCAAATTAGTTCCAACAAATTAGGGCTGTCAATTAAAGATTTTATAATTTTGTATAAAAATAATAAATCAATTAACACTCTTCTATCTGATAATTTAAGAAGTCTGGTTTCAGCGCGTAAGTAATTATAATTTATAATTTATTTTTTTTTATATTCCTTTATTTTTCCCATATTTTACAATTTATATTTACATATTTTGAAAATCATAAACAATAATGTGGGAACCCACTAAGGCGCAGCCTGTGCGTGGGTAATATAGTTAATATAAGTTTTATTTAGTACCTAGAAAAAAACAAACAGGGGTATATAAAGCAAAAACAAAAATTGTTTAAACAGTTTGTACAAAAAGTGTATACAATAGTGTACGGTTAAATACGTGTAAAGTGTAATTTTTTAAATTTGTAATTCGATTGGTATTTTCATTTTAAAATTGATGTACCGAAGAAATTTGTTTTGTACCTTTTCCAATGATTGAGAATGAACATTGTAGTATGGTGACCATACAGAGGAATTGTATTCTAATCTGCTTCGTACTAGTGTTTAATACAGATGTTTTAATGTTAACATACTTTTAAAATTTGCCCCATTCTCAAGATAAAACCTAGTATTCTCATTGCATCGCTTGTTATTTCATCGATGTGTACATTGAACTGTAGACTCTCGTGGAATATAACACCAAGATCACGAATCTGCGATACACGAAGAAGATTAACACCATTCATATCATAAGAAAAGTTAAAAGGATTTTTACCTCTGTAAAAACTAATAATCTGGCATTTACCAATATTAGTTGTAAATCATTGACAGAACACCACGCGCATAGTTTGTTCAGGTTTAACTGCAGAATGGCGCGATCGTCATCGTTTCTAATTGTTCTGTAAATCTTCAGATCATCAGCAAATAATAGGACTTTGACGTTACTAAAAATATATTAACTATATCATTTAAGAATAAGCAAAATAATATCGGGCCCAAATGAGATTCCTGTGGTACCCCACTCGAGGCAGCAAATGTATAAGAAGTAAACGAATCAACTTTGACCGCTAAGTACCTTCCCAATAGATAACTCTTAAACCATTCCAAAATACTCCCTCTCATTCACAACAACTTCAGTTTTCGTAATAAGAGTCTGTGGTTAACCTTATCAAATGCCTTACTGAAATCAGTATATATGGAATCAGTTTGATGTGATGAAGTCAAGGCATTAACAATGTCATTCGTGTATAATATTAAATTGGACAGGGTTAATCTTCCTTTGATAAATCCATGTTGAAGCGGTGAAATGGTTTGATTGATTTGGGATATCAATTTGTCTAGTACCAGGCTTTCAAAGAGTTTGGGTAATGTAGACATGGTGCATATTGGCCTATAGTTTGTTACGTCGCTCTTATTTCCTTTTTTTTCTGATTTGTGGGAATCGAGACTCTTCAGCTTGGATATAATATCATCTATGGTTAGAGTACAATCAGATATATCAACTATACTGTTCAATACAACGAGTGTTCACACATAGTCATATACTTAGTTCCAAATTAGGCTGATAATGTCTTACCGTCGGCTTACGTCCACTGGACATTGCTGTAGGGCAGTCGTAGTAATATCGACAGACGCCAATGGATCCTCTGCTGCTGCAGGTAGTTTCTGCGTAAAAACGTACTCTATTAATGTACAAAAATGATGTTTATTTTTTTTATTTAAGTTTTTTATTCCAGCAGGGCTGGGAGGGTAGTGCAATCCCAGTCTGCCATATTACATAAAAAATGAAAATAAAATTCGAACATAAATAATAATAATAATAATAAGATAGAAACATTACACCTTTAAATTTATATGACGAGAATGCCAACATTCTTATAAATACTAACCAGGAATTATTAGATTCCTGGTCAAATAAAATTATTCATGCAAAACACTTCAATTATCTCAACCAAACGTATGTTGACAAACTTTCGTCAAACAAATGATTGAGTATTGGAGAGTTTAGCGCAGAAATAGAAGGATTTATGCTTGCCATTCAAGATAGAGTCATTAATACTAAAAATTATAGGAAGCATATAATCAAAGATATAAATCAAATTGATGATTTATGTAGAAAATGTTTGGCTTTTCCGGAAACTATAGAACATATTATATCAGGATGTTCTATATTAGCGCCGTCCGAGTATACATTTAGGCACAATCAGGTTTTAAAAATAATCCACCAAAGTTTGGTAATTAAACATAACTTGATTGACTGCCGTAATATAGTACCATATTATGAATATGAACCAAATTCATCTTTAGAAAATGAATTTTAATAGGTCTTTGGCAGATTTGTTAAACTTTCAAACAAAAATTGTAAATATACGGCACATATTTCAAATCATATAATCATGCAGTAAAATAAATCAATAAATTATCTGGGAAAGCTATGTTACAGAGTTTTTATTTTAGTTTAAATAAAATCATTAAAAAAAAGATCCGCCCACGTGTTTTGTGACGAAAATACTTCAGTTTATCTATTTATTTACGGTCTTAATATTTTAAAGTTTTTTTTACATTATTACTTTGCATAGACATTATTGAAAAATTATAAATACTTATGATGAAAAAATAATTACAAAAAGCATATAATTTTAATAGTTTTATCATCACGCCTTTCAGCATTTTTGATTGTAAGTAATAATTAAAAGCAAATTTTGAATGAAATAAAATCGGCATTTAGTTATAATTTTTAAAAAACTGGTACGTCGAATAATTAATCTTTCTCATTGGAACCACCCTGTATGATTGTAAAAACATCTTTTGTTGAAATTTGGATTCTCAGCCGCTGGCTGGTTAAAGGCCCTTAGGAGATTTTCATAGTCAGAGATTTTTGCTCTATTTTAAATGAGTCGTTCTTAATAAATTCTAGCTGAACCTGTTACGCGTTGCTGTGGCCAACGAAGCACAACGCCATCCACAGGATGGTTTCCCAACATTTATAACCACCGCCATCCGTTAATTTGCATACAAATCAAATCCACACCACCACATACAGACATTCTCCTTTATCTATATATATAAAAAATTTAGGTTCCGTATGTTTGCGTTCGCTAATCTCGGAAAGTAATCGATGGATTGACTCAAATTTTTTACAGAACATTGCATTTTAGCAGAAGAGCGTTTATACATACTTTTTTTTGGAAGTTCCGAAGGAAAAGGATAATTTTATGCATTTTAAATTGACTCATAATTTTTCATAGTGAAAAACCGAATGACAATTCTAGACATTGTTTACATAGTTGTAGACATTGAGTTTCCATTTTATTAATTTTATTAAAAGTTACAAAAATGTATGATACTTACAATTAGGAATTAAAAGAATTTAATCGGATTTAAAAGTAGAATTATACCTGACAAATTATATTACTATTTTCACTCATTTGTTTTCTCCGTACGTTTTAAATTTACTCATAATTGTACTGAATATCAGTTCGTTACTTTGCAAAACCTACAAAAAATGAGATTAACAAATCGAATTATATATGACAAATTTTCAAAGGGTCAAAAAAGTGTAACTGTGACCAGTTGATTGATGTGTAAGTTTTTTCAAAGTTGATCACCATTCTTGGGATGTCTCGCTCACGTTCAAACATAGGCTGTCTACTCGACACGCAAACGCAGATCGTCAGAGAAGATCAAACCGCACTGATCAAGAACGTTCAGACGATAATGAACATGTTTGAGTTAGAATTATTCAGAGGCGAGCAGAAGAACTGGCGAATCGTCGGGAAGAAAGACATTAATTTTTGGAGATCGCTGGCAACGGTTAATATGCACTTTTAAAAAAAAAAAACTTTCGATTCACCTTAATTACATTAAAAGGCAACTATTTGCATTGGGGGAAGTGGAAAATATTTCATTCTAAATTTCGATTACGTAAAATAAAATTAGCTTTCGTCTTGTGAGATTGTACGCCATTAGCTATTAGCTCATTCGCTGTCACTTTGGTATGTTGGTATTCCTGATACACTTGAATGTATAACGAACGGCTAGAAGATTTTGAAGGTACGGAGCACTTTCTTTTGAATCACAAAACATGTTACACAAACCTAGCGTAGCCGCTAAACTACTTGAACACTGGGATGTTTTACTTGCCTTGACGCGAGTAGGCGTTATTAAGGGGCACTTTCTTTTGTATCACAAACCATGTTACACAAACCTAGAATTCCCATGAAGTCTGCTACGCTTTGCTCTAGCATTTTTTCGTACAGTAACAAGAATACCAACATAACAAAATGACATTTGAAAATAATGTTTGAAAATGGACGGTCTCGTTTCACAGAATGAAAGCTAATTTTGATTTTACGTAATCGAAATTTAGAATGAAATATTTTCCACTTCCCCCAATGCAAATAGTTGTCTTTTAATGTAATTAAGGTGAATCAAAAGATTTTTTCAAGAAAAAGTGCGTATTAACCATTGCCAGCGATCTCAAAAATTTACCAGAAAGACTTAAAACTTACGAGTAGAAGCGCGAACAAGACGAGCAGCACATTCATCTCAACAACGTCAAGAAGAAAAAGATCAACGAAGAAGACGAATGCAAGTGCAACTTTTAAATAACCATGCTTCGTACCATCGAATTGCTTTTTCATACGAACCAAATATTCAATACAATACCTCATGTAAATTTGTTCAAATCGGTAAAATGGATAAAGTTTGTCCACACTGCAAAGCGATGAAATTTAAAGGAGAAACTCAAGGAATGTGTTGTGCGAGCGGCAAAATGAAGCTACCTGAAATTGATCAGCCAATAGCACCACTGATAAATTTGTTGCAAGGAATTACTGATGATTGAAAAAATTTCCTCAAAAATATTAGAAAATACAATTCATGTTTTCAGATGACTTCATTTGGCGCTAACGTTATAACAGAAAATTTTATGTCAACGTTTAAAATTCAGGAACAAATTTACCATAAAGCTGGCTCTTTGCTTCCTTTTCACAGCAATCAACATAAATTTCTACAAATATTTTTCATGGGAGCTCAAAATGATCAGTTGAATGCACGCTGTCAAATCTCTAATAATGTCAAAAGAAATATTGTTGAGTAGTTGAAAAAAATGTTAGATGATAAAAATAGTTTAATTTGAATGTTCAAAAATGCAATTGATCTCATGCCATCAGACAGCCATAAAATTATCATCAGTGCTGATCAAACACCAGCAAGTGAGCATATCAGACGATATAATGCGCCAACAATTAATGAGGTGGGAATTGTCATGGTTGGAGAAGAATTTCATCCTCGCGATATCGTTTTGCAACGCAGAAATGATCAACTACAAAGAATTGCTGACACTAATAGGTGCTAATCTATAATAAAGTGATATTGTAAAAGCATTTAAGGTCTGAATAAATAAATAATTTTTAAAAATTTACTAATGTTTTTTTCTTCCCTTATATTCTACACTACAGCATAGTCACAGCAGATATTTAACTAAGCAATGTGTCTTCTTGGAAAATGCACAGTTGCTAGACAATTTTTCTTAACTCCTCTAATAATTTAAATCAGACAAAGCCACAGCGAAGCGTGGTCGGGTTCATCTGGTATGTTATATATTTCAACAAATTTACACAAAAACTTGACAAATTATATATTTAAGCCTTTCTCATGAATCATTTTATCTATTGGTGAAAACCGCATTAAAATCCGTTCAATAGTTTTTGAGTTTATTGCGTTTCATTTATAATACTCGTATGTAGATATTTTCACTATTTCCACTTAATTATAATCGTTTTTAATATTAGGGCGCTCACTGTCTCACTTTCTTCTTCTTTTTGAGTGCTTACTGGGCTGTATCCACCAAGATATCATACATTTTTTTTATTATTATTATTAAGTTAAAAGAAATATAATATTTCGCTTTCTTAACTTAAGTACAGATCATATATATAGTAAAGTGGTAATATTTTTAATTTTGTTCCAACATCTTAAGTATAAATAGTTTTTTTAAAGGTTTTTATATTCTTTTCCGTTTTTAGGTTATCTGGAAGGAGATTATATATGTGAACTCCCTCTTGGCCAATACTTCTCTTGCCACTTTCAGTCTTGACAGTATATCTGTACAATTTATTTTGTTGTCTAGTATAATGTTCATGTACTTGTAATGTTTTTATAAATGTTGTGTTTGAGTGTATAAGTCCATTTTGTATTTCGTAGATTAAAAGGCATAAGTATGTTATATTCGTACAATGTTCTTATTTTCAGAAGGTTCATTTCCTGGTATAGTTTTTTTGTGGGAGTGTATGGGTTATAACATAACCCATACACTCCCACAGCTATAGCAGAAGAGTTTTTTAATAACTTTGTTTTGTATTATTTGTAAGTCGTTTAAGTCCGTAATGTATGTGTTTCCCCATATTTCTATTAAATAATTTAGGTGGGACTGGATTAAGCTAAAGTATAAATAAGCCCCTCTTTACCTCTGTTGGTAGAAGATGAGCAATTCTACCAAATACACCAATTAATGGGATGATTTTTGTTTTTAGTTTTTCTACGTGTTATTGTTTTTTTATTTTATTTATTTATTTTCATAAAAATTTTATTAGTTACAGATATTTGTTTTTTTGGCTACCACACTAGGCTAATGCCCGTGTTGTGGTAGTCATACATTTAATATTTTAAATACGATTTAATAAATACTATTTTATTAAAACAGATGATTAAACATAGGTATTAAATAAAAATTAAGAAATATTTAAAAGTTAGTGAAAATAAAGAGAAAAAAAAATATTTTAAAGAAAAGTAGAAATAAAAATGAATATTCAAATTTTGAAACACATAAACTAATAATAAAGATTAACAGCCTTACTAAAAAACCCAGTGAAAATTTTATTCAATTGACAAACGGCCGCGGATGTGAAAACATTACTAATTAAAAATTTGTTCTTTGAAAGAAATACACATGGTTTCCACGGCCTGAGAAGGTAGTTAATCTCTGTTTTAACCATTGATGTCCGAACGATATTTGTAATTTTTCCATAGTATTTTGAATGTTCTATATATTTATTATTTTTGAAGGTGTCGTAAAAACAAATACCATTTATGAAAACTAGATAAAATTACCTTTTAGATTTGAGTATTTGAAATACACTTTAACTTTCAAAAACTGCCGTATTTTAAGATTCAAACTCGGAAAAAAATGGAAAAAAATTTCCTCCCATAACATTTTTGACCAAAATGTAGAGAAATTTAAATAAAATCAAAATTTAAAAAACACAGTCCTTTTGTGTAATAAATTTGAAAGGAAACTATCACCTCATTTTTTCATCGTGTATACAATAAAAAAACAATAAAAAATTTCAAAGTTTTTTTTATTGCCAAAAAAATAACTTAGAAATAATACCGAAATTTAAAACAGATTTCTTGCATCTCTAAAGACGTTAATTTTTTTGATACGTTTACGAACACATGTATTAGATTTT
This sequence comes from Limnephilus rhombicus, assembly GCA_929108145.2. Lineage (NCBI taxonomy): Eukaryota > Metazoa > Arthropoda > Insecta > Trichoptera > Limnephilidae > Limnephilus > Limnephilus rhombicus. The sequence goes on along the minus strand of OV815297.1, from coordinate 30,172,372 downwards.
AATATTTTAAAAAATTATCACTTTTAAGAAATTCTCTTAAAATAAAGATCTTAAAATGAAAATTTTATCTTTTAAGTAACCTATAAAAAACAATATTCTGACAGTTCAACTTTGAAAGTACGGCGTTTGTACAATAACTTGATTAAACTGATGTAAACCACACAAATAACATAGTAAATATATCAATTATGTGAATAGAAGAGTAAATTCGTCACTACAATAGAAATTATTAATTAAAATCACAAAATTTTCGATATCCCGCCATAAAACACACCGAGCTGTTTTGTCATCGCGGACTGTCGCGGGCCGACGAACTAATGCATAAGCGCGCCAATAATGCCCCTTGCGGAGAAAAATTAAAACAACATTGTTTCCTAGTAAATTAAAACCATATACAACGTTGCCACATCTTCAATGCGTTTTAACAGCGTGAACACGTAAGAAACGTTATTGGTAATAAAACGTCTTTTAGTGTATACGAGCTTTACTTATGTTATTGCAATAACACAGTTAATCGGTCGCGCTGTGGTTTTTTTTAGTAAGGCTGTAAGTGTTAAGAACTCAAGTGTTCTACACAAATATATAAATTAAAACATATAGGTATATAAATTAAACTTAAAACATAAATAAAATTAAGTGAAAAACTAAGAGAAAAAAAAATAATAACATTTTAAAGAAAAATGGAAATAAAAATTTTGGAATGCAAAAATTAATAATTAAAATGTAGTGTTCAGAACTCATGTACTCTTTGAAGTATACTAGTCCCTTTTTCGAAAATCAAATGTTATACAAGTGTTATAAAAAGAGAATTAGAATTACTTGACTTTAGGTCAGTACTCAGAGCATTATATATTTTAGGAGCGATGAACCAGAATTGTCGTTGAGCGAATGAGGTATTAGTTTTTGGGACCACGCAACCCAGGTTTGATGGAAAGCAGTTTGTTTAAATGTCAAATGTTTATCAATATATAAGCCCAGGTATTTTTCGCTATCTAGAATATGTAGGTCTCTTTCTTCTATTTGTAGTGGTTTATGCAATGGTATTATTATTTTATGTGAGCTTAGGACAAAATAATTTTAATTTTAACATGTGACAAAATAACTTGACTGTCTTCTTCGTAGCAATCACTACGACTCGGGATTTATTTCTTATAATTACAATTATAGAGTTTTAGTCAATTATACAAATACTTTTATTTTGTAATTAAAATGATTAAAATTCACATTCCTAAACAGGTGTTTGTTTCATTTCAGATTAATATGGTTGCCTTTATCATGCCTACCTTCACTGACTGAGCTAAGCCCATTTTAATATTAAATTCACACAAGTTACAAATTGAATAATTACCATTATAATTTATCATATCTATAAATCTTATTACATTTTGGCGCCCAACGTGGGGCATTTATAAGATAACTCTCATTATGGGTTTTACTAACACTTTTAATCATCTTTCTATTTTAATTGTATTCAAATTAATATGTATTTAACCTTATATATTCTTTTAATTCTGATACTCATTTATGTACCGCTATGTCTGTCTCGACACAAATATATCCTGGTGATACAGGCATCGAAAAACCTAACTTAAAAAAACTTTGTTCAGATAAATAAATAAATGAATAAATTAAAAAGCATAAATGAATAAAGAAAGACATGAAGTGAAATAAAAGGTTTTTTATATTAACTATGAATTAATATTTACCTGGTTGGTGAAGCTCCTCTAATTTGCTGGAGAGCCAGAATGAGTGTTCGAATATATTTGTGTAGAGGGTCACAGTAGTTTTAAGGCAGGTTACATATGGGCTGTCTGTGTAGTCAAAATTCGGAGCGCTACTCAGGACACCACGAAGATGCCACCGACTACTGTACTGGAATACTAGTCCGCCCCCACTGTCGCCCTGGCACATGGATGGACCTGGGACGGAATTGAAAGTTGATGAGCATTAGAGGGGACCGCACCACTTTCCCAACGGCGTTTCCTCCTTTACCGCACACGTCAAGACTCTATTTTATGGAATGAAACTACATTTATTTGAACCACTCTAGACCCTCCAGTGTCCCATGCATACAGGGTTAGAAAGCAGTATGCAAGTACTTACATTAATATAAGTAATAATAAATTTGGCAGAAATGAATGGGTATAAACGTTTGAATGCGTATTCAATGAGCGAGAGCAGGCGGCGCGGGCGCGGGGCACGGCAATGGCCTTTTTACTTGCGAAATGGTTGCGGTTTATGACGCGGCCGCGGCGTGGTGAATTTAACTGCGAATTATAGCGGTTTGTGGGACCTTCTATCCCATGCGGTAGTTTTATTAGAACTGTTGAGCAGAAGAGCAAACTCTATGTAGTTAGTAACATCCTACTAATATTATAAAGGCAAAAGTTTGTATGGATGTATGTTTGTTACCCTTTCACGCAAAAATACTGAATGGATTTTTTAAAATCTTTCACTAATAGAAAGCTACATTATTTGCGAGATCTATAGGCTATATATATATTGTTAAGCTCTGGCGTTATGAATAATCTCTGGCGTTATGAAATTATTTATCATACGTTTTCGGTCCCTAACAAAACCGATGTATTGCGTATAAATGTCAGAAAAAAATCAAACCAATTGTCGCCTTGGAAACGATGTTTTTTTTTATAATTTGGCAATTCACCCAAAAAAGAGTACTTTGTCGGCGTCGTACTTTATAACTATCTCTAAAAATGAATCACCGAAATGTATGTATGCGAATAAACACGAACGACTGCACCAAATTGGATAATTCTTTTTTTTTGTTCGTTATTTTGAATAAAACTACCGTTGAGTTCTGGCATTATGAAATTTGTATAAAAAATTATAATAGGTGGCACGCGAGCAGTTTTAAAACTGAATGTATCGGGAATGAATGGGTGGAATGCGAGAGGTGAGAGGATGTTGGCAGGATGTTAGTGGAGGGGGAAAGGGGGGGGAAGAGGGTGTGAGGAGGGGGAAGAGGGTGGGGGGAGGGATTAGGAGAGGGCGAGGGGGGAGTGAAGGAAGGGAAAAAGGGGGTTTGAGGAGGGGGGAAGGGGTAGGGGTGGGGGGAAGGGGGTTGATGGGAAGAATGGTGTGGGGAGAGGAAATGTGGAGGAGTAGGGGGTGAGGGGAGGGTTGGGTGGAGGGATAGGGGGAGGGGGTTGATGAGAGAGTGGAGTGGAGAGAGGGAAGGTGGAGGAGGCGGAGTGGGGTGAGAGAGGTGGGAGGGAAGGAAGGGGAAGGGGAGGGGTGGAAGAAAGTGGGGGGGGGTGATGGCGGGAGGGGTATGGGGCGGAGGAGGGGTCAGTGGAGAAGGAGGGGGAGGAAGAGGGGGTTGATGGATGAGTGGAGTGGGGAGAGGGAAGACGGTGGGGGGGAGTGGGGAAGGGTGGGTGTAGGGGGAGAGGGGGAGGGGGGTTGATGGGGGAGTGGAGTGGGGGGAGGGGTTGGGTGGAGGGGGAGGGGGGTTGATGGAGGGAGTGGAGTGGGGAAAGGGAAGGTGGAGGAGGCGGAGTGGGAAACCCCTAATACCATGCGAGTGAAGCCGCGGGAAAAAACTAGTGCAACAATAAAGGCGTGAACACCAAGGATTTGGAATTTTACATTTTTTTAACAATATTTTTTATCTCAGTGAGAGTTGCCTTGGATAAATACATACTGTGAGGTAAATCTACAGGATCAACATTAGATGCTTTAAAATCACATCTGTGCAAACGCTACGCCTTTCATCAATCTGATAAAATGATGAAAGGTTAGGGTTCCCTATTAGACGGATAGCCCTGTTACATGCTTTCTGAAAGAACTGAGATGCTCCGGAAATGTTGAGATCTCGAACATGGATAAACTCACGGTTACTGACAAAGTGGAGGGCAGGCGAAGCAAAGGAAGATCTGAGATATAGTTGTTGCATGTTGCTTTTTGGCAACTACTTAGTGTGTGCCCTCTTCCTTAATTCGCCTCAATTGTTCAGTTCTAATAAAATCACCGCTACGGACGGAAGTCCACAATTCGCAAATTCGCACCGCAATAATTCCGCAGAGTTCAAGTAAACCGCAACTATTCGCAAAGATAAAGGGCATCGCTTATTATTCCGCATTCTAACGTTTTATTCCCGTTCACTATTCCTTTCCCAAAACTATTTCCAACTAACCCGGTGTATGTTAAATTTTTGTAAATTTTTTTTGAAATGTACAGTTTTTTTTTTTTTTTTTAAATAAATAAATCTATTTTTTGGGCTCGTGACGTCACTACATGAAAATGTACCGCCTCCGAAAATGTTCCTATTAATTTTGTAAAATTCCACAAGGATTTCTTTTTTTATATGGCAACACTTTGATTTCAAGCGAATTTTTGAATTTGACATTTAACGTTCACAAGATTTATTGTTTGTTCTCTGCGAACTTATCATTTGGTTTGACTTTTTGACAGATGTTATGAAGAGAACTCCGTACATTTTATGCTGTCTGTACATGTTTTAGAGCTATAATGGTAAAGGTGCTGATTTTAACCAAATCAAATTTTATAATATTGTTATTATTATTATAATTTACAAGTACAAGTATATTACATTGGATTTAGTAATCTAGACGTTGAACATTATAACGATTTATGATCAATAAGATGGATCAAGGAAAAAAATATTTATGAGATGTAATATTTTTGGTATGCCTCGTTATTCTCCTATGCCATTCGTGTGGAAAACATTATTTTTTTAAATGATTTTCGGCTATGTAATTATCGTTTTTTCGCACCCATAAAATTATGTCCCGTCTTTCCGGTTTATAAAAAGTGGTTTGATTTTTCGGATTGAAATTGTCGAAAATCGCCAAAGTTTCAAAAATACGATTAAAAAAAATACAGGATGTCTTAGAATATTTGCCTAAACTAGAAAAAATATTAAAAAATGTGATGCAAGTGGCCTATTGTCTCCGCTTTACATTTCGAGGACGTCGATATTTATACATAAATGCACGTTGCATAACAACTTACCATGTGTGAGTCCCGCACAAATCTTGTCCTGTATGAGGTATCTGCTGTAGGTTCGTGGCACCTGACCTATGCACTGCCTGTCGTCAATCACTGGAATGTGCAGGTATTTGAGGGTGTTCGACGAGGTCCCCAATTCCGTTAACCCCCATCCCGCCACCTGCAGAGACAACAAGTATTATTTATCGATGAATCCTGCCGGCTGCGCCAATCTGACAACTGATTTATTCTTTAAGCTCTACGTGATACAACTAACAATGGGTATTGCGATGCCTGACGTTTATGTTATCGAATGCTGGATGAAACCGAATATAAACATTAGAATGTTGTTTTCTCACTCTAATACTGCTGAAGTTAAATTAACAATTTCAAAGGCCGTTTCCCTGCAGTCCACCAAACAACTCTGTATCCGCACACACTCCTTGCCTTGCTTCATTAACATTCGTACATGATCTACTATTATTCTGACTCCGATATGTATTCTAACATGACCATGACATGATATTACACGACACACCGAAGCCTAAAATAGCACCACTGTGATCTATTTTTAACATGTTCCCCATACCTCAATCTACTACTTCTTCTCGTGCCCTGTCCGCTTAACGGACTTTAAAAAAAAATCTTCATTCATTGCTTTGAATGGTTACATGATTTGTAAATTTTTCGACCACCATACTAGGCTCATGCCCGTGTTATGGTGGTCTATCATGTTGGCTATGCGGACTTTGGTTACTGCGGCCCGGAACAGCTCTACAGTAGACTGGCCAAACCACTGTCTCCTACTAAACCTGGAACGCACGATCACTTACCAACAAGTTAGAAGAAGTGGACGATGTTTTTAGAGAACAAAATCTCCACATACTCACCGTTACAGAAAGCTGACATAAAAACGGTGAGTCATATTCAATCAAGAGACTTCAAGCTCTAGGATATGTTGTTCTTAATAACCTAGAGCCACGGAACACGCTCATAACATCTCACACGTGAATCACGGGGGTATTGTGATAATAGCCCGACAAGAACTGCGGCTTACCGGGGTGGCAAACGGTACACTCTGTGCATTGGATGTCGTGTTTCTTCTGCTGGATCGTCATTTATATTGTTAAAGCTGTACCGACCCGGTTCGAAACCTATTTGTGTAGAATTTTCCAGGGAGTTTTCATGATTTTTGGAATGGGCAGTGGGACTTTCCGAAACCCTCGTCATCACAGATGATGTAAATATTAATCTCGAGCGCGAGACGTCGCACAATGCCGTTTAATTCATTGGATAGCCTTAGACTCCATCAATGGATCGAAGCATCAACTCACGATGCTGGTGGAATCATAGACATCTTTGTATCATTTGCCCATTGTTGATAGCAAAAATTTATGACATAGTCAGATCATCGTCATATCCGAACTAAAATCGAATTCAACCCACCGAAATTGCCATATGAAACAATCGAATCGAGGGAAAGGCATAAATCAGGAATTTAAAAATTCTTCCTTATGCATAGAAAGCACCTGGGAAATTAGGACACCGACAGAACTCATCGAGGAGTATTACAAAAATTTATCAGGTTTACTAACTAAGTAAGCTCCAACCACCTCGAAAATACGGAAAGTTCGAAAATCTGATGACTGGTTCAATGGAGAGTGTCGGAGTCAGAGGAGGCTTTTTGAAAATGAATACCGCACAAGAGTCCCAACTGCTCCCGTCTGAAGCCGGTGAGACTATGGCATCCCCAATAGGGGTATGTTGTGAGGCTGAAGGTAGTGGGGAGGGGAAGGAGAAATGGAAGAGGAAGGTGGGGAAGTACCTGGCTAGGTCTGGTCAGCAAACACGGCTAATGTCATTTCAAGCAACGTTTCAATTTTGAATGGTGGTCTTACACCAGGGCGATACTGAGAGTATCATCCATTCTGATATGCTATATATTATTTTAAACGAATAAATTGTGAAATAAGACAAATTAATCAAATAAAATTTATTTGCCACGCCGGGATTCGATCCCGCGACCTTCGGTGTGCAAGTCAAGAGCCTTATCGCTGGACTACGCCAGCCGTCATTCAATGGAGTGTCGGAGTCAGAAGAGGCTTATGTGAAACTAGAGAGGTCATACCGAAGAAACCCCGACGTTACTCCACGAGACGGGTGGATTAATGCTCAAATAGAGTATACGACGTGAATAAGTGCAAAAAGATCTAAAGATAGAATACTGGATCAATAAAATTGACTCTGAGCGGTCTCTGGAACTACGTTAAGACTGTTCTTGCTAATAATACCGTGCAAACCTCTACAGACATTACTTCGTAGGCCTTTTCTAAGTTTTTCTATGAAAAAATAGAATCCATACGCGCCTCCGTATCTTCTGCCCCCCCCCCCCCCACCTCATTGTTCACTGCTAATTCTAAAGGGAAATTGCCATCCTTTAAACCTATAACACTAGAGAAAGTAGAAGAGTTAATCCTTAGTTCGCCAAATAAACAATGTGTTCTTGATCCCATCCCAACGTGGCTTCTAAAGAAATGTGTCTTGTCAGATATTACCCTTGCCATAGAGTCAGGTAAGTTAGCACTTCTTTAGATATGAGCGCCGCATTTTACACCATTGACGACGACTTTCTCATTAAGAGACTAGAAGTAACATTTGGTTTACATTCTAACGTAAAAAATTGGCTAAAATCCAAGGTTGGAAATAAACAGTCTAACTTCACAAAACTCTCTTTAGGGGTACCTCAGGGATCCGTTTTGGGTCCACTTCCCTTTATTCTCTTCACAAATGATGTCGCAAAAATTATCGAGTCATTTGGTTTCCTATCTCACTGTTATGCTGACGATCAGCAAGTCTACTTTTATTGCACACCAAATGAGATCACCGACCTTAAAATTCGCACAGCTCAGCGTCTGGAAGCTATCAGTCTCTGGATGTCCTCAAACAAACTAGTTGAAACCTTCAAAGACTGAGTTTCTGTGGGCAGCTACGAATAGACGTCAACATTTAATAGACAACTCACTAATTGCTATTTCTGGCAATGACGTTATTTCGAAGACAACCGTCAAACTTCTGAGAGTTCATCTGGATTCAGACTTTTCGTTAAACAGTCAGGTAAATAGGACCGTTAGCATGGGGTTCTTTTACCTAAGACAACTCAAGTCAGTTCGTAGAAACCTTTCAACAGAAGCAACTAAGCTTATTATGAACTCATATATAGTATTACGTCTTGATTACTGCATTGGCATCTATACAAGTCTTCCTAAATGCCAAACTGAAAAACTGCGATCAGTGTTCAATGCCGCAGCACGACTAATCACTGGGGTATCCAAATTTTTGCACATTTTGGAATATCTCCGAAATCTTCACTAGCTGAAATGTCCTGAAAGAATCCAATACAGATACGTTTTTAGATTTTCACGACCAGAAGTATTTTCGTTATTTATTTTTGGAGTGTTAACGTTGGCTAAAAAAGGAGGTAGCGCAACACGGCATAACACCCCTAAAACAAATAATAACAAAAAAAGGATCCAATACAAGTTATGCTGGATAGTGTTTAAAGCTATCAATTAAATGGCTCCACCCTATCTATATCTCTGAACTGTGCATTCCTGAAAATATTGGTATAAGGCAGTCAACTCTTAGATCAGCATCATCTTCTGCAATCGGAAGGTTAAAAGAACATAAGCAAAATCCGAACGCTAAGTTTAGTGATCGTGCATTCGAAGTTTCTGGCCCTGAGGCTTTGAACAAACTTCCCATGGAATTGAGATGCGTAACAAACTCGGCGGAATTTAGATCTAAACTAAAAACGCACCTTTTCTGACACTAATTTCCTTAAATTCGTCATTCTACAATTGTTAATGTCCTCGAATTTATAAATTTCATCATTTCATTCATTTCATTCATTTCATTCATTTCATTCATTTCATTCATTTCATTCATTTCATTCATTTCATTCATTTCATTCATTTCATTCATTTCATTCATTTCATTCATTTCATTCATTTCATTCATTTCATTCATTTCATTCATTTCATTCATTTCATTCATTTCATTCATTTCATTCATTTCATTCATTTCATTCATTTCATTCATTTCATTCATTTCATTCATTTCATTCATTTCATTCATTTCATTCGTTTTGTTCATTTCATTATTTTCATTCATTTCATTCATATATAAGCTATAGTTTCCTATAAATTCAGCAAAGATCATTATTGCACCTCTAGATCCATTAAGATCATTATTCACTCGTGTTCTACAATTGTAATATTATATAAGAACTACCTCCTTCTTCTGGCGTTAATAACACTAAAACATAGAATGTAATATGTATAAAATGTGTATGTATGTATAAAATTTATAAAGCCTCAAATTGCTTCCACTCGCAGCAACTTATCTATGTTACGGTTTGTAGGTACATATACATAAGTCTCTAACTTTAAGTTACAGTTATATGTATGTCATTAAGCCACTAGTTTTAAGTCAACTATCATAAGTCTTAGTCATAAGTCAAATGCAAATTTTAGTTATACCAATTTTATTTTATATTTACTTGAACAGCGCCCCTGAGGTGATTTCTCACAAAAACGGCGCTATATAAATTAGCCAAGTATTATTATTATTATAATTATAAAAATCTAAACAAAAATACAAAACAAAAAATAATACAAACATGATGACATAGGCCCTGAAAAAACAGTCAAAAGAGGAAAACTAAATCAAAGGATAAGTATGAAATCAATTGTGACTTACAGTGTATTCGAGCGCGCTTTTGACAGCAACACCCAATTTCCTATTATGATCCGTGATCGGGGCGAGTGTCCAGAAGGAACGAAGTGTATTCGCTTCTCCAAAGCAGCTGCACTCGTTTGCGGGAAAGGGTCAAAGGAATTTATGAGTCGACGCGTGACGACGTACATTCGCTATGCCCCTCTATAAATTCGCAAGTAATTGCTTCGGAGTGGCTGAAGATGCGTTGTGCACGATGCTATTGGAAAATTCAAGTTTTAATTACCTTGCCCTCAAAGCCTTGAAAGTAGTCCATGCCCATGCTTGCTAGATTCAGGCAGACTGTGCGCACCATGTCGGAGACGTGAAAACTATTCTCCAGCTGGACTATTGCGATGTCTCCATAAAAATATCCCTCATTTCCTCTGTATGCCTCTACCAAAAGAACGTCGCGCACCTGAAAAATGATTAACTTAATATGTATTACTGGAAAACACCCCGACAAATGAAAACATTTATGAAGTTACAAAAGTGATACATGAATTAAAAATGTCTTTTTCCTGTGGTATTGATAGCTTAAGTACAATGGTGTATAAACAAAACGTTTCTGTATTGGCTGGTCCCATATCACATATTGTTAACATTAGTTTTAAAAATGGCGTGTTTCCCTCTCATTGTAAGATTGCTAAGGTTATACCTCTTTTCAAAGGTGGAGATCAGCTGGATGTTAACAATTATCGATCCATATCCTTGCTCAATACTCTCTCAAAAGTAATAGAAAGATTGGTAAAGTCAAGATTAGTTTCATTCTTAGAAAAGCACAAAATACTCTCCGACAATCAATTCGGTTTCAGAGAGAATAAAGGTACGAGTGATGCTGTATTGAAGGTACTGACCAAAGTTATAAGCGCGCTGGATTATGGCAACAAAGCTTTAGCGGTGTTTTTGGACTTATCAAAAGCATTTGATACAGTTTCTCATGAATTGCTCCTTAAAAAATTATCATCTCTAGGCATTGATAGTACAGCAATGGGTTGGTTCAGATCTTATTTTAGTGATAGAATGCTGCAAGTAGAGATAAATAAAATATTAAACAATGGTAAATCAATCTCCTTTGGAGTCCCGCAAGGTAGTGTGCTTGGGCCAATATTGTTTCTAATATATATAAATGATTTATGTAATCTGAATATTCCTGGTAACATCGTTAGTTTTGCAGATGATACTACCTTAATATTTTAGGGTAAAACTTGGGATGAAACATTTAACAAATGTAATACAGGTTTAAGAGTGGTAAATAGTTGGTTAAATAATAGTATTTTAACTTTGAACATACAAAAAAACCAAATATATCACTTTTAGCATTTCAAGTAAAAGTCAACCTTCCGCCACTCATAATTTAATAATACACAATTGTTTGCAAACCTGTAACCGCAACCCTTTAGAAAATGTAGTCAGCATCAAATACCTTGGCATAAAAATAGATAAATTTTTAAGATGGAACGATCAAGTTAATATGTTGGTAAATAATACTAGGAGACTTACCTATATCTTTAAAGAACTCAGACATATACTAGACAAGAAAAAATTGAAGACGGTTTATTTTGCAATAATCCAGTCTGTACTTTCTTATAATATAGTGTGCTGGGGATCTTGCCAAAAGACTTATATAGAACCACTTAACATTGCCCAAAAACTGATCCTTAAATTTATGTTCAAGAAAAAATGTAGATATCCAACTCATATGCTTTATAAGAAATGTAATGTCATGAATGTAAAACAGCTGTTTATTACACAAACACTTTGTAATTTTTTTAATAATATTATATTGCAGAAAGAACTCAGCAAATTCGTACTACCAGAATTGGGTCTGGTCTTAACTTTGTGGCAATTCAAACTAAATCTTCTTTTGGTCAAAGAAATTACTTCTATCAGGCTCCACTCATATTTAATAGCCTTCCAGAACATATTGAGTCATCTAATTCCTTGGTTAAATTATTCGTATTGGCCGAGGATTTGATTTTTTCTATAATGTCATTTCTAAATTAATTGCATATTGATTATTTATTACAGTATATTTACTGCTAATATATTATTTTTTATTTTCTTATTAACTTACCATTACATATTAATTTTCTAACCGAACCTAATTTTAAATATTATAGATTAAACAACTTGCAAAAAAAATGTTATTTCAAAGCTAATTTCAACATATGGTCACTCTACATGTTTTACGTTATAATGTATTTGTTCCTATAGTGCAGTAGAGGCCCATTCTGTGAGAAATATTATTGTAACAATATTGTCCTTCAACACATTATTTTCTGTACTCTATAAAATTGTTAATCTCAAGTCAAAATGAAGTTCAAAATTTCAATTTAAACAATAACACCTAAATTAAAAAGGTAAAGAAACAATAAATAAATATATATGGGTTATCGTATCCCATAACTATGTCAAAACTAAAAGATCACACGGATGGCATTTCTAAGGTGTCACTTACACTATAAAATACAATAATATTTTAATGAAAACGGTCACTTAAATGGAATGAAAACAATAATGTTGTGATCAAAACGGTTTCTTTCATATTTATTTCATAATTATTTGATAGTCACTTTAATATTGCATAAGAAAGATTCGCTCTAATGTAATCGCTTATAAATCATTGTTTTGTTTCATTTTTTATTTTTTACAATTATTTTTTAAAAAAAACCTAAGGACATATATATTTTTTTAATTTTATCTATTGTTGGAAATGGTATGAACTAATGATATAATGAATGAGAACATTTTGTCTGTCATATATTTTTATCACTTATTATTTTCTCTGTTTATCATTTTATTTTTAAATTTTATTATTTTGCTTTTACTTAACTGTAGCATGACCGATATTTGCGTGTGTTATTTTTATTAAATTGTGAAATTATTAACCCCGATACAGGCGAATCCTAGTGGGGTTAATAATTACATGCTAAAAATATATGTTTATAAATTGTGAAGAAGCAATAAATAAATAAATAAATCAATTATGGCAAAAACAAAATATTTAAGAATACATTTTCTTGGATTTCTTCGGCAATTGGGAGAGCTAGCTCTTGAGCTTGATGTAGGAGTTATTTCATAAATTATATAATAGAGTGTACAATAAATATAATCTTAAGTTCTACGATATTGTAATGTTAAAATTATAAAATGGCAAGACATGAAGTTACAGCATTTTGATTGGTGATCTTATGGTTGTTAATTTTTTAAAGTATAATTAAACCTTTTTCTTGAATGATACCAAATCTGTTATTTTTTACTTCTTCGAGAAGACTATTAAAATATTTTAAGCTTTTGTAAATATAACTATTGCGTATTTGTTGTCTTAAAAATACAGAAATTTGGATGTTATATTCATGCCTTAATGATGAGTTAAGTTAAAAATTGTTGATTACGTTTTCATTAAATATTTGTAATATTGAATCTTTTTAATGGATGTCTTCTAATTTTTGGTTCCTCGAAAATTTTGAACAATGTTGCTGAAGAGAATGTCGGTTGTTATTCCAAAATTACTTTAATATTATTTTATTTAGTAACTATATATTTATTATTTTTGACATTTTTATATGAAACATGTAAGGTTATTAAATAGAAAATATATTCGTAGTCCTCCTCACTAGGAGATCCTGTACTGAGGGGGACTATGCTTTGGATAAGTTTTCAGCGACTTCTATGGTTTAACTTCATTGTTTGGATAAGGTTTTCCAGAAACTTCTATGACGATGTTTTAAGTATACAAGTAAGTTCATTTTCCGATAGTTCCTTCAGCCAATATTTAATGTCCTTAATGTAGCTATTTTTTGTTTTAATTTATTTAGTACTAAGTGGGAGATTGTTATATAACTTTATTGCTAAAAATTCAGAACTTCTTTGTCCAAATGAAGAGTTACACTTTGGTACATTAAGTATGTCTGTTTGTTTGGCTCTGGTTTTATGAGCATGTGAGGTGTCTGTCTCTGAATCATTTTTGTGGTGATGTACTAGAATGTTTTTGGCATAGATTTTCTGTATGCTTGGAACATCAAACTGTTTAAAAATTTCTGCTGTTGACGTCCTTATGGGGACCTTTAGTATGGTCTTTATGATGCAATTCTGAGTTATGTAATTAGTTTTTTAACCACTTTTACAGGACTTACATTTTTTTCATATGCACTTCCCCATCCAATGCAAAACAGAACAAGACACAGATAAATAAAAAGGTAACAGTTGCATCTGGGAAACGAACTCAGGATCTATTGTTTTACCGGAACAGTGCCTTAACCAACTGGGCCATTAGGACCTATTTATTTTACGTCATTTTTGTCGATCTCATGTTTTAAATTCAGATTAAACAACATTATCTCTCCAACCAATTTTTCTCATTGTTTGGCTGGTATCTTTTTAAAAGATTGCAAAACGAATTTATTTGTAACCTAACTAGTGTCTCAGATAAACATAAATAACAGAAAAAGTCAATAGGTTTAAAAATTGTCGATTTTGTTAAAATAATTTTAATCGAATATTTCTATTTGTTATGTGGCAGGTAATTAGGCTGAGCAAATCTCTAATTCCATTAATAGTTTAATGTCTTCTGTCTTAGAGTTTATTTATGGTTTCTATAGGAAGTTTATTTTATTTTAATTTTATTTTATTAGGAACATTTACAGGTTAATAACTTTACATGCATTAAGAGCGTTTAACCAGCCAGCGGACGAAAATCCACATTTCGTCGAAAGTTGTTCTTACGATCGTGCAGGGCGCTTACAATGAGAAAGATTAATTATTCTCCGTACCAGCTTTTAAAATTATAACTCAATATCGATTTTATTTCATTCCAAATTTGCATAAATTTATACTTACATCCAAAAATGCTGAAAGGCGTGATGATAAAACTATTAAAATAGTGTACTTTTTGTAATTATTTTTTGATTATAAGTATTTATCATTTTTCAATAATGTCTAAGTTAAATAAGAATGTTAAAAAAATCTGAAATATATTAATTTGTAAGTGTGCAAATAATTTCACAAACGGACCAATTTTCGTCAAGAAACACATGTACGTATATATTTTTTAATGATTTTATTTAAATTTAAATTAAAATTCTAAAACGTGCGATACCTAGATAATGCATTGATTTATTTTACTGTATGATTATATGATTTGAAATGGGTGTGGTATAATACAAAATCTTTTTTGAAAATTTAGCAAATCTGCCAACGACCTGTGGTATAACCTTATTATACTAAAAATAACCATTTTTTCTCAAAATTTATTACATGAGAATGCTAGATAAAAGAACAATCTTTCGAAATCCATATATAATTTTTTGTGGAAAAGAGTCAATACGTCTAAAATCTGATTTAAAAATGACGTATATCCGGTTTTCTCTTGTAATACCCTCTTAATGATAAAACCCTAATACTGCTTTCTTATCAAGAGACATTTTAAAAATATTCTTGTGAAAAAAACTACTGTCACTTAATTAGTCTTACAAATATCCTTAGTTTTCCATAACATTCTTTCTTTTTTTAAATACACACTATAATCAAAATAAATACTGCAGCTCACATTTATTTATGTACAATGAATATTTAAGTAATAACTAATAACATTTATGTACACTCCCCTTCCATACACAAGCACATGCTTTCAATGGAAGGGTAGTAAAAAACCTGAGATGTAAAATTATCATATAAATACCATGTAAAACATATTATTAAAATATATATATAAATTAGAAAATATGTGTGTTGTTGTCACGCTGGCTGGTGCGTTTAGGATTATTTCATGTATCGTTTTAACTAATCTGTGGAACTAATCTCATGCTGATAAGCTACTTGCAGTAGCTTAGCGAGTATAAATTCCCATTATATGTAAATTTTATACGAAAAAAAAATAACAGTATTAAAAAATATGTTTACCAATCGACAGATAAAAATACGTAAATATAATACTACCTGTGAGGTCTGTTTGTATTGTCCTTGAGAAGTCCAGGAAGCAGATTTGGTTCCTGCAACTATCCAAAATTTAGACGCCCTCCAACGGGAGATGTACGAGGTATTATAGGAGAAACAATGCGCAGCTAGAAACAAAACCATGAGACGTAAGTTCAAGCTTTTAGGACAATTAATCATCGAAGAAGAAGTAACACTAATAAATCTAAACAAAACATGAAACAGAAACAGAAAATAAAAAAGGTAAGGGTCACAACAAAACCAAAAAGTACCAAAAATTGAAGACTTCTACAAAAATAGATTCAATATCACAAATGTTCAAAGAAAATTTAATAAAAAAATCAAACCTAAATCTAATCAAAACATGAAACAGAACACGAAACAGAAAATAAAAAAGGTAAGGGTCACAACAAAACCAAAAAGTACCAAAAATTGAAGACCTCTATAAAAAAAAAAGATTCAATATCACAGATATTCAAAGAAAATGCAATCAAAAAATCAAACTTATCTGATCAAAAACATAACATCCAAATTCCTCTATTTTCAACACAACAAATGCACAATTATTATAAAGGGTGGTCCAACCATAACGCACGATGTTAATTGTAAATAAAACAAAAGATTATCTCAGAATTATCTTATTTTTTTTATTATGATATAAAGACCTCATTAATGCGCCGAATTATCTCATTGTTTAGCTCTTGAATGGTTTTTGGCTTTTTGACGTACACTTTTTCTTTGAAATATCCCCAAAGAAAGAAGTACAACGGTGTCAAATCACATGATTGTGGCGGTCAATTGACATCGCCACATAACACGGCCATTGAATTTCTCGCGTAAAAGAGCCATTGTTTCGTTGGCTGTGTGGCAGGTGGCACCGTCCCGTTGGAATCACATATTGTCCAGCCCCATATCCTCAATTTCTGGCCACAAAAAGCGCGTTATCATCTCGTGATAGTGAACACCATTCACGGTCACTGCTTGGCCGACCTAATTTTCGAAGAAGTAGGGCCCGATGACGTCACCAGCCCATAAACCGCACTAAACAGTACTCGTGGATTCTCATTTGCCCAAATGCGGAAATTCTGCTTGTTAACGAATCCACTGAGGTGAAAGTGTGCCCACGAAATGCACGAAATTCATTTTGATTTGAACGCCCGTTTTCATAAAACGCCTCAACAGCCTTAACGCGCTTCTCAATTTGTACCTCTCCACGGTTGAATTTGTCAAAGACTGAAACAAAGAAATGTCAAATAAAGTTGGACAAAAATCTTGACATCAAGGTGTGGCTCACAATTAACATCGTGCGTTATGGTTGGATTAGCATTTATTTACAAAGCCATATAATATTTTAATGGTCTTCCCGAAGATAGATTTGATACCATTCAAGAAAAAGGTCAAATTATTCTAAAAAAAATTAACAACCATAACATCACCAATCAAAATGCAAATATTTAAACAATATATATTTTATTATTATTTTTAATTGTTAAACTAACGTTTAAGACAAGATTTTTATGCATAGCACAAAGGGTAACAATTATCAAAAGCAATAATCATCAGCCTGAAACACTCATCCACATTGAAAAATCTTACGAGAAAAGATACATGACGCCAACGTGACTTGAACCCGTGCCCTTCTGATTGCCGCTCAGCTGCTCTCCCAATTGAGCTATGGCGGCTTATCTTATACCCGTCAAATGATTCAATATATACTAGTGTTTCATTCAACAGTTACTGCTTATTATATTTTTTCCACCTGAAAACAACCAACTTTATGTTTGCGAGAGAGACACTGTTAGTGTTAAATCCGTCGCTAGGTGGCGTCGAGACAAATTATGTCTTCATTTATTGGGGAAAAAACTTAAACTTGTCAAATATTAATTATTATTATTAATTGTTAAACTAACGTTTAAGACAAGATTTTTATGCATAGCACAAAGGGTAACAATTATTATAAGCAATAATTATCATCCTGAAACACTCATCGACATTGAAAAATCTTCCGAGAAAAGAAACATGACGCCAACGCGACGGGACTTGAACCCGTGCCCTTCTTATCATGTATCTTTTTATCTTCCCGTGTCATGTATCTTTTCTCGGAAGATTTTTCAATGTGGATGAGTGTTTCAGACTGATAATTATTGCTTGTAATAATTTTTTTTTTTTAAATTAAAAAAAAAAAAAACTGGGAATCGAACCCGGGATCATACCGGTACAACGCCTCTAACTACTAAACCTTTAACAATTAATTTTTTTTGTTATATAACATCTAATAAGAGTGTGTAGAAGCAGGGAGTTCTTTCAGGAAAAAAATTGGCACATTGTTCGTCAAACTGACAACTCCAACATGGAGAAAATAATGGTTAAAGCGAAGTGGACGACGAGAGAAGCAGAAGTAGTCCTTATTCCGGAATTTCGGTACCCTTGCATTCAGCAGCGACTCCGAGTGCATGTTTATACCTGTCGAGTGGGCAAGCGAGTCAGTGTGAGGAAGTGCGGGTGTGGGCACTCGGTCTAGTAAATAGAACACTTTGGAGGTAATCCACCACCTACCCACCCTGGTATAAGTAACAGATGGTTTTTCCTTCAAGGTTCTCGCAAGGATTCTATTTTTTTAATGATGAAGCTACATTTAGTTTAGAACGAATTTAGACATCCAGTGTCCCTGCTTACATTATTAGTAAGCAGTATGCCAGGGCTTAGCGAGAAATACAAGATACAATATGTATTAGTATGATAAAGTATAAGGGACATGTTGGTGATAGTCCTCGAGGCGGCAAGCGCTGGGTGATTGCATCCAGCGTATTCTACAAGCACCTGTACGGGAGGAAGGCATGGCAAACGGGTGGGAGTCCTCTCCAATCAATTGGCAATTCCAGCAAGAATGCGCATGACGTCCGGTCTAGCCGTAAACCACATTCAGCTTCCGCGCTCAGAAGTAGAGTAAATGGGAGATTGGGGGGAAATGCTCGACGACCTTAAGGAATTCAGCGTCGAGTAGCCGGAAACAAAGCAGAGCCAAGGTCGCCCGACACCTTAAGCCTGCACATGTTGCTGGGGGTGGCGCAAATTATTTTAGAGGGCACCGTGCCATCATCGACCGACTCGTGTTGTTGCAGAGACGAGGTCTAGCGTACCCCCAGATGGGGAAAAAGAGACATAACATGAAATCGATAGGTGCAGTTCAATTCAGCAAAGTAGAGGTTGTGAGACTAAAAAGGAAAAGAAACGAAAACAAACGCAAAAAACAAAGTAGAGAATGTTTGTTGGATCACAACGGTGTTTCTTGGAATATGAAACCGGAAAACAGGAAAATAATAACCAGGTATTATGTTTTTATTTTTGTAAATTTAACGCCCAGAGATTTATTTTTGTAAATTTTAAACCAAATACATGGCTGTAGGATGCACCCAACAAATACCAAGATTTCGAAACGGTACCAAGATTCACATACCTAGGCTCCCTGATAACAAACGACAATAATATCACAGAGGAGATCCAGAAGCGCATAGTGAACGCAAATCGCTGTTATTTCCGCCTACAAAACCAATTAAAGTCCAGACTGCTGTCCAGAAACACGAAGATATTAGTGTACAAAACACATATCAGACCAGTACTTACGTACGCAGCTGAGACTTGGGTACTAACTAAGAGGAATGAGCGAGCACTGGACGTTTTTGAAAGAAAAATTTTGAGGCGCATCTTCGGACCGGTTCTAGAAAATGGATTTTGGCGCAGACGTTATAACAATTAGCTCTGTACTTTGTTTAAGGAGCTAAACGTCGCAAAATTTATAAAATTGGGAAGACTTCGGTGGCTGGGTCATGTGGAGAGAATGACCGAGCATCAAGCACCAAAGTCCCTGCTGAACTCAAGACCAATAGGGCGAAGGAGCCTGGGAAGGCCAAGACTAAGATGGAGCGACAACGTCCTCAAAGACATATCTATCTTGGAGCTTCCAAACTGGAGAGAGCTGGCACAAAACCTAGATGAATGGAGGAAGACTCTTGAGGAGGCCAAGACCCACCAGGGGTTGTAGAGCCAATAGTGATGATGGTGATGATGATGAAATGCAAAAATTAATAATTAAAACGTAGTGTTAAAAACTCTTGTATTCTTTGAATTGTCTGTCAAATAAGAGTAGAAAACATAGGAGGGCAGCACTGTCGTTCAAATGGCAATACTAAAAAAATATATATAAAATTAAAAATTAAAAAGACATTTAAGTAAAAAAAATATTTTTTCATGGCACTGATCTCAAATTAGAATTACATATAGATATATTATTATTATATCTTTACAATTTTATGTTAATGTAATGAAGAATAACGAAATCGTAATAGATATGCAGATGTGATAGATCTATTTAACTGCACGGAACATAGGTACAAGACGGCTATGCTATCATATTTTTTTAGTCACTATTAATTTTATTTCTATTATAGATTTTTGCATGTAAATGTATCTCTGGTGTCACTTCCCAATGTATCGTCACAATGAACTGTTATACATACACTGTTTTACCATTACTAATATTTTGAATATGAATTTGTGACATGTAATTAATGTTTATGGCATACTTATGCCGTTTGTATTAAATAAATAAATAAATAAATATAAAGCACACTTAAGAAATTGCTCACATTTATTTAGTATTATTTTTATTTTTATTTTATTTTATATTTTATTAACGCCCTAGTGGGCTTTTACAAGAAAAGAAGCAAATATATAATAAACAATATTAATTACATGTATTACATAAACAATAAAACAGAATAAATATGAATGCAATCGACTCGTTAGGTAGAGAATATTACAACATAAAAAAGAAATTAAATGAGATAGTACAAGTTGTACTTACAAAAAACTAAAACAATTCAGCTTTAAATATTTATACATATTATTAACAATAATAATAAGACCTGACATAGAACAAAGTGTAAATAGAACTGCAAAAATATTATAAAGTAAGTATACATTTTACTGGTGAGGTTTAGATGAGAAAATATTTTATGAGAAAAACAAAAAAAAAATAATAAAAGCTAATTATTAGCAGATAGAATCGAGATTAGTTGATTTTTGAAACATTCAAAACTGTCAATACTAAATATATCTATATATTCGCAGTATTTATTCGCAAGGTTATGGATTCTCGGTATTGGTGAGTATATAGAGTAATTAGTGTTGAGTTTATTGTTG
Source organism: Limnephilus rhombicus (assembly GCA_929108145.2). Taxonomy (NCBI): domain Eukaryota; kingdom Metazoa; phylum Arthropoda; class Insecta; order Trichoptera; family Limnephilidae; genus Limnephilus; species Limnephilus rhombicus. The sequence continues at coordinate 30,151,489 of OV815297.1, read as the reverse complement.
CATTTAAAAGTATCTTTACTACGAGTTTGTCTAGCGGGTATGCTAATGCAAATTAGTTCCAACAAATTAGGGCTGTCAATTAAAGATTTTATAATTTTGTATAAAAATAATAAATCAATTAACACTCTTCTATCTGATAATTTAAGAAGTCTGGTTTCAGCGCGTAAGTAATTATAATTTATAAATTCGATTGGTATTTTCATTTTAAAATTGATGTACCGGAGAAATTTGTTTTGTACCTTTTCCAATGATTGAGAATGAACATTGTAGTATGGTGACCATACAGAGGAATTGTATTCTAATCTGCTTCGTACTAGTGAGCAATACAGATGTTTTAATGTTAACATACTTTTAAAATTTGCCCCCATTCTCAAGATAAAACCTAGTATTCTCATTGCATCGCTTGTTATTTCATCGATGTGTACATTGAACTGTATACTCTCGTGGAATATAACACCAAGATCACGAATCTGCGATACACGAAGAAGATTAACACCATTCATATCATAAGAAAATTTAAAAGGATTTTTACCTCTGTAAAAACTAATGATCTGGCATTTACCAATATTTAGTTGTAAATCATTGACAGAACACCACGCGCATAGTTTGTTCAGGTTTAACTGCAGAATGGCGCGATCGTCATCGTTTCTAATTGTTCTGTAAATCTTCAGATCATCAGCAAATAATAGGACTTTGACATTACTAAAAATATTAACTACATCATTTATGAATAAGCAAAATAATATCGGGCCCAAATGAGATCCCTGTGGTACCCCTCTCGATGCAGCAAATGTATAAGAAGTAAACGAATCAACTTTGACCGCTAAGTACCTTCCCAATAGATAACTCTTAAACCATTCCAAAATACTCCCTCTCATTCCCAACAACTTCAGTTTTCGTAATAAGAGTCTGTGGTTAACCTTATCAAATGCCTTACTGAAATCAGTATATATGGAATCAGTTTGATGTGATGAAGTCAAGGCATTAACAATGTCATTCGTGTATAATATTAAATTGGACAGGGTTGATCTTCCTTTAATAAATCCATGTTGAAGCGGTGAGATGGTTTGATTGATTTGGGATATCAATTTGTCTAGTACCAGGCTTTCAAAGAGTTTGGGTAATGTAGACATGGTGCATATTGGCCTATAGTTTGTTACGTCGCTCTTATTTCCTTTTTTAAAAATGGGTGTCAAAAGACTAAACTTCCAAAGGTCAGGGAACACACCTGATGAGAGTGACTTTGTAAATAACTTATGTATGGGATACGATAATGTATGCATACAATTAACTAAGAATCTGGGTGGAACTTTGTCAGGTCCTGCGGATTTGCGGGAATCAAGACTCTTCAGCTTGGATATAATATCATCTATGGTTAGAGTACAATCAGATATATCAAGAGTCTCAACTAAATTAGAGCAAGAGATATTGCTATCTACATTTGCATTAACATATACACCGCTAAATAAATCGGCGAACAGATTAACAGTTTCCTGAAGATTTTGGGATAGTTTAGAATTGAATGACATAATACTAGGTATACAGGTACCGTTTTCTTTTTGGGATTTAACATATTTCCAAAAGAAATTTGAGTCGAATTAGCCTAAGTACCTACTAGCGTTGTCCAGGCTTTAGATCATGTCTATAATTTTAGATCTGAATATATTTAAGTCATTCAGATCTAAAAGTAGTGTAACTAAACTCACCATTATTTATTTGTACCTACTACCTTTCTACCTACTGTTAAGTTCAAATTTATGTTAAATTAAATGGAAGCCAATCACTTTGTGGAACACAATTTAATCAAATTTATGTCATTTCGTAGGTACTTTAACAACGGTGCTTCTTCAATTTAATTTTTTTTTGGCACAAAAAAAAATATTTTTAAATGTCTGTATGGTGTTCTGCATTTTTAGTGCAATTGCACTTAAAAAGAATATTTGACAGGTAAATTGGTGTTGCCAGCCTACAAATTTTGTAGTTTAATTTTTTTTATATTTTCTACTCTTATTTGACCGACTCTACGCTCATCCCCTTTCAAATAACAATAGAATAAGATAAAGGTAGATATATAAATGAGGCCGACATTGCTGAATTGTATTTAAAAATGTTAGATATTATGTCAAATATAATAAATAATAATAATATGTTTGCACGAATTATATTAATACCGGTTGTCCATGTATATTTTATATGGCAACTCTTTGATTTCAGGCGAATCTTTGAATTTGACATTTAACGTTCACTAGATTTATTGTTTGTTCTCTGCGAACTTATCATTTGGTTTGACTTTTTGACAGATGTTATGAAGAGAACCCCGTACATTTTATGCTGTCTGACGTGTTTTAATGGTGCTGAATTTAACAAAATCATATTTTATAATATTCCTATTAATATTATTATTTACCAGTACAAGTATATTACATTGGATTTAGTAATATAGACGTTGAACATTATAATGATTTAAGATCAATAAGATGGATCAAGGAAAAAAATATTTATGAGATGTAATATTTTTGGTATGCCTCGCTATTCTCCTGTGCCATTCGTGTGGAAAAAGTTTTTTTGTTAAATGATTTTCGGCTATGTAATTATCGTTTTTTCGCACCCATAAAATTGTATCCCGTCTTTTCGGTTTATAAAAAATGGTCTGATTTTTCGGATTGAAATTTTCAAAAAATCGCCAGGGTTTCAAAACTACGATTAAAAAAAATATAGAATATCTTAGAATATTTGCCTAAACCAGATTTTTTTTTAATGTGATGCAAGTGGTCTATTGTGGGAACCAGGTGAGTGTGTCCTTCTTTCAACCCCTTTCCCCTAAAAGCATATTGGGCGGTTTAGTGAATTGTTTATTTTGTTATTGATCGCAATCCGCAGCGAACGAATTGTATAATAGATTAGCACACCCATAATATTACTTTATAACTTTAGGGAATATAACGAATTTGTGATTATAAGAAACTATCTGGTGAAACTACATACATACATATGAGAAATAATCTTTTTTTAATTTTAAATACATTATATTATGAAAATAGAGTCACCTGGAGTATGTACTTCGGATGATTGGCATTTTACCTCTTGCTTTCGATGGGCGATCATTACCTATTTTACCCCTGGCGTTCTATGGGCAATCATTACCTATGTTACCTCTGTCTTTCCATGGGCAATCATTAACTATTTTACCCATGGCGTTCCATGGGCAATCATTACCTATGTTACCTCTGTCTTTTCATGGGCAATCATTAACTATTTTACCCTAGCGTTCCATGACCAATCATTACCTATATTACCTCTGTCTTTCCATGGGCAATCATTATCTATTTTACCCCTGGCGTTCCATGAGCAATCATTACCTATATTACCTCTGTCTTTCCATGGGCAATCATCTATTTTACTCCTGGCGTTCCATGGGCAAACATTACCTGTGTTACCTCTGTCTTTCCATGGGCAATCATTATCTATTTTACCCCTGGCGTTCCATGGGCAAACATTACCTATGTTACCTCTGTCTTTCCATGGGCAATCATTAACTATTTTACCCTGGCGTTCCATGAGCAATCATTACCAATTTTACCCCAATACGAAATTAAAATGAAAATTATCATGCTCTTTACTTCACATGTGAAATAATTCGAGTCACCAAATTTCAAGTCTTCACCAAGTCTTCAAATCGGAACTCACCAGAGATCACCAAGTCGCTCCTGACTAAGCTGCCCCCGCATTCCAGCTTATAAATTCCGTTAGCCGAGTCGAATACGGCCACGTGCCAAGGAAATTCATGTTGGTTTGGGACTTGTCCATATTTTACCAGTGGCTGTGCGAACGTGCCCTCCAACCCACACTCTGAAATTTTAAAATCACCACGATCGATCCATTACTACATTCAAAATAATTCTAATTATATTTTACATTAAAAAATCTTATCTTTATCATTAGTTTGAAGTCGAATATAAATCTTATATTTGGTCCCTACACTTTAAAATCCACTCTGATTTCATTGAAAATATTCAGAATAAATTTCTAAGGTATATTAATTATATCAAGAGACATGTGCGTTATTATGACACGGACATCTCTATAAAACACTATGGACTCAAAACTCTAAAAAGTAGGAGAGATATTACGGATATGACTTACTTACACAAAATCTTGAAAGGTCATATTGACTGTCCAGCTCTTTTGTCATCAATTAATATTAGAGTTCCGAGTAAGAAAACTAGGGACAAGTCATTGTTTCATGTCGAAATTGCTTCAACTAGTCTCAGGCAAAATTCTTTCTTATTGAGAACTTGTAATCATTATAACAAAAAATGTATCGATGCTGATATCTTGTCATGTACTTTAAGCTCTTTCAAACATACAGTTAATGGAGCCTTATAATAACCAATTCATTACCAAATGCTCGTAGATTAATTCACTTTAACAAAACTAAATAATTGTTACCTTAATTTTTATGTTTTTTTTTTTTTTTTTTTAAATTTAAAATAATGTAATACGTATTTGTGTATATACGTACATGTGCGTATATATATATTATTTTTCCACTTTAAGTCTGGTCTTTTTTTCGTTTTTTTTTTGTTGTTTTATAAATATTTTTTATTTATTTTTTTAAACAGCCATAAAACTGGCACACTATATTTTACTATTTTTTGTGAGTACTATCACTTTATTATCTTGCTTTCACTTGTTTTTTTTATTAATGTACATATTATTTCTCGATCCTACATCTAGTGTTTTTCAGTTTTTATCATTATTTTTATATATTTATTTTTTCTACTTTCATTGTTTTTTTATCTTATCTTATCTGTATCTTTTATGTATCACACAGTATTAGACAGTATATATAGACTTTGTTTAGATTACTTGTCTAGTTCCTATATCTCTAATATTAGGCAAAAAAAAAAAAATAATAATTGTTGACTTTTTATTTAGTATTTGGGCAGGATGTGAACATTTGTTATTGGGTTGTAACCTAATTATTATAATTTATTGTTTTGCTTAAGAGGAAATATAAAGCACAGTTTAGAAATTGCTCACATTTATTTAATAGTAGCTTTTGCCAACGGCTTCGCTCGCGTAGTATAAGGAAGGGTCCTCACTCCGCCTCCTCCACCTTCCCTATCCCAACTCCACTCTCCCCCCCCCTCCCCCAACCCCCACCCCCCCCTACCCATCTTATAGATATCTTACTAATCGTGCCACATATTGCAATTTTTTTATCCAAATTTCATAATGCCAGAGCTCTGAGCTATAGCCTATATGTTATTCTGATGTGATCAATATTATTATAAAGTTTCATTAAAATTCATTCAGTAGTTTTTGCGTGAAAGAGTAACAAAAATACAAACATCCATACAAACTTTCGCCTTTATAATATTAGTAGGACTAACTTAAGTACTTAGCGTTGTCCGTCCGGGCTTTGGCTCAATTTCACATAAGTAGAGTCTCAAGTCCGGTTCTGCATTAAGGCGATTGCGATATTATGTTTAATGTTTATTTTTAAGGTTGAGCTGATTTTTAAAACCTACATTCGTGCCACCAATTATTGCGTAAACCTATTTTTGCTTGGCGTACCCCAAGGGGTACGTATACCACAGGCTGAAAACCGCTGATGTAAGCGATAAAAAAAACATGATTTCTTGGACCGACTTCACCTCGCATTACAGATATTGTATCAGAAAACTGTTTATTTTTTTATTCTAAAATCTTTTTCTCATTTAGTAATACGAACAATGCTCGACGTCAAAATGTTGTAAAATGCGGCGGAATTTTATTTGTTTTTTTAAATTTAGCATTTTTAGTTAGTATTAAATTAAATAAATAAAAAAAAACAATTATTTTAATGAAAACAAATAAGTTTGTAAATAACATTACATAATTAATATTATCTACATCTTTCTAAAACTAAGTTTTCTTCATCAGGATTTGTCCCAACGCACGTAGGTCTCATATAAAACGCTGTAACTCCCTTACTATCGTAGTTAGAAATATGTTCTAATCGGTGTTAGAAAGGAAAAACACAACGCTTTTTATTCCAATCTAAATAGCCACTAAAATAGTAAAATGTACACTTTTATGTACACAAAGTTTTGAATCGCAAATTGAAAAAAAAAATTTGAAACTTCAGGAATTTTTTATAAATTATTTTTACATAGAGCGACAATAAAGTGAGGTTAAAATATGTGTTTGTTATACATTTGTCTAATAAAATATGTATGTGTTTTTATTTTTTTTATTATTATCAGTAAATTTAGTTAAAAAAAAACCTAAGGTGAGCCATTTTGAAAACTTTTTTATGTTTGTATGCAAATTTTTTATAATTAAATAAAAAATGTTTTTTTCGAATTCTATAATTTGAAAGCGTATTTCATCACCTTTCTGAAACAGTTTTTGGTTTTTGAATGTGCTCATAAATATTTCAAATAATTGCATTTTATTGTAAAGCGAAAATATTTTGACCATCTGAAAAAAATGACAAATTTTTGAAGGGGTTAAAAATAAAAAAGACAAACAAGTATAAATGGATCGATAAATATTTTGTCCATAGTTTTTATTTGTTATTTTTAATATTAATCACACCCCGATGAAAAAAACTTAGTTTTCGAAACACAAAGATAAAATGTGGTGTTTACAAAGTTATTTGTTTTAAGTTTCAAAATCAAAGAGAAAGCATTTTTTTTCATTAATTCTATTTTTTTCTACAATGAATCCAATCGAAGCATTGATTTGTAAATAAACTTACCGTCTTCAAACTGATCAGCATTACAATTCAAAACCAGGCACAGTAAAAATAATATTAGTTTAAACATTTTTGCAAGTTAAATAATGGTTCAATGTATAACGATAGATGCAACTGGCCACTGAGAGTATTCGGGCCTCTAATGGAGATAATATAACAGAAAATAATTAAATGTCAGATTCACGTTATCAAAAAACTTGAGCAGTGTTGGAAAGTAATGATTCGAGACTCTCGAATCTCGAATCGAGAGCCACTTCAGGGACTTCGATATTTAATTTTTTCGAAGAAAACTGGTTCAAAAAGCTTTTCACTTTGTGATAGCATAATTTATTTTATTAAAAAGACAAAAAACTTTATTTCATTTTTTTTATGAGAACAATGTATCTATTTTTATAACTTTTTTATAACTGTTTTCCCATCAATTTAATATTTCATTGAAAAAGAAGATAACACAAATAATCTAAACGAACATATGAAAGAGAACAAGACACAGAAAAATAGAAAAATATAACGGTCACAACTGGTAAAAATTGGTAAAAGCGCACGTCCCGGTTAGACGAGAGGTTCTGGGTTCGAGTCCCAGTTGCGACCATTATCTTTTTATATTTTTCTGTGTCTTGTTCTCTTTCATATTTTCGTTCAGATTTTTATTTTATTATTGTATAAAAGTTACATACAATGGGAATTTATACCCGCTAAGCTGCTGCAAGTAGCTTGTCAGCAGGAGATTAGTTCCACAGATTAGTTAAAACAATACATGAAATAATCCTAAACGCGTCAGCGTGGCAACAACACACACATATAACAGCACACTAACATAAACATATATATATATATATATATATATATATATATATACACTAGACATTGTAATAATGTGATATGCAATGTGGATAATTATTATTCAGAGACCGTATTTTATGGTGAAAAAATGTAGATTAAGATTTTTTTAAATATCATTAGACAGTTGAGTATATAATACACTAGTCATTAATAACACAATTGCAAATTATAACATGGTGAGAGTGAGCAAAATATAAACTTAATACATAAGGTTACTCCCTAATAGCCATGATTTTAACATCAGTGAGAATTTCGTTACAGCAATTTTCTTTAAATTCGTACGGCAATTTGTTAAATATTAATGGTATAATTATATTCAAGTGTTCTTTGACCATATTTGTTTTGAAACACAGGTACTTTCATTCCTTTATTTTGTGTGAGACGAGTATTGTGTGCATGATTCACCATTGTTTTATATGGACTGCCGGATATATGCTGCAATACAATTTTTGCCACATAATAGCACGTACAGGTGATTGATTGATTTATATACGATACTAATATCTCGTCTTTGATTATAAACGGTTTTGCTTACTAGCAATTTTACCATGGCGTTTGGAATCATTTGTACATGTTTTATGTTGGTTTTACATGGTTGACCCCAAGAAGTTATCAATAAAAATAAATCAATTTCATAGTTTTTATAGGCACATTACATTTTATTTTATGAAGTCCACCTACAGTAAGTTTGGCTATGTGTACATCCGATTTCATGTTACAATCTACTGTAACTCCTAGATACACATAGTTGTTAACTAATTCGATACTTGTACATGAACAGGGCTGTGTGATGTTGTTGTGAATGCAATCGAAAGAGTGAGATATGATTACAGGTGTATCGCTGTACTTGGCGTGTGTTGATCTTATATGCATCAGTTTTGTTTTTTAGGAATTGATTAGTAGACCATAATCATGTGACCACTTTAATAAGGAAATAAAATCTAGCTGCAATAATTTCATTGCAATAGACAATTTTCATAGGATATGACAGGTATTTAACAAAAGAAAATATTTTTTCATCAGAGATACAAAGACAATATAAAGTGTTGGTCCCAAAATTGACCCTTGTGGAACTCCAGTCTTGACATTTTTTATTTCACTAAATTTATCCGATATTTTTACCTTGATTTGGCGGTTAGTTAAGAAGTTTTTGAATAGTTTTAATACGTTTCCTCTTACCCCTATTGCCTCCAAAATATTTAATAATTTCATCGTATCTATAGTATCAAATGCCTTTGAATTGTCTATTAACAGTACCAAAACATGTCTTTTGTCATTCAATTCGTTATTTATATAGTTAGAAAAATCCAGTAGTAACATTTCGGTACTTTTTTTTGGAAACCATATTGATTGGGATCTATTTAAGAAAAGCAATCCAAATATTTAGTCAGTTTTAATGATATGTATTTCTCGAGAATCTTTTCTATTGCGGGTAAAATACTAATCGGTCTATAGTTTCCGACATCAGTATGTTTTCCACTTTTGTAAACAGGTCTGACAATACTACACTTGAGTTCATCTGGTATTACTGCTTGTGTTAAAATTGTGTTAATCAGATGAGTTAAGATAGGGCCTAAGATATCTATGTTTCTTTTAATATCAATCATTCGAATATTGTCTATGCCGGGAGACTTTGAATTTTTGAGAAGTTTTACTATGCTCACTATGTCTGCGAGTGACGCTCGTGGTATGTATAACCTATATTGTGATTCTATTGCGATGATATTTGACGCTCTAAAATCATATGTATGTACCATTGAAGAAATGCTGTCTGAAAAATAGTTTGCAAATTGGTTTGTCTGAGTTTCCATAGATTGGTCTTTTAGCATATATCTAGTTATTACATCATCACTGTTACTCTTTGTCCTACGTCCTAGAATTTTATTTATTTCATCCTTTAGTGTTTATCTATTTATTATATTTCATCATTTTTATTATATTTCATCCTTTAGTATTTCTTCATTATTAGTGTTATCTTCTTATTCAATGATATATAACTTGATTTACATTTAAACATGCATGTTTCGTGAACGATGTTCAAATCAGGATATATTTTGCATTTGGTTAGGTGCAGAAAGATTGAACATGTTCTGAAATAAAATACATAAAAACATTCAATTCACACTAGAAATAGGTAAAGATCAGTGGCGGTCGGTGACTTTTGTGTAAGGGAGGCTGAAGTATATACCTACCCAATATCAAATAATATTAATACCTACAGATTATAGTCCAGTCAAGAAAGGAGGTGTAGAGTGCGTGAGCAGAGAAGTGAGCGATTCCTTCAGAAACTTGTTCAGAGTACTTAGGGTGTGAACATACCAAAAGTCCTGACGTCTAGGTGGTGAGCTAGGGGGAGGTGGGGGAGGAAGTCCCAATTTTCGGGTTTCCGCTTCTATTTCGAAAACGGTAAAATGATTTTTTTCGAAAATATCTACATTTGTGGAGCGTGTAACTCAAAAACGGCTGGGAATTCGAAAATTACGTAAAAATTAAAAGTTGTAGATAATTTTATGGGCTTTTTTAATCTAAGAAAATTTTCCCCTGCGACGCACCGTTTTCGAAATATAAGCGGAAACCCGAAAATTGAGACCCCATTTATTTTATTTGTTATAAAATACATTCAGTATAAGGAAGCTTTGACTGTCCAACTAGGAAGGTCTCCCGTTCTAGGACAGTCAAATTGACATATTCATATTAGGTTGGTAGGCACATTATCATTCATAAAGTATTCAGTAAAGTTAAGCTTCACAATTTGCATTTACATAATTATGCACTGGAGTAACTGGATTTGCGTCTTCAACAAAGATTCTTTGGTATCCGATTTTAATTTTATCTTTGCTAAAGAGTATTCTCCGGGTTTCACCGTCTAGTTCGACCACATTTTCTTGACGTTGAAGAAAGGTTTATGTTCTTTATTTTACAACATAATTTTAATTTCCTCATTTTGTTCGATGATGTCATGAGTGAAATCTTCTTTGTCATAATCATTAAATATTCCCTTGAAAATTAAAGTAGGTTTTTTGATAATTTTTTAGTATCGACATCATTTATTACTTTTGAGATCTCCATTTGTAATTACTTCGCGTCCTCTTTTTTTAAACACTCAATGATGATTCTGTTTCGGGATATTTTTTGATGCCTTCAATACGTATTCCCAGTTTACTAATTTTAATGTTTTTGTATTTTTTTTAGTATTGAGTCAGAAGTGTCACTTTTTGTTTTAGGACTAATCATTAGACAATATTTATTTTGTTTATTTTGCGGGTATATACTCGTACATGTTTGTTTTATCTCTATTAGCGATTTCTGTTTTATTTTTATCTTCTGCCATTTCAATTGTCAAGTGACCTAATAACGATAGTATATTCGTTCTTTATTCGTCACAATATTTTTTTGGTCTTTACTGATTTTTTTGTTGGGATCTTGCACTGCAAAAAGTAGGTCACTAACTACCTCCTTTTCTTTCTTCCATGAATTTGTGAAGATTGGCCATATTTATTTTTCGCAACACTTATCCCACTTAACACTTTTAAATCAATAGTACTACCCAAATATTATTATCACCAGTTTGACAGTTTCAGAATGTTCTATTTATGTATATTGCCGGTTCAGTTTAATAATAATAATAATAGCCTTTATTCAGACATTTAATTACATTACATTATTTATAATTTTTATAACACTTATCCTGCATCGACTCCCTGTCTGTATGTCACTAATTGACAAAGGCCTCCTGCAACTGTCGCCATTTCTTCAAAATTATTAACTGTTTAATCGACTCGCCTACATTACTACAACTCATCACATTTAATATACCTTCTCGTAGACTCAGAAATAAAGACCTGCTTTTCCTCAATCAGCACTCGACTAACTATGGTTATAACTCACCACTGTCCAGAATGTGTAGACTGGTCAACTCACGTCAAGACCGTGATTTTTTGGTATTAGCTTAAATGATTTCTGTCGCTCTTTAAACAAATGAAGATATGTCCTATTCACCCTAATTTTTGCAAGGTCTTGACGTGACTTGACACTTATTTTTTTTATTATTTCATATTTTTTTATTATATCATTTATGACACTTATTCTTCTATTTTCACTGTTTGTCTTTGCTTTCATGTATCATGCGAATCCTTACATTGTTCATTTCTATACTTCGTGATACTTTGTTTTAAATTGGACGTAAGTCCGTAAATAAATAAATAAATAAATTTCTCACTATCATTAGCTACGCTTGTCCATGTACCACCTACTATGGCTTTGATGTCGTCAACCCACCGTCTAAATGGTCTACTTCGTTTTCCCTTCTTGTCACTTGTGAACCAATTCATTACTAATTTTTACCATTTATCACTTCCTCTGATTGTGTGGCCTGACCACTTCCACTTGAGCTTTTTTATTGTTTTTATGCCTCTTTTGATGAATTTTTATGTTCTAGTTTGGTTTCAATTTTTATTCTATCGGACAGTATTTTCCCTATCGTACTTCTTTCCATGGAGTTTTGACAAGTTTTGAGCTGGTTCAGTTTATTTCACCATATTTCGAGTGTTGTGAAATAATACCCTATGAATCTGGGGACCCTTCAACGTTTACGACAACCGTGAGATATTGGTTCAACAAATTTAAATGTGGTCGAACATCTGATGAGGATCGGCCAGGCCACCCGGCGGACATGGTTGCCGATAAAATCATTGAAAAGGTCCATGACATGATTCTTGCTGATCGCCTAACTAAAGTGTGCAAAGTAGCAGAGATGAGTTGGTGCACATGTCAAAAGGTCATTGATGTGATGGGTCGTTAAAGTCGGTGCTTCTATTTCCTATCTTTTAGTCACAAAACTGGCATATTATGTCCTGACATTTCGCCTGTTAATCATTTTTAAATTTTATTAATTTTATCAACTCCGGGGTCAAGACAGTGGGTTTTCCATATGTAATATATTCATTGTAGATAACGCTAACAAGAAATGATGAATATAAACAATCTTGAAAGCGATAAAAAAGAAGACAAAAGTCTGCCAGGGCTTGGATAGTAAATAAACACTTTAATATGCTTTGCCACAAGCAAACTACCTGGAGCTCTAGAACGGTGAAATCGATAATTTTACAATATCGGATAGATAGGCGTAACTTCCGATGATTTTATATCGATATCCCTAACATGGTTTCACCGTTGATAGCAGAGCTTCAATTTGGGAGGCGGGAATGGGTACCGCCGCCCCGGGAACCTTTATTGGATAACCAACACCTCTGACATAGGTCACCCCAAGTGGTTCGCTACGTTTGGTGATTTAGCAGGGGTGCCCGGGTTCATGGGGTGAGGTTTGTCTAGGTCTTGGAGGCAGATGACCGGGACATACTGAACCCCAGATTCCTATCCACCCCTTAAACCCTTTTCCTTCCCAGAACTCTCCTCTCCTTCCCTTTTCCTTAAAAAAAACCTTCCACACAGCATCCTCAAAGATGACATAGGCCCTGAGGGAAATTATTTTCCTCAGGGCCTCCTGTGTGGAGCTCATGTAAAAAAAAAAAAAAAGAGCTCATATTGTTTGAATGAACTCTTCTAACTCTATATTGGCAGGGAATAGTAAGTTATTTTTTACTTTAAGAATTCTATTAGTAAAGTAGCTAAACCATTCCATTAGATTTTCCCCTCTATTCCGAGTTTGCTAAGTTTATTGAGAAGAATTTTGTGGTCAACTTTGTCAAACACTCCTACAAAATCAATGTTGCACAAGACCTGTAGGCCTGCACAAAAACTATAAATAATTAGCGCCGGCACACAGGAAGTCGACTATTGCAATGGCTTGAGAGAGATGTTTTCTCGCTTTGACAGCTGTTGAATATCCGGGTAGTGCGCAGCAGGGTTGTTGTAGCACGCACATATGCATTGTAAGGAGAGAACACCCGGTTATTGAAGCATCCATGTTAGGCGGGTGTCATCGCGACCGGTATGATCGCCGGTGAACTCACAAGTGTATTACATATCCGACACCAGCATCCAAGGCCGGGGCGGTCGCAACAACTCATAAGTATCATCGTGGCTGGGGTGATCGCCGCGAACTCACTTCTTGGCTGATTTATAATCAGAAAGAATTACAAAAATTATTACCCTAGCAACTCACAAGTAGATTAACTTTACATTGCGTAGCCGTGGGTTGCTACTATTACCCTATTGTTTGATATTTGTAATTGTAAATGTAAAGACAATAAATGCATTTAATGAATGCAAATTATTGACAATAAATTAAAGTTTCCCTTAAAGAAAAGGAGTTTTTGGAAGACCAAAGAGGTGAGAGAAAAATGTTCATCGGCAGTGTTGATATACCGACTATGAAACAATTGGAAAAGCCTACGAAGAGAAAATGAAAAATTACCAAATTAAATTAATTTAGTGAGAAGAAAAGCTTTAGAATTTGTAGACACTTTTTATCATTGTCTATCAAAGCTTATCATTATCTTCCACCTTAACATCAAAATCATCTTCTCCGGACTAATAACACTGCCTTTCCGACGACCAGCAATTCTCCGTCTTTTACAGTTCTCTCCAAGATCTGTGACAGGTTCAAAATATCGGATCGAGCTGGAGCAGCAATGCTTCTGCCATCTTAAATGATTTCAACATAATCACGCAGGATAATACTAATAAAGCAATAGACAAAAAGAGACTGCGTCGCGGACGTCTGTGCATAAAGGAAGTGGATCATTTTTTGATGGTCGAAAGGACAAGACCTTAGCTAATATAAAAATACATAAATACTATAAAAGCACAGTACTTGAACAACACGTAACGTAATCTTGGAACCAAGCTCTCATTTCTTGACGCATATTATGCCTAGGTCAGGCACTGCCATAAACATAGCTAAACCAATAATGGAATATTTTGCACGTCAAAATATTTCACTCTACCATTTATAAGCAATTGGGTGTGTTGGCACAAATTTTAACACGGGAACAGCTGGTGGTGTGATTCGAACGATGCAGAAGCACTTGAATGGACCGGTACAGTGGCTGATCTACATTTTTCATTGCAATGAAAAATGTACGCCATTCGATTATGAAGTCGGATGGTACAACCACTGGACCTCGTATTTTTTCCGGCCCCCGTTTATAATTGCCATAATTTACCGGTACAATCTTTTTTTCAAATTGATGTTGAGTATTCAACGTCAAGATTTAATCACCGATTAAAAACACTTGCTTGATATTTTCAAAGCAATTTCCAGCGGACTTTGTCATCCTGATATTGCCAGAAGAGTCCAAGAGTGATTACTACAGCGAGTCGAATCCCATAACTATATATTGGAAGCGCAACGCCATCAGAAAATGTTGTTATGTTAGCCACTTTAATCATGAGGGCATACGTTCCTATGTGGTTTGATATAAAACTTCACGTGTCACGCGAAATGGTGCGAGGCATATTTTTAGCATGATTAAATATTCGCACTATCTTCCGGACGAATTAAAAGCAATAACTAATCCTGAGATAAAGCGAAGCGCTTACCTGAAAATTTACTCTTGTTAATGATAACCGACGAATCACCTACCATCAAAGAACTTGGAATAAGGCGTTCAAAGAAAGCCAGAGAGTTATATATTGGAAGCGCAATGCCATCAGAAAATTTTGTTATGTAAGCCACGTTTATCATGAGCAGGGGCGTGCAATCCATATAGGCACATAAGCACTGCCTACCCTACCGTATTTGTAAAACATAAGCATGTAAATAATATTATAATTTATTAAATTATTGCTAAAAATTAATACACACATTCAAAAATATGCGCGAAAAAGCTGAGCAACTGAAACTACCCGAGCGCCTCATCAAACGGCCTACTACAAACGTGGCATAAACTGTAAGGCCCTCCGTTCATGGAGATGCTTACAATCTACCAAAGATATTCAAATACAGAAGAGATATGCTATGGTGTCCGCGCAACTGTCGCCGGACTACGCGCTAATTAGCGTAGTTTTCATACAAAAAGAATTTCTTAATTTCGTTGATGTTTTGAAAATGTGTATTAATATTGGTTAACAATATATTTTAAATAATGAGAGAATTCGTTCATTTAGTTTAACGTTAGTTTGGTTTATTCGTTAATTGTTTGTTCTTTTAGGTTATTTGTTAATTGGTAAACAATATCGGCGACACCCGGAAGCGCAGACCCACATAGTAAAAACAGCAGATAGCACATCTACTTATATTTCAATATCTTTGCAATCTACGTAATTATGACGAAACCACAAGTACCCTGCTGACATACTACGTTGTAATGCTAGTCTCCGTACACGGCGCTACCCGAAGTAAACTGTACTTGATCATTTTTCACGTGCAGCCGTGGAGTTAACACGCTGTCAAGCGATGTCATTATGACTTTTTTTCCAACATCAATCCATGTCTTCTCCACTAAATCCTTTCTTACATAGTCTGGTAAAGTAATTCTGGTAAACACGCGTTTTTTCCACTTCCAGAACAAATCTAACATTACTTTCATGTTCCGAAGCCATTTCTGTCAAACGTCAAACGAATAAGTATCAGACACAAATGATGCGACGCGTCTCTTGCGATCAGCACCGTGGGTATCGTGATACTGATTGGAAACCGACAGACGTCGCATAGCGCCGTGTACGGGCACCAGCAAAATCGTACTGGGGGTACTTACGATCGGCGCGTATGATACGCTCACGAGGATCGAGTAGCTTGTAAGTATCTCCGTGAACGGAGGCACTAACTAGAATCTGTACGCGCACCCTCCGACTGCCTCACTAAAATGCGGCCTAAGCAGGAAATATTTCTGCTTGGAGCTAACTTCATACAAGATATAAAATTAATGTATACGAAATGCACATAGTATAGAGTAGAACTGTCGTTTTGAATTTGCTTCTATGAGGTTTTTTGTTAGTATTGAGCAGTGCTTTCTGGAACAAAATTAGCAAATGGCAATCAGTAACGTGACAGTGATATCTATTCTGTTGTTATCTATTTCTATCAACTAGTTGTCTTACCAGCAGCAAGCACACTTAGCGAAAACTGGTACGAAGGGAGTTATTTGTAGTAAGGTTTTTTTTTAATTTTGAATCAATTCGGTGGTTTTCCTACTGCCTACCCTGATCAAAAACTTTATGCACGCCACTGAGCATGAGGGCATACGTTCATGGGCGTAGCCAGGTTTGGTATAGGATGAGGCAAAAAATAAAAATTTTGAGAAGATATTGAAAAAAGTAGGCTTCTACAACATATGAATTTAGGCTCTATGAATCCAAAGAAAACGAACGGAAGATGGAAAAACCATCCTAAGAAGTGCTGTAAATTTGAAAACGCAACTAGGTCGTCAATCCTAGAGGTCATGCATCGGGCAAACGCCCCACCTTGCTCCACCGTGCCTACGCCCATGGATTCGTTCACTACGTGGTTTGATAAAAAAAAAACTACATGGGTCGTGCAAAAGGTGCGGAGCATATTTTTAGCATGATTAAATATTCGCGCTATCTTCCGGACGAATTAAAAGCAATAATTAATCCTGCGATTTAGCGAAGTGCTTACTTCGCTCATCCTGAAAATTTACTCTTGTCAATGATAACCGATGAATCACCTACTATCAAATAACTTGGAATAAGGCGTTTATTGAAAGCCAGAGAGTTATTCCGGACAGAAACCCGAACATTTAAAGACTTAAAGTGCCCACATTGAATTTTGATGCACAATCCTACTTTGATATGATATCTTGGCAAGATGCGCCAATCACATATCCTCCCATTTTAGAAGATGTAACGGAAGAAGAATTAGAAGAACTTAACCTAACAAGTCTAACCTTAAGAAGTCAGCTCCAATTTCATCAACTTTAACGGGTTCCCCTGTCTTACACAAGAATATGTAGAACATTGTGTAAAGATTGTGACTGAAACATTTCAGAAAGTGTGTGGCAAGAAAAACAGGGAAGGCCTTATTACTACAACCATAAACTCCAGGTAAAATATCGTCACTTCATTTGGATAGGGTTCTAACTTCGCTTCATCTTGTTCTGAGATATGAGGTGTCAAAGTTTACAAAGATGATTTTTCATAATCTGTTTACAAATTTCCGATTTTGATATTGAACCTTGTGTAAAGTATTTTAATTGAACATATTTTAAATGAAAGTATTTAAAGAGGACGTAAACTCACCCTTTTAGAACATACCTAAATTTAGTATATTTAATATACAAATAGAACCCTGTGCAACCAGCTAGAGCATAATGATTCATTGCACAAGGTTCTAATTGCATTACCCTAATGCTATTCCTAGCTAGGTCCAAGCCCTATTAAAATATTTTAGATTAAAATATGATAAACTAAAATACATAAATTAAAATTCTTACATAGATTTCAAAAATTCGTCTTTGGAAACTTAGAAACCTTAGAAAATGTAAGACGCAGTTAGAACCCTATCCAAATGAAATGACGGACCATAATGTGCCTCGTATTTAAGATCAACTGTCAGATACAAACAAAATAGAGAGTGTAAGTGATGTTAGAACCGTGTGAAATGAATTATTATTGAAAAAACTTGAAGTTAGAACTTTGTCATACTTATATCTACGAAAATACAACACAGATGGTTCTGAAAATTGTTTTGGTTATAGAAACAAGCAAAAGAAATGCTTTGGCATTCAAAGGTCATTTTTGAAAAAAATGTCAGTTAGAACCCTATCCAAATGAAGTGACGATATGCCAACAATTGAAACAAAACGTGATTTTCAAGCGGAATAATTAATCACATAATTCTTCATCATGTAATTTTTATGATTGTAATTTTTAATGTTGTAACTGCTTTTACAGTAAATAAATTGTAAGTAATTGTGAATTTTGTAATTATTGTAACTCTTTCATTACCTTACTACTTGGGAATAATTCACAAAAAATATTTTATAATCATTTTTCGGGGTTGTAAATGTTTGAATGAGTGAATTTTGCTCCTGTTTAGAGTAAGTACCATCTTAACTTATAATAAATATTGAGTTTGCAGGTTTCACTAGGTACATATTATTACGTACTGTATGTTTAAATAAATTATTCATACCGCAACACAATGACAATTTTTTTGAACAATTGAATAAAAAATGCCATTTTTGTAAAGCACCATCTAGTGCTGTGAGTGGAAACTTTATTTGTTCTTTCATAACTTATAAATAATTGAACGGCTGCAAACTGTAACTTCTACATAAAATCACAGAGCGAGGAAAATTTAAATAAATAAAATAAATTGCAGATTTTCAAACTGAATGAGGATAATTATCAAAGACACTGTAGATTTGATATATTAGGTAACCACATTAATAACAGTGTAGCAATGCCCCTATTTTTTGTAAACAATATTTTTTTGTATATTACAGACCTCAATGTAGATGTATTTAGGTACCTTTATCTAATTGAATTCTATCCATAGTCTAACCGTAAGTTATGTTCGGCTATGTACACAAACACATTTAATTATTATTTTTTTTATATCGGCTTGTATTCCGTGACCATGCCGCTTAAAAAATATTGTATACAAAAAAATACCTACTATTTTATGAATGAATATTTAACGAAAAAATAATGTAGGTAGGTACCTAGTTTAACCTATTCCCGGAAACATTGATTCCCCGCTATCTAAAGAGAATAGGTTTTGTAATAATATAGACAAAGGTAAGGTTTGTACAGACTTTTTGTTTTATTTCAATAATTCGTAAGAATGCACGTCCTCTAGGTGAAAGTACAATATTATAAGCACTGAATTTGCAGATTTGCACGAACAAGACAAAGGATTTGTAAAAGAATACTGTTAGTTAACATTTGTGTCGCTAGATGACATTAGTTAAAAATGTATTCGTATCAAATCATTTTTGTATTTTTACGATGCCTGCGTTACCAACCGTTGTCAGCCAAGTATCCACATTACTGATACATCAAAAGGACTACATTTTTTACCTACATTTAGATTCAGTGATCTCATAAATGATTTACTTTTTTTACTCAGGTTCTACAAAAATATTTTTCTGAGTAAGAACTCGGTTGCGTATTGCGGACATTATAAAATTTCCGACAATTTTATTATTCCGCATTGTTATGTATATATTCGCATTCTCCGGTGATTATATTTTATTTGCCCGATTTCAGTGACTCTGAAGAATACGAATACAGCTGGAGAGTAGTGTTGAATTTGGGAGTTCGATATCGCATGTATTTTTAAATATGTCAACACCTCCTCTAGCGTGTCTTATCTCCTAACTGTCGGATGGCATAAATTGGCTTGAAGCTCGAAGTTTGGCGTTTGACTATCGTCGGCGGCAGATATCGGAGGTCGGAGTCACGTCGAGTGTTGTCACTTTGATTTCGAAGTGTCGTGAATGTGATAGTCGAACCGTAGAGCCGTCTCAGTCGCGGAGTATTTCGGTAACGTCAGTTATGTCAACCGTCGAACGATCCTTGTGTATCCTCTCCCCGTCATGACCACTATGATTTATACGCGTTACGGCTTCGCCGTATTTTTCTTCATCACATGGATATGCTTATGGATCATCCACCTCATAGCGCTGTTCTACTCGAGATGGAAGTTACACCGCCCCGTCGCCGCGCCGTCCTTGGAGGTTCCTCTGCCCGGCGTTTCTATCCTGAAGCCTTTGCTGGGGGACGATCCCAACTTGAGCTCCAACCTGGAGACGTTCTTCACGATGAAGTATCCGCTGTACGAAGTGTTGTTCTGCGTGGAGGATGAGAAGGATCCCGCGGCAGCCGTGGCGGTAGCACTCATGGCGAGATATCCCAACGTGCCCGCGCGTCTTTTAGTGGGAGGTGAACGCGTCGGGGTGAACCCGAAGGTCAACAACATGCAGCCAGGCCTGACCGCCGCTCGCCACGAGCTGCTACTCATCAGCGACGCTGGAATCCGCATGAAGGAAGACACTCTTCTAGACATGGTGCAGCATTTGACTGAACGCGTCGGACTAGTGCATCAGATGCCATTTGTAGCGGATCGGCCCGGATTTGCCGCAGCGCTGGAAAAAGTGTACTTTGGCACGGCTCAAGCTCGCATGTATCTCGCTGCAGACTTCCTGCGCATCAACTGTCACACCGGTATGAGTTCGTTGGTGCGACGTTCAGCGTTCGAAGCGTGCGGCGGGCTGGCAGCTGTTGCAGATTATTTAGCGGAAGATTTCTTCTTAGCGGCAGCCTTGCGTGCGAAGGGTTGGAGACTTGCGGTGTCCTCGCAGCCCGCGATACAAAATCCCGGTCGCGGAGGGGTGCGCGCTCTGGCATCGCGACTGATGCGTTGGGCTCAGCTGCGGTCAGCAATGCTTCCGCACACAATCCTGCTGGAGCCTATCTCGGAGTGTCTGGTGCTGGGAGTGTGCGCAGCGTGGGCAACGCATACACTGTTGGGCTGGGAGCCGGCTGCGGTGCTTGCCACTCACGCATTGGTGTGGTTCCTGCTGGACTGGTTGTTGCTTTGCGCGGCTCAAGCCGGGCCGCCCCCGTTTCCCAAGTGGTGGTTTGCGCTGGCGTGGCTGCTACGCGAACTGGCGGGCCCCGTGTTACTCCTCTTGGCGCTTTGCCGGCCCACGGTACAGTGGCGTGCGCGACAATATCGCCTCGCTTGGGGTGGCCTTGCCACCGAGATCTGTCCCAAAGCGAAATACTAGCCCCGAACTTCTACAAGTGTTTGTTTAACGCTATATAAACCCGTGTAAATATTAAACTATAATGATAAGTTTCTCACATTACTTTCACAACGTACATAGTTTTAAACATGGAAAAAAACGAATAGTGTTAAAAGTGTGATTTACGCCGATTAAAGAAAACTAGTGTCTAAGCGATCTAAACAATCTACAAAACACCTTTTCGCTCCTAGGTCGATGAAATTGATGAAAATGATCAATTTCACCCTAAGGATGAAAACACCCAGGAAACATTTCTATTGGTTTATATCTCTTTGGTGGTTTTAAAGTATTGTGTCGTTCTCTGAGAAAATAACGAAGAGTGAAGTGAAGTTTGCTGCACACATTCTGCAAGGTACCACAACCACTTTGGGTATCAGCTTGGCTTGCTGAGGACCTCTTGAAGTTATTAAGTTCCCCGCTGCGCAAGCTTCTCGTAGTACCCAGTTCATCCCCACCCGCATTCCCATATAGAACTTATCGGAGTTACCCTGTAACTCCACTCAAGTGTTTTGAATGCAGTTACGCATAATGGTAATTGATTTACAATTATTATGAATATATCGGCCTTTAAAGGTCTTCAGTATAATACTTTGTGAACTTTAAAGTTTGTAATAGGATCAAGAAATCCTACATCACAGCAATCTTAAAATATATCTTTTGTCCAGTTATGAAGTGTGTAATGTGTAGCATTCTTAGCATGGACGTCACTATAAACAGTACATGTAATACTGCTCTTGGCGATATTGGACTGATATCTGGTAAATTTCCACACTCCACTTCCGAAAACCTATGCCCAAATCATTGACATAACAATTCGTTTCAACTTTATTAGTACGCAAGTTAAATTTTGAGAAACCCCCGACATAAAAAAGAGCTGATGTCCTTGAAATGCCTGAACAGATTTTCATGAATTGTAGCTAAGAACCATCTCGATCGTGTCAACTTTTAAACAAAAAAAACCTCATCATAATCGGTCCGTTCGTTTAGGAGCTACGATGCCACAGACAGACACATCAAAGTTATAACACCTGTCGTTTTTGCATTGTGGTTAAAAAGACAAATATTTAATTTAGGGGAGTTACAAAACATGCCCAAAATAAGTTATTATTAGGTCATTATTGAAGTGAAAACTTCTTTATCACCATTGTGATTTAAAACTCGATGAAATAAAAAATAGCAACACTAAACAGAATCAAACACATAGGTACATCTATAAGATTTAGCCTGCGAGAGAATAAGTACAATCAGTCTCCTCTGTGTGCGGTTCTTCGTAGCCTCCCCACTCTTGTCTACTTTAGTTTTGTGAAGGCTTCACTTCTACCTCGCGTGAATTGCACACTCTGATGTTTTTAGATTATTTCCAGCAAACGTTAGAAATTACTAACGAGATCAAACATGGCATCATTTTGAACTTTGATTTTTTTAAATTTGAACTTAAAAGCATTTTTTACCATGTCCCCCCAAAGTTGTTTCTTGTAGTAATTAAGTTGAAACGAAATGTTATTTACATAATTTGTGCGTATCAAGATGTAAACTGATTACGAATATTTTACATTAATTGGTTACGCGTTTGGTTTGCACTTTTGTAAACAATGGATCAACTTGAACAATAACAGAGTTAATGGTTGTCCATACTATTGGCGTTACGTTACGTTACACATTACACGCATAATAAATAACGTCTTACGCATTAGGAGTTTTACGTTAAGAAATCTCCAGGTTCTAACATTAATAGCGACCGCTGTTTTCCTATAATACTAACAATCTATTCTTTATCATTCCTATGCCTATTTAAGTTAATTTTAAAGGTGCCTGAGCAACTCTGAGTTTGAACGCACTACCATGATATATATTACGTTTCTAGTCTATGTTTATGTATTATAATTTCAGTGATTGGCTAATTATAATGTTATTAGTAATTGTTAGATATTTTAAAATGAAACATCACGCATTTATCATTAATAATATTAAATGAAAGAAAACATGTTGGCGTACATAACACTATTTCAACACATTTCACAATGAAAGCGGAAATCTTCCCTAGCACCTAGTAAAGGAAAATTTTAAAACAATTAACCTAAACACTTTGCAAATAAATTTATTGTCATTTAGGTTGTTTAAAATCTTCAATGTGATGAAATTTCAATTCTGCAGGCAAAACTCATGCCGTTTTGTTAATAGTATTGGTCCGAGTATCGGTCCCAGATCTATACATGCATTCATATTTCTCAATTATATTAATTTGAGCGATGTGCAGCATAATATTGGATATCTTAACAAAACTTTTTTTTGTTATACTCTGCAGGTCTAGCACAGTATAATCGATAACTTAACAATTTACTGGATCGATAGATGTAACTTCTGATGATTTTATATCAATGTCCCGAGCATGGTTTCACTGTTGATAGCCGAACCGATATTTACAGGGATTAAATAAGAAATCGGTGTTCACTGGCAACACTGAAGGTATTTTCTATGACAGTATACACGATGAAATGTCAAACACCAAGCAATTCGTAAAAAAATATTAATAAATTGGCATTTTTTAACTGAAATACTATCCTAAATATGCATTGTCAGTCCGCATTTAATTTTGTCACTAAAAAAGAGTTAATTAGTTAATGAGGTTTTTAGTCATATTTCAACCGTTTTCGTTTCTCAAAGATTGAATGGAAAAATTGGTCGCATCTTAGTTGAATTATTTAAGTCTATGGATCGCATATATGATTTCTTTCAATTAATTCTAAGAGTTTCGTTAGTTAATCTCTGTTTATTAATAAGCCAGTAGTAATTTTGCATAATGAATGACATTATCCAAATCGTCGGTCAGAATAATTCTTACCAATTGTTGACCTTGCTCGCAAATATTGATAAATGATTATGTAAGACGGATTTAGTCAATATCATTTTGATAGGATTTTATCAATCATCCAAGCTAGACCTCCAGGGATAGAAACAAAACTAAACTACTGTTAGATATCCAAGTGGAAAACATTAAGTAAATAAAACTATTTGTAATGAGGCCGCAAGCAATTTTGTCACATTGTTGGTCTAGCCTGACAAATGACCTTATTTCTAAAATATAGAAAATTTCTTAGGTAAATAAATTTTTTTTTTCAATTTTGTAATTGTTTCATTAATAGTTATTAAAAACGAATAATATCGTTCATCACAATGTCCTCGCTGAATATTTCTTATTTTATTTAAATATTTGTATTTAAAAAGACCAATAAGTGATTATTATTTTAAATGGCAGCTAGAATGAAATCAGTATTTTTGATATATAGCTGTTTATTTTGGGTATTTTTTCCACTTGCACTTTAGAGTTTTTGTTTTTAACCAATAAACAATGTTTGTATACAAATTTGAAAGAATTTTTGCTAACTTCAATATATCTTAAAATATATATAAGTTTACTCTGTAAGTGTTAAGGGAAAATCTTACACTACTTTGGTATTAAAAATGCTAAATTGGCTTATGAAAACTGATCCCTTTACCAATAATAAATATTATATAATAATAATATTATAGCCTTTATTCAGACAGTAAATTAGGTACATTACATTATTTAAAATAAACTTTTCACATTTATAACACTTATCATGAATCGACTCCCTGTCTGTATGTATTAGCTACTCTTGTCCATGTACCACCTGCTATGGCTTTGATGTCGTCAACCCACCATCTAAATGGTCTACCTCGTTTTCCCTTCTTGTCACTTGTGAACCAATTCATGACTAATTTTGACCATTTTTCACTTCCTCTGAAGTGTTGGTTAAATATTATCCTATTTAAAATGAAAATCAGGAAAATGTCATTTTATTTAATTATTTTTTTAACCCTGATTTTTAAATTTCTGAATTGAGTATCAATGATATTAGGTACCTGTGCGTACACACAATGTCAGAATTGTTGATCCTCTTAGTATAGCTCTGGTGAAAGACGACTGTTCCCAATCGAAACATAACTTTAAATGCTTTTAGCTGTGTTTGGTGACTAGATCTGAATAGCCTGGTATTTTCCAACTTTCTCATCCCCATCACGACCCCTCTCCCTTCAGCCTTGCATTAAACCTCATTTTCTTAACCCCTACTATGCGGCTAGCTACATTTGCAGTCCAATGAAATTATGACTGACTTGAGATGCATTGCAATGTGTAGAGCTAGGTTTTGGAGGTTTTTAACCTAAAAAATTCAAGGTAAAAAAGTTAAATTTGTAGAGATGTATCTGTAATTTCAAATCTAATTTTCAATATTAAATTAGGTTTTAAAAAACCCTCCACACAGCACCCGCAAAAATGATACTGTAAAAGAAAATATAAATTCCTTACAAACCTTCCATTATCCATTATCCATTTTCCCAGAAAAATAAACACTAATTTAGTGTACATTGCTGCAATTGATAGATACCATCTTCAGATCACGTTTTAGACATTGTTTTTATGCAAACCTTTGCAAATTATCGATGAATCTTGTATTGCAATAGTGCATGCAATAATTGTCTTGGGAAATTGCATACTATGAAGTGGGGTGACTTATTCAATTTTGAACTTTGAAACCAAATCACTTTTGTGGGGAAATTTTATGTCATATTTTTATTGCCCATGTTTAACCCGTCAAAGGCCAGGCCATTTCGCGGAAATTCGCGAAAAAACACTAAAAAACCACCACTTTGAATTTTGAATAGAATGTTTTGTTGATAAATTTTGAGCTATTGTATATTTTATTGACTGAAACACGTTCACAACACAATAAACTATCTACCAAAACCACATTACTTGCATTTATTACGTAAATTAATATGTTTTATGATGTTTTATTTGCGATACACGCATTTATTGCGACAATTCGCGGCAATTTATGACAGCGCATTGTCATGGATGAAATCGTTTTAAAAATATTCCAGGGTGACTAGGTGAATGAAACCTGTAGCATCACCTAGAGTAATGATGGCGCAAGCGATTCTGACACTGTTCTTCATACAAATTCTGTTCATAGAAGGGTCAAAATCGCAGACCAAAAGTTTTTCGTCGACAATATTATTCAAATATTGGAATTATTTTCTCGCGCATGCGCATATGACCGGTTAAACTATGTACTTATGTAAAAAAAATTGTTTATGTGTTTGGGGGGTCAAAAAAATGGTGATCAAAGTTACTTTTTAATGCAGGGCGACTTCAACATACCATTTTTTATAAGCTTATTACAGTTTGCCAATACCAAAAAATTTTGGGAAAAATGATACTAGTTTGAATTTATCGAAAGACACTGTTATACAATATAAATTATGCAAAACTTTTTTAATTATTGAGAATTTATATTAAAATGTATTTAAGTACATTTTTCTGTCTGAAAATATTTATAAAAATTGCTTCACGTCGGAAGTGCGATTTTGTAGTTTTGCGGTAGAGCTGTTCGTTTCTGCATTTTTATTGTTTTTGATATCAAGAAATGAGAGTTGTTTTGTTACTTTTCATTTTATTTCATTAAAAATTCCGAAAATACAGATAATTACGTTAATCAATTTCTACACAGCACTTTTTTTTTTTTACATGAATACCAAGAGTCCCAACTGCTCCCGTCTGGAGCCAGTGAGACTATGGCATCCACAATTGGGGTATGTTGTGAGGCTGAAGGTAGTGGGGAGGAAGGAGATAGGGAAGAGGAAGGTGGGGGAGTACCTGGCTATTCAGATCTGGTCACCAAACATGGCTAAAAACCATTTCAAGCAACGTTTCAATTCTGAATGGTGATCTTACACCAGGGCGATACTGAGAGTATCTTCCACTCTGGAACGTGCCGCAAATAAACTATATATTATTTTAAATGAATAAATTGTGAAATACACAAATTAATCAAATAAAATTTATTTGCCGCGATCTTCGGAATGCGAGTCAAGCGCCTTACCGCTGCACTACGCCGGCCGTCAACATTAAGCATGAATTTTTGTTAGTTTTGGAATTTCTAATAATCTGTACAGAGGTGTTGTAAGGGTGTCTGAATAAGTATGGCCAATCTAGCGTGTTTTATATCATTGCTTCTCCAAACATCACAAAAGCCGGTACCCACTGTTTTAACTAAATAATCTTTATTAATAATTGTAATGATATTAATATGTGATATATGTTTTACTTATGTTTAATGTATTAGGTGATAACATCCAGTCATATTATGTGTTAAAACATATGTATTTTACGCTGAAGCAAGAAAGGGAAAGTCTAGAAAAAAACAAATAAATAATTCCAATACATCACGGTTCTATGACAGTTGATCCTTGACAGTTGGCCCCCCGGCATACTTATATACAATATACAGTCGGTTTAAGGAAAATACGGTATACCTGCTTACACAAATTATCATGACTAAGTGTCCTCGAAGGAGTATGCAGAGAGGATGTACCGCCTAATAACAAAAGTGTACCACATAATTTCATTCAAATGCATCAAGTATAAAACTACCTGTCTATATACTGTATATACCAGCTTATAAGTACAAAAAATTAACACTTTAAATAAATTCGTTTGATATCCATACCAACTTATTTTTAAAGATATTTTTGAAGACTATTTTATGTTTTGAAATTGGTAAATATTGCACAAAAAATATATAAATTTGTGGGGCTAACTGTCGGGGATCAACTGTTGGATCACCTACATCGCAAATCAAAAATTGCAATTTTGTAAAACAAACACCTTTCTGATGTATAGCTCTCTAAGTGACTTTCTGATTCACATTAAATTGCTAAAAAAATCTTTAAAATTATCTAAATTATTATTATTTTATATTTTTTAGTGTTGCAAAAATGGCACAGAACAGCCTTTTTCAGAGAAATTTTAAAATTTGCTGTAAAAGTGTTGGATTTTTATTAATTTCGTGTCTACAAAAGTTGTTTTATTATAAAAAGTTTATGTAATGTCGAAAAGCATTCTTGATGCTTTATTTCAAGGTGTTGCAAAATTCTCCTAAGCTAACCTTGTTTACAATAATAATAATAGCAGAGTGGTAAATTCTCTCAGTATCAATCAACCTGGTGAAAATGACCACCTTCAGAATCGGCGCATTGCTTGAAATTGCATTTGCCAGCGTGTTTGGTGACCAGATCTGAATAGCCTCTTTCCCACTACCTTCAACCTCACAACATATCTCGATTAAAGATAACTTAACTGATTTCTACGTGAATACCGCGCAAATGTCCCAACTGCTCCCGTCTGGAGTCAGTGATGGCATTCCCAATTGAGATATGTTGAGGGTATCGGGGAGCAGAAGACGGAGATGTGGAAATATCTTGCTATTCATATGGTCACCAAGCATGGCTGAAGCCATTCAGAAAAGTTTCAATTCTGTGGTCTTACAGCATGGCAATACTGAGAGTGTCTTCAACTCTGGAACGTGCCGCAAATATACTACATATTATTTTAATTTATTATTACTGAGTTTTGAACCCGTAATCTTCGGATTGCTAGTAGAGAGCTTACCGTCAGATTTAAATGAGATTATTAATATTATCAAATCTACATGAATGGTAAACATGAAATTTATAAAAGAATCGAAAATCTTTCAACTAGTATTGGTCTTTTAGCATTTGGTTAACGATTTTATCAACCGTTTGGGAATATATCTTATTTATTTTTAGTATTTTTTTAAAATGAATTCGGCGCTTTAATAAATAAATTTATTAATAAATTAATAATACTGCACTTTGTATGAGACGTCAAAGTAAAAAATTTCCCTTACAAATGCTGTTACATTTCCTTTTAATAACTCGTACAATAAAATATATATTAACTGTGTTAGAAAAACAAATTTTGTATCAACCAAATGTTTTTTTTTTTTTCACTAGGTATTTCTTACCTGGAAAATTATCAGAGGAACTATTTCACGGAAAAACTAACAGGATGCTCCTCTAAAGTCTATTTGTTCTGTTCTCGGAACAACTCGTATATGTATCATAGAAATCGTTGTGTCTGCCTTACTTCGTAGTGAAAAATTTGATTTAAACAGTGTTCGAAAGAGAAAATACCACGATTTATATTCAAAACTATTGGTAATTTTTCAGGATTAGTGTCCGTGGCTATTACGAATAATTTTTAGAAAAAAACTTTAGATTCCCCTTAATCACTATAAAAGGAAACTTTTTGCATCACGGCTGGCGGAAAATAATGCATTTTAATTTTCAATGTCGTTAAATAAAATTTCACTTCGCGAACCGACACTACGACAGCCCGCCCGCTGCCGCCCGCCATTTTGTCACATACACAAGCCCGCTACACAAACCCTGCGTAGCCAAACAAACCATTCGAAAACGTAGGCTGTTTTTTAAAGTAAAGGTAACATACACAAGCCCGCTACACAAACCCTGCGTAGCCAAACAAACCATTCAAAAACGTATTTTAACAGTGACAAAATGGCGGGCGGCAGCGTGCGGGCTGTCGTAGTGTCGGTTCGCGAAGTGAAATTTTATTTAACGACATTGAAAATTAAAATGCATTATTTTCAGCCAGCCGTGATGCAAAAAGTTTCCTTTTATAGTGATTAAGGCGAATCTAAAGTTTTTTTCTAATAATTATTCGTAATAACCATGGACACTAATCCCAAAAATTTACCAAACTATTAACCACTCGGGTATTTTGCGATTATACAAGTTTTTTTGTCTAGATTTATAAAAACTTTGTGTTATTTCCACTTCGCAATTAAAGCTCTATAAATGAAACATTTCTGAACGTAGCCGAATACTAAAAAACGTTTTTGAAAGGTTATGAAAAAATTGTAAAAATGACTCACATGATGTTTTTATGTGAAAACGGTGCTAAAATCACGGATTATGTAAGAAAAAAACACTTATTCTATTCTATAAATGTGTAATGAACAATTTTGTCACCTCACTTTTTTACCATTTCGTACAAGAATATTTAATAAAAAATTAACAATGTCTAACGGCACATAGGCGATTTGGCGGGTGAAAACTGTTTCTACTAAATAAGTCTTTTTTATGTACTTTTATGGACAACTTTGAATAGAAATGTGAAGCTTGATTCAATATGGATCTTCTACTTTTTATTTTAGGGTTGTCACTAGAACAATAACAGAGTTATAATGATCTCTATGGGCACACGCTTACTGCACTTGACTGCTATTGTTATATTGTCGTACACGCTTACAGGTCGGAATGGTTAATAAAAAAATTTACAAAGTTTCATTAAAAAAAATTTAAATTATTTTGTGGTTAAATTTTAGGTGTGAATATAAGTTTAGAACATATTTCTAACCTTGATAGTAAATAAGACACAACATGTTCTATGAGTCCTATATGAGTTGTTCCGAAAAGCGAACAAAATAGCCTGAGGGGTTAAAGAAAAAATTGTTTTAAAATTAGGTAATAAATATTAAGTAGTACTTGCATTGATTATAATTTATTTAAAATTAATACGGGATTTTTAGTACCACTTGCATTTGGTTGATTTTCACCTTTTTATATCGTGTGACGAGATTAAAAGAATTGAATCGGCATTTTAAAGGTGAATTTTTACGACGATTAAAAAATTTCTCATTTTTATTTAATTTTTCTTATCTTATCAAATCTGATAATCTTTGTTGTATTTCATTTAATTTCGCTGAGATTAAATATATCAATTCTGATAATAATGTGAAATTCCTCGAGTGTGCCTGATAACTGTAATCATCATCAGCTGGTTTGAATGGATGATGGACTCGGTTAGGAAATCGATATGAATGTTGTTCCGTTATCTCTTTGGGTGATAGTCTTATCAACTCTTAGAATCTCAGTGGTGTACGAGATAATGTTACATTTACAAACACATTTATGCAGTCCTTGTATCATTTTTTAATAAAAATTAATATGTAAACAAAATGTTTTTTTTTAGTTCATCTTGTATAGTTAAATATGTCATTCTGTACAGATGTACAAACTTATCTGTGAAGTCAGTGTTGATGTTATGTGTACTGCGAACACAGTATTTGGAAAAATTGCATTGCTTGTAAAAAAACATGTTTCAAGAAAAAAGTTAACTAACTGACCATCATCGCAGGGGTGGGCAGAGAGGACGTACCTGCAAACAAATCGGTCTTGGCATACACTCTTTGCCTCATTCACATTCATACATCGTCACATAATATTCTGACTCTTGACATGGCCCTTCTCAAGTATCTGATTCACTTGATCGCCCGACTTCTACCATTCACATTTGCGTCATATACACTACTTTTTTCGTTCATTCGTTCTACATGCCCATTTGAGGGTCCCTTTCTTAATCTTACTCATTAGGCTTACATAAGGCCCTCCGTTCATGGAGATACTTACAATCTACGTAATTGTGACGAAACCGCAAGTACCCTGCTGATATACCACTTTTTAATGCTAGTCTCCGTACACGGCGCTATCCGAAATGTACTGAACTTGATCATTTTTCACGTGCAGCCGTGGAGTGAACACGCTGTCATGCGATGTCATATGACTTTTTTTCCAACATCAATCCATGCCTTCTCCACTAAATCGTTTCTTACGTATTCTGGTAAAGTATAGTTATGTAAATTAGCATTTTTTCCACTTCCAGAACAAATCTAACATTACTTTCATGTTCCGACGCCATTTCTGTCAAACGTCAAACGAATAAGTATCAGACACAAATGATGCGAGCGTCGCGTGCGATCAGCACTGTCGGTATCGTTATACTGATTGGAAACCGACAGCCACCGCGTAGCGCCGTGAACGGGCACCAGCAAAATCTTACGGGGGGTACTTACGATCGGCGCGTACGATACGCGCACGAGGATCGAGTATCTTGTAAGTATCTCCGTGAACGGAGGCACTTAGTCTTGCATTCTTTGCGGATCTCCGCGTTTCTCCAAGGTTAAGTTATTTTTTTATATATGTAATAAAAAAGCGCACTGTATTTGTGAAATTGTAAAACCTTTTTGAATATTCAAATTAGGGGTTTCGTCCCTTTCTCAATAACAATAATTAATAAGCATATCGATCATCTAGTTGATTAGTCAGACATCTCCAAAAAATTGAAATTTAAGTTGAGCATGCAGTTATATGTAAAAGTGTCTATCTGGTACAATACTCAAATTACTCATAAACACTACCAAATCAAGTATAATGCACAAAAACTTGTAGTGAAGTTTTCTGGGTCACTAGTAGGATATTTCAAAATTTCATACTAATATATTGGACCGTTATGCCTCCCAATGTTATTTTATAGCATATTAATAAGTAAAACATAAACATGTGTAGATAATATTTGATTTATGGTGAGCATTCAATATTGCTTTCCTTGTTATCTCAAAACTTGGTATTTGGAGATGTCTGACTAATCGACTGGACAATCAATATGCGATACAAAAAAGGTTGTATTATTCGCCTGAACTCTAATTATTATTATTATTATAATTGCCTGACCTATATCTATCTACTCTTGATATTGTGAATTAAAAAATATATGGATGATTTTTTTTTCTTTATATCGCCTGTCTGCACAGATAAGTTTGTTTATCTATAAATTTGTAATAATTATTAAGTACCCACATGTCTGTGTATATAATACTGGAGTTGCCTAAGGAACAACCAGAAAAATTTAATTGATTTTTTGTTTATTAGTGCATGCTTAAAGAACCTCAGTGATGTATGCAATCATTTTTATTATATCACTGGTATGTATTAATTATTGATATTTAAACAGAAGTCTTCATATATCTCTAAACTTGTTTATAATTTGGTTGTTCTTTACAGTACACTGTATTAAGTACAATACAATACACAATGAAATGTAATAAATGGACTAACAATGTGTAAATTCTACTATTTTTTACACCCTCTATGTTGTGAAATTAAAACACAGTATTAATAGGCTAAAGACTGCACGGTTGAAATTTAAGGTTATTAATACAACTCTGACGCCGCGCCTTACGCAAAATCGTTTTTGTATGTGGAGTTTGTATATAAATGTACTTTTGTAATAGTACTGAATTAAAGCAATGCCAAAAGATGGCGCCACTTACGTTAACAGCTAGTGTGAGGAGCATCGCCTGGCAGGCGTAAGTACAATTGGTTTTGTAAATTCGCAAATCTCCGAATATGGAGAGATTGACGATAATATCATCATTATTTTGTAACTGGCAGTTGTGAGTAATAATACCACGTGTCTATATATTACATATGACATCATTTCCTGTCACGGTTTCTTTGTCCCGGTGACTAGCTATCACTGGATCACAGTTGGTCCGAGGAACTGGCTATTTTTGGAACCAATTCCTATCGGATTTATAAAATGGGCACCAACACTCAAACTGGGCGAAGACGAACCTAAAGCGTCCGTAGAGCCTAGCAGCAAAGACCTGCGGAGCGGGTTTTTGAACTACTAATATGTATTTAATGTCCCATAACCGCTCGAGCATTCGTGTAAATAATAAAAATACGTGTCCAAAGTCTGATTTGGAAAATTCCCGGGCTCATTAAAAAAGTCATACCTCCAAATTTTAATATGGAGACATATAAACTGCTTATAATGTTAAGAGAGCCATTGAATGCACCTATGATTAACCGTTTATCGCATGTTTTAAAAAAAATAAAAAAATTGTTAAATTTATAAACGCGTGAATTCTGCGTATTATTTACTTTAAAATTGGCGTACGTATTACGTATTTTTTTTTTTTTTTTTTTACAGTGAATACCGCACAAGAATCTCAACTGCTCCCGTCTGGAGCCAGTGAGACTATGGCATCCGCAATTGGGGTATGTTGTGAGGCTGAAGGTAGTGGGGAGGAGGTGGGGAAGAGGAAGGTTGGGAAGTACCTGGCTATTCAGATCTAGTCACTAAACACGGCTAAAGCCATTTTCAAGCAACGTTTGAATTTCTGAATGGTGGAGAATATTGAATATTATGACTTCTATATGTTGTCTGTAGCCTTGTTGATAATCACAGATATTAGTGTAAATTCAAACATGCATTTTTTAATATGTAACACATGATCAAAGATTTCTAAGAAAAAATGTTTCAATAATTTCAGTTCGTGAAAAGTCAATAACAAATAATTCAGAAGAGATGCGAGACATCTTTTGTTAAAAGTGAAAATACTAAGTTATCCTTGTGATTAATCGAAGTATACAACGCACGAGAACTTTTAAAATAATTTCAATAAATGTTTTAGAACATCTCTTTAAATTGGCCACATTTTGGCAAGCGAGCGCTTGAGCGTGTTTGCAAATGTGCCAAAATATGGCCAAAAGCGCTCGAGTGGTTATGAATGACATTAAAAACTATTTTTTTAATGATTAAACGTTCCCAGGTTACGAATAACCTGACAATTTTTAAATTATTTCTGCTACCATCTTTATAAGCAGAAAAAATTGCTTGTGCATTGATGAAAGATTGAGTGGGAACCAGATGCATTTATCATTCATCTTCTGATAATGGTCGTTATAATATATTGTGCCATACACTCTTTTCACATTTTTAAAATAAAATATATAATTTATCAATTAATACTTTAATCTTAAATTTATTATTTTTCATCGCTAGTTTGTCTGTATTTTAAATTATTATTTTGTGTTTCACAACATAGATGGTGCTATATCTAAATATTATGCAATAAAATGACATAATATACTTTTTTATTTTTATAAATATTATTAAAAATTTCCAGAGTTAGTCCTTTATTATATTTTGTTTCTAAATTAACAATTATAATTGGTATAGAATATATAACATACTTCCATAAATGTCATGTCATGTTAAAATTTGTTTAATGTAACACTTATATTGTATTTTGAGGTTGGTTCGTATGGCCAATTCTGGTTAACCCAGTAACCCAATTTTGCACTATTTTTGTGTAGGTACTTTACGAATGGATTGGGAAAAATTTAGCATTCTAATAAGATAGGATACCACCATTACTCTTTGTTGTCCATGTTATTTTTAAATCGTTCAAAAAAAAAGGTAATGAACAAAATTGACTATAATTATCAAAACTTAAATCAAGTCATCAGTCACTTGCAGTAAACTTATGTTGAAATCATGATATTTAATACTAAATAAAGTCAATGTGCGTACTAAATTGATATCACGTCCCAAATTTCCTTAATTTTTTTCTGTTCTTTGCTGAAATCAATAGTCCAGTTGATTAATCAGACATCTCTAAATACTGAGATAATGAATGAGACTGTTTTACATATTAAATATGCTAAAAAATAACACCGGGAAGCATAACGGTCCTGTACATTAGTATAACATTTTAAAATGTCCTGCTAATAATCCGGAAAACATCAAAATTTTGTTTAATTCAATGCAAGATTTGGTGCCATTTTTGTGAGCATTGTACCAGATAGACGGTACACTTTTACATATAACTGAAATTTCGATTTTTCGGAGATGTTTGACTAATAAACTGGATGGTCGACATTTGAAGGATAGGTAAACATAAGTTTAGAGTTAAATTGTAACATCTCTTTCTGATAGATACATCATTAATGAGAAATAAGAAGAGACTACAATTGGCCTATCAGCAGCATGCTTATCCACTGGAGCGTCGCACAATTTTCTCGGATTGCTCAAGATTTTTGTGGTGACCGTTTTGAATAATTTCCGCCCACATTAAAAAAATCATACTGCTGAATCTTAATATGGAGACATACAAACGGATTATAGTTCTATATAGCCAATGAATTCACCAATCTTTTGTCGACTATCATATATTGGTAGGATTTATGAAAAAAATACAATAAAATCTTAAACTTCTACTGAATTACTTACAAATAAGGAAAAATTTGCCAAAATTGGCAGCAAAGCAATCCGAGGTTTTTAAATACTGCCATATTGTGGCAAAAAGCGCTCCAGTGATTCCATATAACACCGTGTAATGTATTCTATACCAATGATTCTAATGAAATAATAACAAATGTTTTTCAGACTGAACCAATTTTTTGTAAGGATGATTAATGTATTGACATATTTTAAATGTTGTTTAACAGAATAATTGTGTTGTGAAAAATAATAATGAATGGGAATTGCTTCTATTGTCTTATGTACAATTAAAAATAATATGATTTACCTTTGACTTTTACTTTTTTATTGTCTTATTGCAAATTATACAGTGTAAAAATACCCACAGACTTTCTTCAATACAACAAAGAACTTAAATAATGAGTTTTAAGATTTATAGAAGACTTCACTGCAGAAGAAAAGAATACAACTTGTAATTTTGAAACCTATGTCACCGTTTCTTTACTTTTTATTTATAAAAATGTGCCCTTGGAATAAACAATCCATTGATGTTAAACATGTCAATATTCGAAGAGATTCTATTTAACAACAAGATAGTTCTCCACACTGGCATGACCATTGGCAAGTTAGTTCTGCAAGCCGGGAGATAAAGGTGTATGCTGTCGGTGACAGAATAACCACAAGGAACATAGAAACTAATGCAATCCATGATAGTTGAGTTTTCGAACCATCCATGAATCAGTCTGAAGA
This sequence comes from Limnephilus rhombicus, assembly GCA_929108145.2. Classification (NCBI taxonomy): domain Eukaryota; kingdom Metazoa; phylum Arthropoda; class Insecta; order Trichoptera; family Limnephilidae; genus Limnephilus; species Limnephilus rhombicus. The sequence continues at coordinate 30,114,738 of OV815297.1, read as the reverse complement.
AATGTGATACAATTTGCACGTCCAACAAGATAGCTTTCCCCACTGGCGTGACCATTGGCAAGTTAGTTCTGCAGGCCGCGAAATAAAACGGTCTGTGTTGTCGGTGACAGAGAAACCATCGGAAACTAATGTTCCCCATGATAGTTGAGTTTTCGAATCAGTCTGAAGAAATGTGATACAATGTGCACTTCCCTTCTGACCCGTGGATGGTTCATTCTGAGCATGCCCAAAAGAAAGTTAGTAGAGTAGTCACAGGTAGTAGCCATACTCCCTCATGTAGAAAAATCTCAGAGATTTCTTCTGAACTCTCTCTTTAACATGAGGGAATACTAGTGCATCACCACAAAAATGATTCAGAGGCAGACACCTCACACGCTCATAAAACCAGAGCTAAACAAACAGACATACTTAATATACCAAAGTGTAACTCTTCATTTGGTCAAAGAAGTTCTGCATTTTTAGCAGTAAAGTTATATAACAAACTCCCACTTAGTATCAAACAAATAAAAATAAAAAATAGCTACATTAAGGACATTAAATGTTGGCTGAAGAATCTATCGGAAAATGAACTTACTAGTATACTTAAAACATCATAGAAGTTTCTGGAAAACCTTATCCAATGAAGTTAAACCATAGAAGTCGCTGAAAAACTTATCCAAAGCATAGTCCCCCTCAGCACAGGATCTCCTAGTGAGGAGGACTACGAATATATTTTATATATACATCTAACTAACATGTTTCATATAAAAATGTAAAAAATATTATATAGTTACTAAATAAATAAAAAAAAACTTCACTTGGTGTGGACTCAAAATTACCGACCCACTTTCAAGTCTACTCCGTACTAAGGAATTGAATTAAATGATAAGAACACCGGTATCTCTAAAATTCATTTTCAATGCAATTGCTACTATGAGCATTTCAATCAATATGAGCATGAAAGTCAGCCTACTATCAAACGTGATTCCAAGATCCTTCAAGTCAAGTTTTTGAGGTCTACCGTATTCCAGTAATAACAGATAAGACACACGCTGGTGTCTGACAAAATGGTGAAGGGGATGTGGAGTGATTCTTCTACAATGTATTTTCAATTATTTCTGTCTTTCACCCTTCAAGAGTGTTCTGGTCCATCATTTAAAATTACAGCGAAAGGAAAGGTGAATTTATATATTAATTTCATTTAAATGTGCAAAATTTCAGCATTATATGGAAGATTGGAGTCGAGTACAGACTTAGATCACATGAGATGTTGAATGGAGGTGAAGCAATTTTAGATAAAGCTTGATAGGGGCAACCAAAAAATATGTGATCTAAAGTTCCCACATCTAGACCACAGAATGTACAAACTGGGGAGTTAAGGAGTTGTGAATTTTAAAAAGGTGAGAAGAAACGGAACAATGTCCCTATAATTCTCATTCAAATAAGTGAGGAAATTTGAAACCATGGTTTTGATGGGATGGTCCTTTGTATTGACGCGTAGCATGCTCCTTTGGATTGACTGGCAATGCTCCAAAACTCTGCCCAAACATTGTGAGATCTATCTTTGATGATGGAAAAATTATCAGATAGAGAAATATGGTTTATGAGGGTAACAAAAGGGTTGGACAATCCTTATTTTGCCAAGGAATCTGCAATATCGTTACCCACTATGCCAACATGTCCAGGAATCCAAATCAGAGTTACTTATACAATGTGTTCTGCTGTTTAAATATGTCCACATACACAATATTGAGCATCCTTTAGCCCCCTATTGTGCATCACAAAGTAAAATATCTTGCATTCTTTCTGTGCTTAAAATTTATTACTTAACATATTTTTAGTTTGATGAACTTGCCTAAATGATCACATGCCCAGAATAATGTCATATCCAACAAATCTATCATCATTGATGGAACTCTAATTTAATTGCTGTTTTTCACCACTTTTCATTTAACTGAAGAATTGAATGTTTATTATATTTTAAATATAAAATGCAGTGAAACATGACAGGTTTCGTTTTTACCATCTTTTTCAAAATGAGAATATTTTTGGACACAACGTTATTCCGGACAAAGGCTCAATTGGTAACAGAACTACTGTTGTAAGGGACAATCTTACCTATTAAACAGTATACAATTTGGGAGGCGTGTATGGGTAACGCCACTCCGGGAACCATTTATTTGATAACCAACACCTCTGCCATAGGTCACCCCAAGTGGTTTGCTAATTTGGTAATTTAGCAGGGGTTCCTGAATTCATGGGGTGAGGTTTGTCTAGGTCTTGACGACGGATGTGTTTGCCCACCTACTACGTGGCGGGCTGGATCGGGAGAGACTGGTTGAGGTAGAGCTCTCCAGCCAGACTCTCGACACATCGCTATTTTTTTTTACATTAACTCCACACAGGAGGTCCTGCGGAAGACATTTTCCCTGAGGGCCTATGTCATCTGAGATGCTGCGTGGTGGGTCTTTTTGAGGAGAGGAAGGAATGAATATTGGTCATGAAGAGACCCGTGTTGTAGGAAAGACAGAGGCCGGCAAAAGCTGTTGAACACAAGAACGAGTCAAGAAGCGACCCATTCTCATGTGACAAATGTCTGACATATACATGAAACAAACAAACCGTATACGTATGTTTGGCATGCGTTTGGCGTGTTTTCCGACTATGCACCGGTGCCGAAGGGATCAATGATGCTGGTTCCCCAGAGCATCTTCCATTGTAATACCGGTAGAACAAGGATAGCATTCCCACCCGACGCCTGTACTCAAGATTAATTTAATTAATTTACTTATTACTGTAAGATTGCAATTCTTCTGTTAAGATGGGAGAATCTATTGAACGGGCTTTGCACCGCAATGGAAGGAATGAATTCATGCGTCCGTCACTCTGTACTTGCAGATTCCTACCTACTCCTCAGACCTCATACCTTTTTCCTTCCCAGAACTTCCTTTCCCTAAAAAGACCCTCCACACAGTATGCCCAAAGGTGGCCTAGGCCCCGAGGGAAGTTATTATTTTCCTCAGGGCCTCCTTTGTATAGCTAATAAAATGAAATAAAAAACAAAAAAAGTATTAACTTAAACTTCGTTCAGGTAAAACAGTCTTTTTTCATCCTTATTTTTCTGCTAAGGGAACGTACCCATACTACGTGACCCGTTCAGGGCGGCAGCGGGGGGCTTAGGTTTTTAGTCACCAGAGGGGGGGGGGGGGGGGGGGGGGTAAAAATTGCAAAAAGTGGGTCACGTAGAATGGGTACGTTCCCTAACCATATTGGGTGTGCCACTGGCTCTGTGCAGTTGGAATTCTTCTGCAGTCATTACATCTTTTTCCACTGCCCCGAGCAGAGTGTGCAATTCACACGCAGTAGAAGTGAAACTAAAAAGTCGCTAGATGTCGCTTTCTTTTCTTTTGCCCGTTTATTTTAAGGCGGTTTGAAGATTGGATATTAACGATATTTGTTTTTAGGGTGTTATGCCCTGCCAACGTTTCGGAGAGCGTTACAGTGTCCATCATCAGGGCGGATATGTGAACGTAACGCTGTCCGAAACATTGGCCAAAGGAGGAGCTAGCGCAACACGGCTATTGATTTAACAAAAATAAAAATGTTTATTTTTTTTTAATTTGGTGGGTTTCGAACCTCCGTTCGCTGGATGTCTCTCTGGACGCTGAGAGTCAGGCGCTTTATACCGCTGCGCTATTGGAGGCCCGTACATAGTCGTAAATTTACCGCATTATATTAGAACCGAGGACTGTCAAATAATAAATTTTTGTGACGCATTTCCGGTTCATCCGAATTTCAAATCGCTAACAGGGCTAAAGAAGTTTCACTTCAAAAAGTTTGGAAATTTTTAATCTTAGTCCCGTAGCAAATTTAATGTATCTACATATACGAGTAAAAAATTTTTCCATGAAATAATCTGTTCAAATATTGGGAACAAAAATACACACAGATTGTTTTGTTTTCAGTCTAAATTGAATAATAACTCTTATGAATGCAAATATATTTTTATCTTATTCAGGAAAACCACACAATATTTATGTAAATGTTCATAAATAATGTTAAAATTATAATAAATTTGAAAGAACTGTAGACGTTGTAGCAATGATTTATTTTCAAGATGGTTATTATATTTTTGCATATAAATTACATTTTTTTGTTAGACTTTAACCATTTAGATAATGACAGTCTTTAACCAGCGATTCTTAAGCATATTTATTTGGAGTAAAAAATGTTTTTTTTTTTACTTTAGCTCCACGCAGGAGGTCCTGAAGAAAATAATTCCCCTTAGGGTCTAAGTCATCTTTGAGGATGCTATGTGGAGGGTATTTTTAGGAAACGAAGGAGAAGAAGTTTTGGGAAAGAAAAGGTATTAGGGGTGGGTAGGAATCTGGGGGTCAGTGTGTCCAGGAGTGACGGGTGTATGAATCCATCCCTCCCACTGCGGTGCAAGGCGATGTTCCGAGAGAATACGGCTGGAGAAGTCAAAGGGACTCCCTCTACCATTCTCTCCCGATCCGGAATGCCATGCAGCTGGTGGGCAGACATATCCGCCGCCAAGACCCGGACAAACCTCACCCCATGAACCGGGCACCCCTGCTAGGTCACCAAACGTAGCGAACCACTTAGGATGACCTATGGCAGCATTTTTGGTTATCCAATAAATGGTTCCCGGGGCGGCGTTACCCGCCTCCCAAAGCGTGAATGTACCTAGATGTCAGTTTGCAACAACAAAAGTCAGTGCGGTGCTGCTGGGACGAGACGGAGTGCGTATCACACGATAGTTAACGTCTGTCGGGTAGGTGATGATAAACTTTACTCTATTATGTTTCATTCTAAATAAACTATAAGTCCTCCATCCAGATTCGCTTAAAATGACTTCAGCCATGTTTAGTGACTAGTTCTGAATAGCCTTGTTCTTCTCAACCTTCCTCTACCCCATATCTGTCCCCCTCCCTACTTCCTACAGCCTCACAACATCAAATAAACCAAGGGGCCCTGGGGGGGGGGGGCATAAAGTCTATTCTGTGCCCCCCCCTTCCCCCTCAAGGGTAACAGGGCGGATTTAAGACTTAGAATGCAGTCGTCAAATAAACCAAGGGGGGGGGGGGGGCAAAAAGTATATTTTTGAAAGGGGGATATATTAGAAAATGAAGAGCTTGATTGAAATAAAACTCCTTTCCGTATACCCACATACATTATTATTATTATGATTGTGTGCTAATTGTTTTGGATGTTTCAATGTTTACGATATTCAAACACGATGCATTAAGTCAAGTGTTGAAATTCCTAGAAACATATTGTTTTATCACAATAGATTACAAAACTACTCATCCTGATATTATAATTTGATTTTTCAATCAATATGACCAATGACGCACTCTGGTTTATTTATTAGTAATAACACAATAGACACACTCGTGCCTATGTGTATGTATGCAAGTGTATGTATCAATGTACCTGAAGCAATTAAATCTTCGAGTAAACTCTAACCGCATTGTTTGCTTTCGTAATGAGGTTGCGATGTAATTTGTAGGTCGCACAATTTACTAGATTTGACACGAAAAATACATACCTACCTACGTTATGATTGTATATGTTACAGTTACAACTCGTTTTTAGTTATAACGCGTTTTCTCTAGTTAAAACCAGTTTTTACTAACTGTCTTTGGTAAAACTAGTATTAGAGAAACTTGTTGGGGGTTGAAAATACAGATACTGTTTATTTAAATATTTAATAACTGTTAATTAAAAACCTAACCTAACCTGATGTCACTCGACCAATCAGAATAAAGCACGATGAACTTTGACATCGGTTGAAACAGTTTTAACTGAATCATTTCGAGAAAACGCGTTTTGTTTACTTAGAACTAGTTTTCACTGATATTCATTTTTGAACAGCAGTTAATTCTAGTTGTAACAAAAGCATTTAGTGAAAACTAGTTATAACTTGAGAAAACGCGTTTTAACCAAAAACCAGTTGTAACTGTAACATGTACAATCATAACGTAAGTAGGTACGTATTGTAACTAAAACGCGTTGTAACTAAGAACGGGTTTTAACTGCAATATATACATGGTGCAAAATAATATTAAGTTTTCCTGCACTTCCCCCAAGTGGTTCGCTACGTTTGGTGACTTAGCAAGGGTTCCCGGGTTCATGGGGTGAGGTTTGTCTAGGTCTTGGCGGCCTATGTGTTTGCCCACCTACTGAATGGTGGGTCGGATCGGAACAGTTTGGTTGAGTGAGACTTTATCTAGATCTCTCCAGCCGGATTCTCACGACCCATCGCCTTGCATTGCTGTGGGAGAGATGAGTTTATATGTCCATTACTCCTAGACATATTGAATATTGACCCCAGATTTCTACCCACCCCTAATACCTTTTTCATTCCCAGAACTTCCCTTCCTTCAAACAAAAATCCACTAATTAAGACTCAAAAAGCCATAATGAAAATTATACTGAAAGTTCCTGTAAGAACTAGCACTGACGAAATCTTCAACAATCTTAACATCATGTCAATTAAACAACTATATTCTAAAACTATACTCATTTACATTCATAAGTACAAAACTCAAGAAATAACATGGTCAAAAATCTCATGGTCAAAAACTTATCCAACAAGTAACTACTAACACAACATTTGGGCAAAAAATCTTCTTATATTATGGCATTAAACTCTACAATAAAATACCACTCTCACTCAAAAACCTCAACATTATAACATTTAAATTTCAAATAAAAAGCTGGATACTAAATATAGGGAGATCAGAAATAGAAAATATACTGATATCAAATACAGACTAAAACCAAATCTAGTAAACTGAATTATAAAAAAAACACTATCTTATTTACTTTATAATTATTTTAAAAAAAATATACATGATATATGTTATGTCTAATTCATATTAATTTCTTATAATTAAATAATAATATGTAAATGAAATCCTCAGCACGGGAGATCCCAGTGAGGATATCATTTTTACGCACCAGATTTAAATGTCCGGGTTTAATTTTCCCCACAGGAAAAACTAAACCCTTTCACACACTTCCCAAATGATCATCTGGTCAATCCACGTTATGCAATTGCACTATATGTATTATAATTACAAAACAATACAAGAACAACATGTCAACCTACCAGAGACCAGATGGGAAAATAATTCACCGACTCCAGATATTTTCATATCAGAGGGTTCGGCTCTGTGGAATTCCTAATTGAACCTATAAATCCTACTGATCCCTCAATATAAATATTTAAAAAATCTTTTGTAATCCTACATGTATTTAAAATTACCGATTTTTGCATTTTTATATATAAATTCTTTGACAAATCTAATACGCCTAAATTTTGAATAAGAGACCTAGGTATAATGCCAGTAGCCGAAATAACAAATGGTAATATTTTTATATTCCGAGAATTCCAAATTCTTTTAATCTCATTTCCTAAATCTGTGTATTTTCTAATTTTTTCAGAAACAGTTTTTTGAATATTACAGGAATTTGGAATAGCTACATCAATGATATAAGTTATTTTTTTAATTTTGTCATGTAAAACTATATCAGGTCTATTATGACTAATTGTTCTGTCTGTTAGTATAGTTTTATCAGAATATATTTTATAAAATTCATTTTCTAAAAATGAATTTGGTTCATATTCATAATATGGTACTATATTACGGCAGTTAATCAAGTTATGTTTAATTACCAAACTTTGGTGGATTATTTTTAAAACCTGATGGTGCCTAAATGTATACTCGGGCGGCGCTAATATAGAACATCCCGATATAATATGTTCTATAGTTTCCGGAAAAGCCAAACATTTTCTACATAAATCATCAATTTGATTTATATCTTTGATTATATGCTTCCTATAATTTTTAGCATTAATGACTCATAAATTATTTTGTGCATTTCTGAGCTATTAGCTTTCCTATGGAAAAAATTTCTAAGCATTTCTACCTGATTGTGTTTCAAAGATGTTATTTTGACTACACCTCTACCTCCTAAATTTCTAGGTAAATTAATTCGTTCTATAGCTGAATTTGGATGATGGCAATTAAACTTTGTTAACGTAGTTCTAATTAATCGTTCTAAACTATCTAAATCTGTATTGGACCATTTAATGATGCCAAATGAGTACGTTAATAAAGGTATTGCCCAAGTATTTAATGCTTTTACAAAATTTTTAGCAGATAGATTGCATTTTAAAATTTTTCTGATCCTAGTTTGAAATTTAATCCTTATATCATTTTTAATACTAGTGTGATCTAATCTATTCGATTGCGGGTATCCTAAATATTTATAAACCTCATCCCCTTTCATACTTTTAATTTTGAAATTTCTAAATATACCTATAATATAATTTCTAAATATGATTCTAAATATTTTTTAAATATTTATATTGAGGGATCAGTAGGATTTATAGGTTCAATTAGGAATTCCACAGAGCCGAACCCTCTGATATGAAAATATCTGGAGTCGGTGAATTATTTTCCCATCTGGTCTCTGGTAGGTTGACATGTTGTTCTTGTATTGTTTTGTAATTATAATACATATAGTGCAATTGCATAACGTGGATTGACCAGATGATCATTTGGGAAGTGTGTGAAAGGGTTTAGTTTTTCCTGTGGGGAAAATTAAACCCGGACATTTAAATCTGGTGCGTATAATAATAATAATAATAACAAGTTGCTTAGCAACGCTAGCCTCGACGTTTGCTTGTATTTTGGCTCTCTGATTTTTTTATTGTATCAGATAGAAAAGAATTAGCTTTGATCCCAAAACATATAAATATTTGAAAATAAGTATATTAGATAACCTAATAAATAAACTGCCAGTGAACCGTAGGATATTTAGATAAATAAATACGATATAAAATTTTTCCTTTTGTGAGGGCTTCAGTAACAAAGGTAAACAACAGTATTTTGAGATTACGTTGAAATATATTTTGCAGGTAAATTTAATTATATATTTTATTTTGATAACATTATTCTAAAATATAATATTTATTATAGATTTGTAGTATTGATGGGTAGTTTACATTAAAATATTTAATTTGGACATATTGAAAATTATTTGTTGACAAATGACAGTACTAGGTAACGACGACAGTTGCTTGGTTACTGGAATGTAGGAATAATAATAATAATCATTTCCAAGTTGTTTTGAACGGTGACAAAATGTCATTTTCAACCAACGGAAATGAAAGCGGGTTGATTATGTCATCTTTACAGATGAACATTGATAATCTGAGACCCCAAAAAACAAAAGCAGGTATTCCTAGGCAGCATGGACGAACGATGTCAATATGTTCATCGTTCGTTCATATTTTTATGTGACTAAACTAGAAACAGATATGTTATTGTATAGGAAAAAATTACATTTACTTTTCTCACAAAATTATCTGGTTGCCCAAGTAAACGAACAAAGATTAGCTGACCAAAAAAGGGCAATTTTCAAAAATAATTTAATCCCTGTAGTAACATTAAATCAGATAAAAGGGAAATAGGAGATAGATTGTAATTGGAGAATAATTATTTAAAACAAATTAATACGAGTAGATGTTATATTAGATGCATTGAATGAAGACAGTTTAGATAATATTCTAGTAGAAGAATCCAATGATATTACAGTAGATTCAAATAACTTAGACGCTATTCATAATCTTAGGGAAATCAACATTGCAAATTTAAACTTACTAGATGATAATGTAATAGAATTAGCTAACTTGCTTCATAATAATATAAATAGATATATAGATATAGAGCCCACAGTTAGACCAAAATTACCAAAATTGCATACGTCAAAAAAATTATCTGAATTAATTTCTGAATTAAATAATTTAATTTTACCAAAAATAATATTTGACGATATTAGTTTTTTAGATCTTCATACAATAGTGTACGCTAGTGCTATCACTATATGTACTAAGTTAGGAGTTAAATTAATATCCTCTGATGATAGATCATATAGTTATAGTAAACCAGAATGGCAGATTAGATTAGAAAATGATGCAGTATTTTTAAGAAGTAGTATAGCTAGAGTAATTGAATATAAAAATGGGAATAGAAGTAGAAATATTTTGAGACATGTAGATGAAATTGGGAGAAAATTTGGTTATAACATTGGTAGTAATAATAATGAAAATAAAATCAATGATATATTAGATTTATTAAAACAAAAATTAGGTGTAAAAGCTAGTAGATTAAAAAGATATAATTATACGTATAATAAAAGAAATAATAATTGATTATTTCAGAAAAATGAGAAAATATTTTATTCCAAACTTGATGATAAACAAAATATTATTTCGAATAATAATATTCCGTTGCCATCTGAATCAGATATGCGCGATTTTTGGACAAACATTTGGAGTAAAGATATAAAACATAATGAGTCAGGTTCATGGATAGAAAATGAAGAACTCAATTGTTCAGACATTGAACAAATAAGTTTTTCTGATATATCGGTTGAATTGTTAGCCAAAATTATAAAAAAAAATCATAATTGGAAAGCCACGGGTTGCGATTGGATACATAATTTTTGGTACAAACGTCTAACTACTTTACATCCTCTGTTTGCAAAAAATCTTTCAACACTTGTCAAACAACCTCAAAATTTTCCTAATTTTCTAACTAAGGGCATTACTTATATGTTACCTAAAAGCGAAAATATTAATAATCCCTCTCAATATAGACCCATTACGTGTCTACCGACAATATACAAAATTTTAACCTCTTGCTTGACAGATTTAATATATACTCATTTGGATGAAAAAAATATTTTATCTGAACAACAAAAAGGTTGTCGCAGAAAACATATGGGATGTAAAGAACAATTTGTTTTTGATTCTGTAATTTTAAAACAAATTCAAAATCAAAACGTAATTTACATACTTGTTATATAGATTATCAAAAAGCTTTTGATAGTGTCCCGCACTCGTGGCTAATCAAAATATTAAAAATATATAAAGTTAACCCGATTATAATTAGCTTTTTGAAAAATATTATGTCCTTTTGGAATACAGATTTACTAGTAATTTAAAAGGTTAGAATAGTAGTACCGGGCATTTCAATAAAAAGAGGGATTTTTCAAGGAGACTCATTGAGTCCTCTTTGGTTTTGCTTAGCATTGAATCCTATATCTAAAATGTTAATTAAAAGCAAGTTTGGAATAAAAATTAAGGGTAATACAAGAGAGAGTAGTATAGTTTCACATATATTATATATGGATAATATAAAATTATTTTCAAATTCTGAATCAAATTTAGAGAAAATGATTAAGGTAGTTAAAATTTTTTCAGATGATATTAAAATGACTTTTGGTTTAGATAAATGTAAAACGATCCATATAGAGAAAGGCAAAATTGTAGATGGAGACGAGGGTATATTTAAAAATTTCAAAATTAAAAGTATGAAAGGGGATGAGGTTTATAAATACTTAGGATACCCGCAATCGAATAGATTGGATCACACTGGTATTAAAAATGATATTAGGATTAAATTTCAAACTAGGATCAGAAAAATTTTAAAATGCAATCTATCTGCTAAAAATTTAGTAAAAGCAATAAATACTTTGGCAATACCTTTATTAACGTACTCATTTGGCATAATTAAATGGTCCAATATAGATTTAGATAGTTTAGAACGATTAATTAGAACTACGTTAACAAAGTTTAATTGCCATCATCCAAATTCAGCTATAGAACGAATTAATTTACCTAGAAATTTAGGAGGTAGAGGTGTAGTCAAAATAACATCTTTGAAACACAATCAGGTAGAAATGCTTAGAATTTTTTTCCATAGGCAAGCTAATAGCTCAGAAATGCACAAAATAATTTGCAAGGCAGATAGAAACATTACACCTTTAAATATATATGACGAGAATGCTAACATTCTTATTAATACTAACCAGGAATTATTAGATTCCTGGTCAAATAAAATTATTCATGCAAAACACTTCAATTATCTCAACCAAACGTGTGTTGACAAAATTTCGTCAAACAAATGGTTGAGTATTGGAGAGTTGAGCGCAGAAATTGAAGGATTTATGCTTGCCATTCAAGATAGAGTTATTAATACTAAAAATTATAGGAAGCATATAATCAAAGATATTAATCAAATTGATGATTTATGTAGAAAATGTTTGGCTTTTCCGGAAACTATAGAACATATTATATCGGGATGTTCTATATTAGCGCCGTCCGAGTATACATTTAGGCACAATCAGGTTTTAAAAATAATCCACCAAAGCTTGGTAATTAAACATAACTTGGTTGACTGCCGTAATATAGTACCATATTATGAATATGAACCAAATTCATTTTTAGAAAATGAATTTAAAAAAATATATTATGATAAAACTATACTAACAGACAGAACAATTAGTCATAATAGACCTGATATAGTTTTACATGACAAAATTTAAAAAATAACTTATATCATTGATGTAGCTATTCCAAATTCCTGTAAAATTCAAAAAACTGTTTCTGAAAAAATTAGAAAATACACAGATTTAGGAAATGAGATTAAAAGAATTTGGAATTCTCGGAATATAAAAATATTACCATTTGTTATTTCGGCTACTGGCATTATACCTAGGTCTCTGATTCAAAATTTAGGCGTATTAGATTTGTCAAAGAATTTATATATAAGAATGCAAAAATCTGTTATTTTAAATACATGTAGGATTACAAAAGATTTTTTTAATATTTATATTGAGGGATCAGTAGGATTTATAGGTTCAATTAGGAATTCCACAGAGCCGAACCCTCTGATATGAAAATATCTGGAGTCGGTGAATTATTTTCCCATCTGGTCTCTGGTAGGTTGACATGTTGTTCTTGTATTGTTTTGTAATTATAATACTTATATAGTGCAATTGCATAACGTGGATTGACCAGATGATCATTTGGGAAGTGTGTGAAAGGGTTTAGTTTTTCCTGTGGGGAAAATTAAACCCGGACATTTAAATCTGGTATAATAATAATAAATTATTATTTAAAAAATTATTATTATACATAGTATCTCCAAAAAGGACATAGGCCCTGGGAGGGAAATGTTTTTTCTCAGGGCGTCTTCTGTGGATCAAATGTTAAAAAAATCCAATGGTGATGACTGATGACCTTGTTAAACGTCACTGAGAAACAGCATTTTGTTTTGCTCACGCCTGCTTTTTATTAAAATAACTAAAAATCCAAAAGCCAAAGACGAGATGCAACAAATATGGAAAAACCATATAAATTGAATAAAATCCTTGTAGACTACCCCCCTCCCTCTCCCCCCATATTTTATGCATGTAAACTGTAGTAGTAAAAATAAATTAAGTGGAAATAAGTTTTATAGGTAGATTAAAAACGATAATATTTAAGCAAAAATTGTGAAAATGTTTAATAAAACACGACTCGTTTAAAATAGAGCAAAAATCGCGAGGGGATGGTCTAAAATAGCATTTAAGTCTCTCTCTCTGGTTTCAATCCTGGAATTGGTTTGCAGCAATTTCATCTATTCGTTTCTTCCACTCTTCCCTGTCTTGTGCGGCTCTTTTGAATTCTGCATATGATAAGCAGCGCACGTCCACCAGCAGGTCCTCCAGGTACTCTCGGCGTGGGCGTCCCCTAGCGTTTGTCCCCTCGGTCATACCCTCCATTATGGCATGCAAGAGGCCTTCTTGTCTTATTGCATGGCCGATCCATCTTGCGCGCCTTTCGGACAAGGTCCTGAGCAGGTGCCTTCCTCCTTCGATTTTTTGGAGAACCTCCTCATTTGTGATGTGGTCTCTCCAGGAAATTCCTAGTAGTCTTCTATAGGACCACATCTCAAAAGCCTCTAGTCTCCGTTTATCTCTTTCGGATAAGCACCATGTTTCGCAGCCGTACATCAAGATACTCCATACATAGGTCTTGATGAGGAGTATTCTCAGTTTCAGGTCTATATTATTCGATTCTATTATTTTCGACCTTTTATTGAATGCAAGCCTAGCCTGGTGTATACGGCTGTCGACCTCGCTCTTAGACCGACCGTCCCATGTTATTTTGCTCCCGAGGTACACAAACTCCTTGGTGTTCTTTAGTGGAACTCCTGACATCTCTACTCTCATCTGATGTTGCGTTCGGCCTACAGTCAGCAGCTTTATTTTGTCTTTATTTATCCTCATGCTGTAATTATTTTGAAGAATGCTTTGCATGGTTGTTAAGGCCTCTTGCAGTTCTTCTTCGCTTTCAGCAACCAAAGCAATATCGTCAGCAAACCTTATCATATCCACCTTTTGCCCGTGTATCTTTACACCTTTTCTGTGACTCATTCTCTCCCTCAAGTCATCAATCGCACTTTGTATATATGCGTTAAAAAGAACAGGTGACAGAGAGCATCCCTGTCTCACCCCTTTTCTTATACTAGCTTCTTTTGTATCATTGTCACATCTAATTATAGCGGCCTCATTCTTGTATAGCGCCTGGATTATTCGTCTATCTCTATATTTGATGTCGATTCTCTTCAGAATCTCTCATTTAAGAAAACACTGCGAATTATTTTATACATATTACTTGTAAAATAACTGAAAAAAATATATAGATACATAATAATTAATTAAATGAAGACAATATAAGCGAAACTCAATCGAAAATCTGAAAACAGAAAAATCAGAAAAAGATATTGACACATCTGGTCCCAGATGTGTCAATATCTTTTTCTGATTTTTCTGTTTTCAGATTTTCGATTGAGTTTCGCTTATATTGTCTTCATTTAATTAAATATTACAATTTGAGGTTTTACTCATAAAGTTAAAATAAAAATAAAAATATACATAATAATTTTTGGGGCATACTTTGCGATTTTTTTTCTATCGAGGAAATTTCATACAATTGCCGTTTCAGCGTAAGGAATGTGTAGATATTATCTTCAAGAAAAACATTTTTTTTTTCGAAACTGAAAAACTTAAAAGTGTTCAAGAGAAATATGTTAAAAAACAGTAGAAACTCGGAAAGCCGAGGCGAAGAATTTTTTTTTTTTACATATGTTCCACACAGGAGGCCCTGAGTAAAATAATTTCCACCAGGGCCTATGTCGTCTTTGGCGATTTTTTTTTTTACAGGAGGCCCTGGGGAAAATAATTTCCCTCAGGGCCTATGTCATCTTTAGGGATGCTGTGTGGAGGGTTTTTTAAGCAAAGGAAGGAGAGGAGAGTTCTGGGAAGGAAAGGGGTTTAAGGGGTGGGTAGGAATCTGGGGTTCAGTATGTCCTAGTCATCCGCCTCCAAGACCTAGACAAACCTCACCCCATGAACCCGGGCACCCCTGCTAAATCACCAAACGTAGCGAACCACTCGGGGTGACCTATGGCAGAGGTGTTGGTTATCCAATAAAGGTTCCCGGGGCGGCGGTAACCATTCCCGCCTCCCAAATTGAATTGATGCTGTGTGGAAGGTTTTTTTTTAGGAAAGGAAGGAGAGGAGAGTTCTGAGAAAGAAGAAGGTTTAAGGGGTGGGTAGGAAACCGGGGTTCAGTGTGTCCTGGTCGTCCGCCTCCAAGACCTAGACAAACCTCACCCCATGAACCCGGGCACCCCTGCTAAATCACCAAACGTAGCGAACGACTATGGCAGAGTTGTTGGTTATCCAATAAAGATTCCCGGGGCGGCGGTACCCATTTCCGCCTACCAAGAAATACTTTGTACTAAGCAATGGTTCAATCAACCATTATTCATTAGCGTGTATATTTAGTAATATTTTATATTATGAGGTCAATTATCAATAATTATAATTTGTATATTATTTATAATTAGTGCATAATAATATTTTGTGTTTATGTTTACATTATAATTGAACGTGAACATCCTAAACAAAAATAAATCACGATAATGAACATCCTGTTGACAAATTGCTCAATTACAAATTAACGGGATAGCACATTTGAGAACAATAATTAATCTTAATATATAAAACAATGTCGGGTTAGTTACACCATTTATAACTCGAGATCGGCTGAACCAATTTTAGCCCCGGATAACAGAATAACTATTAAAACATCGCAAAAATTCACGAAAAAGAAAGTTATGAAGAAAATTAATTTTTTCATACATTTTGTACGGAACGAATTCTCATATTTTGCAGCAATATTGTGATAGGTATAATATATAACTGTGCGTGAATTCAAAAATTCAAAAATTCAAAAACGTCAAATGTCAATCGCTGATTGTTTTTCTTTTGTTTTTAATCATATAATGCTGCCCCTCTTTCTTATACACTAAATTTCAATAATCGAAAATGAGGCAAACGGTGAACTTACGTCTCTGCACCCCTCCAAAGGAAAAAATACAATAATAATAAATCTCTGAAATGAAACGCATTTTTTTTTACGTAAGCTCCATTCAGGACCTATGTCACCTCAGGGGATGCTGAGTAGGAAGGAAGGATGCTGAAGGGTGGAAAAGGAAGTTCTGGGAAGGAAAAAGGCATGAGGGGTGGGTAAGAATCTGGAGGTCAGTGTATTTGAGAGTGAATATATCCCTCCAACTGCGGTGCAAGGCCATTGACTTGACCGGAATTGACCTTTTACCTTGACCTTTCAAAAGTCACCCCATGAACGTACTGAACCACTTGGGGTGACCTATGGCAGAGGTGTTGGTTATCCAATAAATGGTTCCCGGGGCGGCGGCACCCGTACCCGCTTCCTTTCAAAAATTCCCGTAAGTAAGTGGAAAAGTATGAAAATCACAAAAAATATAAATCCGTACACAACGCCATCTCGGATACTGACAAAAACAAAACACGGACAGTCGGGCATCGATAATTGCTTCATTGTGTAATTTTTAACATAATAATAAAACTTTATTTAATTCAACAGTTATTGATTCTGAGGCGGTATGAAGTTCGTCGGGTCAGCTAGTATTTATATTAAACAAAGTCGGGTTAGTTACACCATTTATAACTCGAGAACGGCTGGACCAATTTTTATGATCTTTAATTTGTTGGATTTTTCTCCGTCCCGAATAAGCAGAATAGCTATTAAAACATCGGAAAAATACACGAAAAAAATTATTATGAAGAAAATTATTTTTCTCATACATTTTGTATGGAATGATTTATTATATTTTGAAAGAGCTGCAGGAATATTGTGATAGTATGATACGAGTATTGAATAGTGAGAGATTTCCAAAAATTCAAAAACGTCAAATTTCAATGCGTTGATTGTTTTGATTTTGTTCTTAAACATATAATGCTATCCCTCTTTCTTACATACTAAATTTCAACACTCGAAAATGGGACAAACGGTTACGGTATGTTTGGATCCCCCCAAAGGAAAAATACGATAATTATAATAAATCTCTCTCAAACGTGAAAGAAAATTTATTTATTTAAGTTTTTATTACAGTAGTGCAATCCCAGTCTGCCATACTATATAAACTAAAGTTCAATATATTTTACAGGGCAAATAAAAATCTAAAAGAAATAAAATATGATATCGTATTAGGTTAGGTACCTAACGAAAACAAAAAATTTAAATAAAATTCGAAGTCAAAAAAGAGTAGAAAATATAAAAACTGGAACTACTAAATTTGTAGACTGGCAACACCAGTTTAACAGTCAAATATTTTTTTGAAGTGCAATGACACTGAATGTATAGAACACAGTAAACCACATTTTAAAAGAACATTTTTTCTCCATGACCTAAATTTGATTAACAGGTGATTTATAAAGCGATTTGATTTAATTTAATTTAACATAAATTTGAATTTAACAATAGATAGAAAGGAAGAATCACTAATGGTGAGTTTAGTTATGCTACTTTTAGATCTGAATGAGTTAAATATATTCAGATCTAAAATTAGAGACATGATCTAAAGCCCAGGCAACGCTAGGTACTTTATCTAGTATTAAATAAATATGAGCAATTCTTAAACTGTGCTTTATATTTTATTACATTATAGTTATTCTTCATTATGTTAACACAAAATTTCAAAGGTATAATAATAATATACCTATATGCAATTCTAATTTTGAGATCGGCGATTATCTATACTGCAATGAAAAAATATTTTTTCCACTTTTAAGCCTTTTTAATTTTTTATAGAAATGTAGGTTACACAGCTTTACTTTAACACCATGAGTTATGTGTTTAGTATTGCCATTTGATCAACAGTGGCGCCCTCATATATTTTCTACTCTTATTTGACAAACTGTAAATAATAATAATAAAAATTAATCACAAAATTAAAAACAAAATAAAATTAAAATTAAAAAAGAAATATTTGTTTTTTTTATCGTCCATCAGGGAGGTCGCCTCATCATCTGCATCCATCGCTCATTTATTGGGGAACTGAGCCACTCGGATGCAGCCACGACAATGATGTAGGTTGATTTCCGTGTCCTGCTCCAGAAGCTGGCTAGCCGGTGGCGAAGCAATGCTGAAATGAAATGCTATTCCCATAAGTAAGTGAAAAAGTAAGAAAATCACAAATATTAACTACAAATCCGTACACAACGTACCATCTTGCTTCAATTCTTGATAATTGCTTCATTGTGTAATTTTTAACTTAATAAAAAAACTGAATTTAATTCAGCTAATAAGTAAACACAATAGTGTTATTGGTTCTGAGGAGGTACGAAGTTCGCCGGGTCAGCTAGTTAAAAATAAAATATAATCGAAGAAGATTGTTTTGGTTGGAATCTTTAGGAGAATCTGTGGTTTGACATTAGGCAACTACTGGCATACCTCTTCAAAAACTGTTTTTGACAATGTCCAAACTGCTCGAGATACTAGAACTAAAGGGTATACTCTCTTACATATCCATTTCACTAAACATCTTTTCAAAGAAATTTTAGATACTTTACAACAAATCTATATAATGCACTTCCACTGGCCATTAGACAGAAGACAATTTATCTATCTATCTATCTTCTATCTTCTATGATAGAAGATAGAAGTTTTATATCTTATCTTCATTCTTCCAACTTCCATCTTCTATATCTATATATCTTCCATCTATCTATCTAGCTATCTATCTATCTATCTATCTTCTTTCTTCTATCTTCTATCTTCTATCTTCTATCTTCTATCTTCTATCTTCTATCTTCTATCTTCTATCTTCTATCTTCTATCTTCTATCTTCTATCTTCTATCTTCTATCTTCTATCTTCTATCTTCTATCTTCTATCTTCTATCTTCTATCTTCTATCTTCTATATTCTATCTTCTATCTTCTATCTTCTATCTTCTATCTTCTATCTTCTATCTTCTATCTTCTATCTTCTATCTTCTATATTCTATCTTCTATCTTCTATCTTCTATCTTCTATCTTCTATCTTCTATCTTCTATCTTCTATCTTCTATCTTCTATCTTCCATCTTCCATCTATCTTCTATCTATCTATCTATCTATCTATCTATCTATCTATCTATCTATCTATCTATCTATCTATCTATCTATCTATCTATCTATCTATCTATCTATCTATCTATCTATCTATCTATCTAAAACTAACTAACTAACTAACTAACCATCACGCCGTTTCCCCGCAGGGGTAGGCAGAGAGGACGGACCGCCAAACAACTCGGTCTTGGCACACACTCTTTGCCTCACTCACATTCATACATCGTCTCATACATTCTCTTCTATTATTCTGACTTTTGACATGACCCGACTCAAGTATCTGATTCACTTGATCGTGCCATGTCTTCCTCGGGCGTCCCCGACTTCTTCTACCATTCACATTCGCGTCGTATATTCTTCTTACACTACTTTCTTCGTTCATTCGCTCTACATGCCCAAACCATCTGAGGGTCCCTTTCGTAATCTTACTCATTATGCTTACATCAGCCTTACATTCTTTGCGGATATCCACATCTATCTATCTATCTATATATATCTATCTATCTATCTATATATCTATCTACCTATCTATCTTCTATCTTCTTCTTCTATATAAATAAACATGAATCGCCGAAATGTATGTACGCGCATAACTTCCGAACGACTGCACCAAATTGGATAATACTTTTTTTATGTTTGTTATTGTTAGGACAAGGTTTGTATAAAAGTACTGGTGAGTTCTGGCATTATGAAATTAGTATAAAAAATTGTAATAGGTGGCACGCGAGCTGTTTGAAAACTGAATACACCGGGACTGAATGTATGGAATGCGGGAGGGGGGTGGGGAACTCGGGTAGGGGTTTCATGGGAGGGGGGAGTGGAACCCGGGAGGGGGATTCGCGAAAACGGGGGGAGTATAGTAGGGCAAGGAAAGGTGGAGGAGGCGGAGTAGGAACGCGAGAGGGGAAGGGGACGTGAGAGAGGAAGGGGAATGGGACGAATGGGAAAGGGCACGCAGGGAGAAACCATTTCTCTATTAAATCGCATAGCAACGCATGCAGCGTACAAGCTAGTTTTAAATATAAATCAGATAGGTACTATTTATAAGACGAACCCTACACGACCAATATGTATTGTGATCAGCAGATATTTATTCCTGGGGGACCAGCCAGTAATAAAAGCCTACATTAACCCGCCTCACAACGCTGACCAACCGTGTTCCCTGTATTTATATCGGTGACCCAACAGTTGATCCGCTGACAATTGGCCCCCGAAATGATATTTACTATAAAAATACTCGCCATTCAAAGAAATAAACTGTTTCTCCCTGCATGTCCATTCACATGCGTCCCCGTTCCCCTCCCGCGTCCCCATCCCATCCTCCCACCTCCTTCGTTACCCTCCCCCTCCTGCCTGCCCTTCCTGCCGCTAAAATAGAAATACACAAATTTTCAAACCACTCGAGTACCGCCTGTAGTAAATTTTTGTATAAAAATTTCATAACGCCCGAGCTAACCATTGTGTATAGAAACACAACACTCTTCTGCTAAAATGTAATGCTCTGTAAAAATTTTGATTCAACCCAGCGTTTAAAATGGTCCCCACATATAAATATTCTGAACAACAGAATAAGGAAACTAACATATATATTTAGATGCTTAAGAGATATTTTAAACGAAAAATTACTTAGAACCACATACTTCGCTTTCTGTCAATCAATTATACAATACGGCATTATAGGATGGGGCGGTACATATATAAATCAAACACAAACAATTTACATATCACAAAAACTAATAATAAAAAAAAATTAAAAAAAAACCCCTACTCATATTCATCAGAACTGTTATTCAAACAATTTAAGGTCAGAAAATTAAGTGCATTATACTTTTATCACGCAACATTAAAAATTTATAAAGATAATATTCAAAATAAAATTGCACCCTTTAAAAATAACAGAAATCTTAGACAAACATCAATACTTCCTGTTCCAAAATGTAAAAAAAACAGGAGGACAGTTAAATCATAAATATCTCGGAGTTAAATTTTTTAATTCACTACCTGAAAAAATCAGAAACATGAACAGTAACATAAAAAATTATACTGAAAATTTGAACTGAATAAAAAAAAATAAATTGAACCAATGTAATAACACCCCCCATACACACAAGCCCTGCTTATTTATGGGGGTACATCAAATACATGTATTGAGCAGGGCATATATACATGGACACCCTAATCACCTAGCAGTATGAAATATACTTTACGACCTATTCTCATACCTACCAAATATACATAAAAGATTTCATAAAAATTGGTTGAGCCGTTCCGGAGGAGTGCGACCACAAACACCGTGACACGAGATTTTTTTTTATATATTTAGATACTTGGACCAGGTGGTTTAGTTTGTGTACCTGGGAAGTACGTTTACGAGAGATGGGAAGGCTGATATAGATATTGAAAGAAGGGTCAATGCAGGTAACTCTACTAATGGAAGACTGAATGCTGTTGGCGCTGATAAAAAACTGTCAAAAGAAGCGAAGCTAGCAGTCCACAATGGAGTTTTTTATTTTATTTTTATTATTAAGTTAAAAGAAACATAGTATTTCGCTTTCTTAACTTAAATACAGAGCATATATATATAGTACAGTAGTAAGAATAATATTTTTAATTTTGTTCCAACATTTTGAGTTTAAATAGTTTTAATAGTCCTGGTACCTACCCTGATGTACGGCAGTGAGGCATGAAACTGGCAGAGCAAGGATGAAAGTAAACTGAATGCTGTTGAAATGAGATCCCTGAGGCGAATGTGTGGTAAAACCATGTATGATTGTGAGAGAAATGTGAATATCCGCAAAGAATGTAAGGCTGATGTAAGCATAATGACTAAGATTAAGAAAGGGACCCTCAGATGGTTTGGGCATGTAGAGCGAATGAAAGAAGAAAATAGTATGAGAAGAATATGTGACGCAAATGTGAATGGAAGAAGAAGTCGGGAACGCCCGAGGAAGACATGGCACGTTCAAGTGAATCAGATACTTGAGTCGGACCATGTGAGAATAATAGAAGAGTATGTATTAGACGATGTATGAATGTGAGTGAGGCAAATACTGTGTGCCGAAACCGAGTTGTTTGACGGTCCGTCCTCTCTGCCTACCCCTGCGGGAAAACGGCGTGATGGTTAGTTAGTTAGTCAGTTAGTTTAGATCGAGATAATTTTTTGTGCATTTTTACCAATTTCACTCGTAAAATCGACTTCAAAAATACCTTTAGTATGGATGACAAAAGAATTTATATACAGTGTAGATTTTTAGTACATATATGCTGGTATACAAATGTATATAGATAAGTACTTTTATCTTTGATGCACTTGAAAGAAAACATGTTTTTTAATTTGTTATTCGGCGGTACATCCTCTCTGCACATCCCTGCGGGATCACTTAGTTATATTTTGTGTAATTCGGTATACCGTATTTTCCCTGAACCGACTGTATATTATACATGGGAATACCGGCGGGACCAATAGGCCACATGCATCACATATTTTTTTTTAATTTCCGGGTTAGGCAAATATTGTAAGACATTCCGGTTTTTTTATTGTATTTTTGAAACCCTGGCGATTTATTGAAAATTAGACCATTTTTTATATACCGGACGGGACATAATTTTTATAGGTGCGAAAAAACGATAATTACATAGCCGAAAATCATTTAAAAAAAAGAACATTTTCCACAAGAAAGGGCACAGGAGAATAACGAGGCATACCAAAAATATTACATCTCATAAATATTTTTTTCTTTGATCCATCTTATTGATGATAAATCATTATAATGTTCAACGTCTATATTACTAAATCCAATGTAATATACTTGTAAATTATAATAATATTAAGAATATTATAAAATTTGATTTTGTTAAGATCAGCACCCACTACCATTATACCCCTAAAACACGTACGGACAGCGTTAAATGCACGGGGTTCTCTTCATAACGTCTATCAAAAAGTCAAACCAAATGATAAGTTCCCAGAGAACCAACAATAAATCTAGTGAACGTTAAATGTCAAATTCAAAAATTCGCCTGAAATCAAAGTGTTGCCATATAAAAAAAATAATTCAGTGTGGAATTTTACAAAATTAATAGGAACATTTTCGGAGACGGGGCATTTTCATGTAGTCACAGGCCCAAATAATTGATTTATTTATTTAAAAAATTAAAAATAAAACTGTACATTTCTAAAAAAATTTACTAACATTTTCGTAATCTTACTAAAAAAATCTATCCACACGATTTTTTCCAAGTCATTATGAAATCCATGTAAGTGGTCTATTGTCGGTATTGTTACATAAAAGTATTTGTAACAAGGTGTGTGCACCCCCTGTACACACTTTATGGTTTCGGTGTGTGGCACCTCTAGTGCTTGCCCCTTGACATATGGGCATTGGTAATATTGCGAGCTCTACAATATTTTGGAATGCAACAGTTGTTGATCCTGGACAAATCCAAATCAGCAGATTTGAAAAGAGAGCTTGTCATTCTTTGTGTAACAACCGAGAGCTCAGGGCGGTCCTCTCAACCGCAACACGACGGATCCTTTTTGAAGATCGCTACGATCGTGATTATAAACCTTGGACGACATACTCGCCATCTTGAGAGCTGACTGGAAGTCATCCTGGAGGGATGATTGGCATCGAGAATCAACCGCCTTTCCTATTTCTGGAGGGTCCTTTTGTCTGGGAGCCATTTCGGTGGAGTCCTCGATGTGAGATTCGTTTCACAAAAGATTTTCATTTCAACTGACCACGGTGTCAAAATGAAGTATTTAAACCTAAGCAAGCCCAAGCCAGACAGCCTTAGTTTCGGGATGTGATCTTTTAGTCTAATATATATATTTTGTATTTCTAATACTTTCTTTTCTTTGAAAATATTAACCTCTTCCTTACATCTGCTATGCGAGTCATTTTTGCTCATAATAATTTACCTTGTACATTGTTGCCACCCCATCCCCGGTAACACTGTCATGGAACCCTTTAAATCTGGATAGTGGAGGTAATCCACCACTTACCCGCCCTGGTATAAGTAACAGATGGTTACTCCTTCAAAGATCTCGCAAGGACTCAAATTTTTTTGAAAGAACGAATCTACATTTAAGTTTGAACGAATCTAGACCTCCAGTGTCCCTGCATACGGTGTTAGGAAGCAGTATGCAAGTGCTTACATAATATACAAAATGCGAATATAAAGCAATTCAGGGGTAAATTAATTAAAAAAAGATAACAGAAAAACATAAAAGGCGGCTGCTCGTAGGGTAATGGCATCTAGCGTATGTTGCAAGCATTTGCAAGAAAAGATAATGAAAACAAGTATTTTGATATGAAGAACGCTTGTGTCGGGTGGGATACCTCTCTCGTCATCTGGCAGTACCAGCCAGAATGTGTATGGTGGTCGGTCTGCCGTGAATGAATCTCAACGTCCGCGCCTTTTAGCCGGTTTCTCGGTTGTGCCTTGACGATAGTAAGTGGGTAGTAGGGGAACGTACCCGAAGACCCTAAGGATGGAAGCGTCGAGTTGCCGGTTTAAATCTGTACAGTGGAGGTTATCCACCTCTTACCCACCCTGGTATAAGTAACTGATGGTTACTCCTTCAAGGCTCTCGCAAGATTCTAATTTTTTTTACTAAACGAAGCTACATTTATTTATTTTGAACGAATCTAGACCTCCAGTGTCCTTGCATACGTTGTTAGTAAGCACTATGCAAGTGCTTAACAGGAAAAACAAAATGCAAAAAAATAGGTTAGTAAGACAAAGATAAATTAAACAGGGCAAAAGAAAAACTCATTCATGAGACTCCATGAGGCGGCATTGCATCTGTAAAAACCTGCAAGCACCTGAAGATAACATATATAAATTGTTATGATAAAATATTTGTCAATATATCTCGAAGTTTATTTTATCATAGATTTAGGCAAGCCGGTACCTCATTTCAAGAGGTGATTAAATAATATTTAAAAAAATAATAATCATCAACATAAATTTATTTTTTTGAATTTCGGAAGTAAAATCATTCAATTATTTCTTTTAGAATATGATATAAAAATTGGAAAATTTGTTGAGAGCGCACTCCTCAGTATTTAGTCCGTCGTGGTGGATTATTTACTAAAGTCTAACGTGATTCTTATTTACGTGTTATTTCGTTAACATTATAAAAGTAAAACGATTGTTTATTGAACCGAAATGGTTCTTTATTAAAAAGGCCGCGACCAATATAAATCGTGGTGCCGATAAGGTGTTTTACACATTTCTGAGATCGTAATAACCACAGAATATAACCAAAGAATATAATTTGAATTTACTTGCCAAGTATCAGGGCAGTATATTTAAAAATATGGAGGATTGATAAATCACAAGGAGACTAACCTGTCTAATGACGAAGGAATTATAATCTCGCCTGGATTTACAAATATTCCATGGCTGGAGTGAAATGTTGGAGCAAATACTGTTTTCAGCTGACTACAACAGTTCAAGGTATTTTGTCGGACTTTGCAACATGAGAAAAACCAAGATTTGTTATTTAGTTAGTTAGTTACTTGAATTTTGGGTCGATCCAAGGGAGGTGAGATTGAGAGCTATAAATGTGTTTTAATGTCCCAATTATGTTTTAATAAATCGATTATTTCTTGTTGCTTATCAATACTGTCTATTTTATTTAAAATCCTTCTATTTTAAACTTAAAGTTGTATACCAAAGGCCCTGAGAGAGGATTATTGCTTACCCATCTGCTAGCCTGGTTAATCAACCAGTGGCGCCCCTTTAAAAATAAAGCTGGCAGATGTTATTTCCCTTTTACAAGATAGATAGTTAGATAGAATCAATTATTTTAAATGAATTTTGGTCTTTCCATAAATTATTTTATTCGCGTAACAAACACTGATAGAGAACATAAGTAATACAATAAATCTCAAATCAATTGGCAAGTACCAAAAAAAAATGTGAATGGCTTTCGGTCTGACCATAAACTACACTTAGCTTCCGTGTCCCTTAGCCAAATAAAATAAATAAATAAATTAAATAAATGTAAATTAAATAAAAAAATTACAAAAAATCTTCAAATCTGTACAGTCACGGCAGTTCTTGTGAGGTGTCAAAAAATTTAAAACGACTACAATAATATCATGATTCATAATATGATGTCACCGTCATCAGCTGATAGCAGGTACCTAACATTTCTGACTCACGACAAAACATGACAAATGTCACATAGTGTATTAATATTGTATATTGTATGCACTGTGGACTGAGATATAACATACCTACATTCGATATTATATATTTATGTATATTCTGTATTGCGTGAAGGCCTTATCGGCGGTAGACTATCAGTTGGGCCCCTTATCAGCTATCAGTCAAATTAATGTTGGCGCGATTAAGTAAAATACCTAAATTATATGATGGAGTGTAATGTACTGTATTGCGAAGTGCATTCACTTCGGTTGGTTATTGTAGTATTCGGTTGGTTATTATAGTCAACGAAAAATAATAAATTCATTTTAAATCTTTCGTTATTAACTTTGATGGCCGGCGTAGTCTAGCGGTAAGGCTTTTGACTCGCAATCCTAAGGTCGCGGGATCAAATCCCGGCGTGGGCAAATAAATTTAATTTGATCAATTTGTGTTATTTCACAATTAATTAATTAATTAGAAATAATATATGGTATATTTGTGGAGAGCGGAGATACTCTCAGAATCGCCCTGGTGTAAGACCGTCATACAGAATTGAAACATTGCTTGAAATGGCTTTAGCCGTGTTTGGTGACCAGATCTTAATAGCCGGGTACTTCCCCACCTTCCTCTTCCTCATCTCCTTCCCCTTTCCACTACCTTCAGCCTCACAACATGCCCCAATTGGGGATGCCGTAATCTCACTGGCTCCGCAAGGGAACAGCTAAGAATCTTGTGAGGTATTCATATAAACAAAAACAAAAAATGCTTATTTATTAATTTCAATTATTTACAGACATATCAGACTCAGGGCCTTTGTTATCTTTGGATATGCTGTGGAGGGTCTGTTTAAGGCAGGGGTGGGGACCCTGCGGCCCGCGAAGCTATCTGGTGCGGCCCGCGAGCACTTTTGGTTCGGCATGCTGAGAAAAAAATAATACAAAACAGAAAGCACTACAAAAACTTGCACTCGGAAAGCGAGAACGGTTTTCTTTCACAGTATTACAGCTTAATTTATTTTCAAGTTATTATTACTAAACCGAGAGAAAGTTATAAGTTATATCATAGCTGAAAGGTGTGTGCTTAAAGGTACGTTGCACTTATGTTTCTACAAATCAGGTTATATGCAAATACATACAACACAATCTAACATTCTTTTTTAGTCTTACTTTAATTTCTTATCTCAGTATTGATTACAATTCTGTTCAGGAAGAAAAAAAATGTAATGTACTTTCTGTACTTGCTACACTTCTGCCATAAAAATAGTTAAATAAAAGAGAATTCCATTTAAATTATTGTAAATACATAGTTAAATAAATATAAAATTATAAAAAAAATATTGCTTCAATGAATTTTCTGTGTCTTCAAATACGTGTTCTGATTACAATATAATATTAGCTTGTAGACCCCTACGCAGAACCATTCCTAAGTTAAAACCACTCTTTTGTTCATAATGCAAATTCTTACGGATTACGTTACGGATTCATCTGCTTTTTTTTTTTTTTTTTTTTTTTACATTAACTCCACACAGGAGGCCCTGAGGAAAATAATTTCCCTCAGGGCCTATGTCATCTGGGATGCTGTGTGGAGGGTCTTTTTGAGGAGAGGAAGGAATGAACATTGGTCTTGAAGAGACCCATGTTGTAGGAAGGAGGAAACACAGAGGCCGGCAAATCATTCCACAGCCGAGCTGTTGAACATAAGAACGAGTCGAAGAAACGACCCGTTCTCATGTGACTAATGTCAACTGTGTACAAATGTTGGGCACGCGTTTGGCGTGTTTCCCGACTATGCACCGGTGCCGAAGGGATCAATGATGCTAGTTCCTCGGAGCATCTTCCATTGTAATACCGGTAGAACAAGGATAGCATTCCCACCCGACGCCTGTGCTCTAAAGATTGCAATCCGTCTGTTAAGATGGGAGAATCTATCAAACGGACCGCCCGTTTCTGCACAGAGTCGAGGGTATTTTTCAGGTATTTTGGAGCTCCAGACCAGAGGTGGCTGCCAAATTCAACCGTGGGGCGCACTTGCGATTTGTACAGGGTTAGCAGTTGTGTACTTTTAAAGTATCTGCGGGCCCTGTACAGTACGCCCAGTTTTTGGGAGGCTAACTTTACTCTGGCTTCGATGGAGCCCCCATACCTGAGCTGGTCACTTAGGGTTACACCAAGCAAATCAATGGAGGACCTGTTCGGAAGATTGCTTCCGTTGAAAGAGACTAGATTTTCATTGCGATCCCTTTTAGACGTAATCAGACAAGATTGGGTCTTTGAAACATTAAATTCAACGAGATTATTTTTACCCCAAGAGAAAACACTCTCGAGGTAACCGTCCATTCTTTGCTTCAAAGCCTTACGAGCTGTTGGAGTTTGTGAGCCCTTTGGGGGCTTGTCAAACAAAAAGCTATCATGAACTGTACTGTCATCCGCGTAGCAGTGAATTGGTGCACATGACAAAAGGTCGTTGATGTGCAACAAAAACAGAGTTGGAGACAACCGATCCCTGCGGGACGCCAGCATTTATCGAGTGAGAGGAAGAGGTGAAACCATCGACTACCGTCTGAATCGACCTCTCCCTCAAGAAGTCGGCAATCCACGTACACAAGGATGCGGGAAGTCCGTAAGAATGCAGTTTGTTGACAAGTCCTCGGTGCCAAACCCGGTCAAAGGCCTTGGATATGTCCAGTGCAACCGTTTGGGTCTCACCGAAATGTTCCAGGCATCGCCCCCAAACATGCGTCACATACGCGAGAAGATCACCGCACGAGCGGTTCCGCCGGAATCCGTATTGACGGTCGTTAATAATTTTGTTCTTCTCGAGGTATGTGAGCAGTTTGTCGTTGATCACACGTTCCATCACCTTAGACAGAACTGATGTGATCGCTATGGGGCGGTAGTTGGCCGGGTTGGAGCGGTCACCCTTCTTTGGAATAGGATGGATAACCGCTTTTTTCCAACCAGAGGGCACAGAGCCAGTCTTCAGGGACAGTTTAAAAAGCTTCGTCAAAATTGGAGCTATTTCTGCAGCGCACCTTTGCAGTACCAGGGCAGGTATTCCGTCAGGCCCACTAGCTTTATTAACATCAAGCCCTCGTAAAACATGGAGTACTTCCCGATGCCGGATCCTCAGCTTTTTCATACGAAAACCGCAGTGAGGAACCGACGTCGGGACAGCACCTTGGTCATCGAGGGTTGAGTTATCCGCAAACATTTTACCTAGTAAGTTAGCCTTTTCGGTGGCGGTGTTTGCTAGTGAGCCGTCAGGTCTGGTAAGAGGTGGCAGACTGGATTTGCAGAAATTGCGACCTATTGAGCCCGCAAGCGACCAGAATTGCCTGCTGCCATGCGGGCATGCAGTCAGCTTTCTGCTGATCTGCTGGTCGTGCTCGAATTTTGACCTATTTATGATTCTCTTGGTTTCCTTTGCCATTTTGTTGTAAGCTGTTCTGTCTTCGGATGTTCTAGATGTGTTGTAGGCTCGGTAAGCCGCGTTTTTTCGTCGCACTGCTTCAGCGCATTATCGACTGAACCACGGCTTTGAGCCTACACCAGTTTCCTTAACAGTAGATTGGATGAAGCCATCCATCGCGGATGTGATGACCTCACCAATTTCCTGGGCACATCTTGAGGGATCCGAAGTCCGAAAACAGACAGCTGACCATGGGAAAGCATTAAAATGTGCCCGCAGACCGAACCAATCTGCTGACCTATAGTGCCACACTTTTCTCTTCAGCCTCTCGTTTGGTGGTCTGAAGTTTACAGGGATTGATGTCGTCACCAGGCAGTGGTCGGACGATCCTAAAGGCGCTGTGACTTCAATACTGTAACCGTGTGGCACAGTAGTTAAAAAAAGGTCTAACAGATTGGAACGGTGAGTCTGGACATCAGGAACCCTTGTTGGCTCCTGAACCATTTGCTCCAATCCGTAGCAAAGGGCAAAGGATTCCGCTTGGCGTCCAGCCGAGTCTGTTGATCCTGAGAACTTCAACCAAGGTTCGTTATGAACATTGAAGTCCCCCAGGACCACAAACTCTGCCATAGGGTAGCGGGGCAAGAGGTCATCAATAGTGTCGCTTAAATGTTTGAAGAGCTCGGACGTGTCTGATTCGCTAAGGTTCGGTGAGCGGTATAAACACGCGTATAATCTTACCGTACTGGCAAGATTGACGCGTACCCACATTACGTCGAATCTGGAGTTTTCCAGATTCAACAGTCGCACACAGTTGACGTCAGCTCGACTATAGAGACAGACACCTCCTTTAGGTCTGAACTTGCTTGCGAGGGTGAAGCCCGGGCAGTCCAGATAGGAGGCGTCTACAGGCTCGGCTATCTGCGTCTCAGACAGGAATAGTAGGTTGGGGCGTTGAGAAAAAAGGTGGTGGTGGACGGAGTTTAAATTGGTATGCAGGCCGCGAATGTTGGTGTAATTCACCAACATTTTTGGCCTACGCCGGGGTCGCCTACTACTCGCCGCTGTAATGATGTTAATTTTTGTTGTTTGTTTTGTCATGATTTTAAATATTATTATGATGGGGTGTGGGGGGAGGGAGGTCTGGGAAGGAAAAGGTATGAGGGGTGGGTAGGAAGCTGGGGATCAGAGTGTCCAGGAGTGACGAACGAATGAATCCAATCCACCCACTGCGGTGCAAGGCGATGGATAGGGAGAGTCCGGCTGGAGAGGTCACCCAATGCGCCCCAAACGCTACTGCTGGGTCCACTCCGGTCACGAACCGGCACAACAGCAGCGGCGGGGTTTTTACACTCGTTGATGGGGCAGCCCACCCTCAGTCGTGAGCCTGAGGGTCGGGCCCCTGTACTACCGAGCGGCCCGGACAGCGGTAACCGGTTGTAAAGGGTCTCCCTCAACCAGCATCTCCCAATCCGGCCCGCCACGCAGAAGGTGGGCCGACGCACCCGCCATCAAGACTTGAACAAACATTACCCCAAGAACCCGGGCACCCCTGCTAAGTCACCAAACGTAGCGAACCACTTGGGGTGACCTGTGGCAGAGGTGTTGGTCATCCAATAAATGGTTCCCAGGGCGGCGGTACCCATACCCGCCTACCAAATTGACGCAATTCGAAGAAAACCATCCATGTGTTTCTAGTGCGAAAATCGGAACAAAACCATTTTCGTGTTCTGTTTGTAGTATCAATTAAATCTGGGGACTCGCATGCAGATTCATTCTAAAGTTAAAACCAGTTTCATGTTTCGAATGATCTATCGAAATTCCAGCAGCGGATTAATCTGCTGACGGATTTCTAAGAAAACAGTTCTAATGTTTTGAGTGGAGTGATTTTTTTTTATTTCAAATCAATATTCGTAAAATTTCAAAAAAACATTACTTTCGCTAAATGGTTGATAAAATCGTAATTGCTGCAAAATTCATAATTGGTACGAAAACCATACGCATATTACGATATTAATATTAATTAAAGCCGGGGAATCGCATACAGATTCACTCTTAATCTTAAACCAGTTTTTTTGTGTTCAGATTTTAACGATAAAATTCCAGTTGTGGATTCATCTGCTGATACATTTTGAAGGAAACCGTTATTATATCTCATGCACCGGGTGGTAGTTTTACATTTGAGTTGCACATCGTACGCTGCAAAATTCTAAGAAACTGTCATGTGTAACTATTACTTAAGCTTGTAGACTCCTCGTCGTGCCTCATATTCTAAATACAAAGTACAAATACTCGTCACCTGTGATATAAGAATGCGGTATAAAGTTTCTACCCCCCTCCCCGGCACGTCAAAACCTATGTGCGGCCCGCGAGTGATACCACAAACATGCAAATGGCCCCCGATACCAAAAAGGTTCCCCATCCCTGGTTTAAGGAATGGAAGGAGGGAAAGTTATGGGAAGGAAAAATCTGTTAGGGTTCGGTAGGAATTTAAGGATCAATGTGTCCAGGAGTAATGGATGTATGAATCCATTCATCCCTCAAATAAGAACAAGATTATGGGTCGAGAGAGACCAGCTGGATAGGTCAAAGAGTCTCCCCAAACCGGCTTCTGGCGATCTGGCCCGCCGTGCAATTGGTTGGCAGGCGCATCCACCTGGACAGTGGACATATGTCACCCGACGAATCCGGGCACCCCTGCTAAATCACCACCCACTTGGGTTGACCTATTTTTATCCAATAAATGATTCCCTGGTCGGCGGTACCCAAACCCGCCTTCCAAATTACAATAAATTTATTTTAATAAAGTAGATATATTTAAATGCATATAATACAATATAATACATACGTATAATACATTAAATACATCTTTAAAAACCTTGAAACTTCTTTTTTATATCTATCTATCTTTAAGGGACCGTTCAAGTATTACGTAACGCACTTAGGGGGGGAGGTGGGGTCTTGTGAAACGTTACTGTGCGTTACGAGGGGGGGGGGGGGGTGGTTCGAACAACGCGTTACGTAACATGTTTTTCTTTATTTACATTAAAAAAACTAGAGAATTAAAATCTTCCAAGTTGGCAACCCTTTTCGTTCTCAAATCTCTTATTTTATTTATTACCGCAATCGCGATTAAAACAAAAAAAAGGTATTTAAGCGACTTTCCAGTACTTTGCGCAACTTAATTGTGACTTCAGGTAAAAATTGTCACTTGGGCGTTACGTAACGTTTAGGGGTCAAAAATCTTCAAAAATTGCGTTACGTAATTAACGTAATACCTAATGTTTAAAAAATGTTGAAAAAGAAATTTTGAAATGTAAGCGGATGATTCTGTTGTACAACAATTTAAATAAAATAAAATTAAGATACGAAGTTTTAAAATATTTATTTTTCTGTAAAAAATTAGGCTATACCATAGACATCAGAATTCAATAGACCAGAATATACGGACGAGGGGGTAAAACCAAACTATGAAGGGGGAAGAGGGGAAAGATGACTGTGATTCGTTATACAATCAATCTGACAGTAAATAGGCATCTCGCATTACAATATCACCATTTAGTTCTTAAAAGCAAAATCTTTTTTTTTTTTTTTTTTTTTTTTTTTTTTTATTAGCAAAGTTTTTTCGGTACATTTACATATGGGTAAATACATAATAACAAAAAATGTAAGTAACAAAAAAAAATCCCACAAAGGCGAAGCCTGTGTGTGGGTATTATATTATGTGGATAACAGTGGTAGTTAAAATAAAATTATAAAAAAATAAAAAATATATATATACATATATAAGCATAGAGTCTACAGTGATCAACATGAATGACTTCGTAGGAGTTTAAAAATTTAAAAATATATGTAAGATAAACACACAAATTAAAATATATATGCATAGTGTCTACAGTGATCAACATGATTGACTTCATACGAGTATAAAAATTTAAAAATATATCTAAGATAAACACACATTTACACCCATACTTAAATACACATGTACATACGAGTATATATATATATATATATATATATATATATATATATATATATATATATATATATAGCATATATATATATATATATATACACATATATATTTCCTGTTTTTATTCTAAATATTCAGAAAGACTCCACATTTTAGAAGCTGATTGAATTACAGAAAAAACTTATTCAGTTCCAAATTATTTTTTACCCAGATTTTAACATTTTTTTTAAGTACGTTCAGATTTTGATCCTTGCTGATGGAGTGGGGTATGGAATTGAATAGTTTTGGGGCAATGTAGGTAATGTGTCTTTGGGCCAGTCTGGTTTTGCAGTGAGGCACTGTGTACACGCACGTGTTATATCTCTGGCTAGAACGATATGTGTTTTTATTGAAATTGTTTGGACGTGTAAAAATATATTTGAGACATTGGATACAGTAGATCCGCCTTAGTTCTAGTATTTCAGTTTCTTGAAATAGCTGATTGGTAGGATACATCTTGGACTTCTGGTACATTACCTTAATGATGGACTTCTGAGCAATTTCCAATGGTTTTATATGGTTATTGTATGTTCCTCCCCAGGCGATTATTCCATAGGAAATGGACGAAAGCACCAATGCATCATAAACAAGTTTCATGGTTCTTGTATTGACGATATTGCTCATACGTTTGAATATATAATTTAAGTATCTCAGTTTATTTACAGTTTTTTCTACATGGTAAGTCCATTTGAGTTGGCTGTCTATAGTTACACCTAAGTACTTGATATATTTTCCTAATTTTACATCTTCGCAGTTTGTGCATGTCGCAAAGTTACAATTAACATTATGGAACTTCAAGTTAAGATTATTTTTAGGGGATGACTTTTGGGAATTATAAAAGGGAATAAAAATAGTTTTATCATAATTTAGGCTAAGAAGATTTCTATCTAGCCAATCTTTGACTATTGCAATGCATTTGTTGGCTTTACTGATTGTATCTTCCCAAGTTTTACCTTGTACTGTGATTGCAGTGTCATCGGCAAAAGAGAGAATTTTACCTGGTATTACAATATTGCAAAGGTCATTGATGTAGATTAGAAAGAGAAGTGGTCCTAAGACAGTTCCTTGAGGAATACCATGTTTTGCTAGACCATAAGTGCTTAAGCTTGATCCTATTTTTGTGCGTTGTTGGCGATTTAATATATAGCTTTTTAATAACATGAGACTTTTGTTTTTAATTCCAATGTTAAAGATTTTCTTTAATAGAATTCTATGGTTGACTGTGTCGAACGCTTTCTTTAGGTCCAAGAAGA
Source organism: Limnephilus rhombicus (assembly GCA_929108145.2). Lineage (NCBI taxonomy): Eukaryota > Metazoa > Arthropoda > Insecta > Trichoptera > Limnephilidae > Limnephilus > Limnephilus rhombicus. The sequence continues at coordinate 30,079,557 of OV815297.1, read as the reverse complement.
TGGTTAGAGATTTAGTGTTAGAGTCTAGATTGGAATATATGTTTTTGGTTAAACTAAATACAGCGTCGTCGGTGCACAGGTTAGTTCTAAAACCATATTGATTAGCTGAGAGGATTGCCTTGGATTCTAAAAAGTTCATAATTTGTCGTTTTAAACACTTTTCAAAGATCTTGGATAATTGTGAAGTTAAAGTTATTGGTCTGTAGTTGTCTGTTTTACATTGGGATCCGGATTTATGTATTGGAATAATGTGAGCGAGTTTAAAATTATTGGGGTAAATGCTGTGTTTGATGCAGTTATTGAAAATGTGATGTAATGGAATGATAATATGTTTTTTAATTGATTTGATGGTGGTATTGCTTATGTTATCTGGGCCATTTGCAGACTTCTCTTTAAGGTTGTCAATTTGTCTTGAGATTTCAAGTTCTGTTATTTCTTTGAAAGTAGAAAGCTCAGAGGTAGTATCATTAGACTCTGAAAGGTCGGGAGGAATTTGATTCGAGTAAATACTAAGACTCGGGTTATTATCTATTAGGGTTGAGGCAATGTTTGTAAAGAAGTGATTGAAATTATTTGCGATGCTCTCAGCGTCTTCAATGGTGGTGTTATTATCAGTAATGATTTTTTGGGGAATTTTATCAACCTTTTGATTCCTATTTGAAATTTCATTTATTACGTGCCATGTTTTTTTTGAGTCGTTGTGAGCATTATGTAGTTGTGTAGAGTAGTATTGTTGTTTTCGTTTTTTTATGATTGTGTTTAGGTAGTTTCTAAATAAAATGTATTCATTACGTTTGGTGTGGATCTGTGCTTCGTTTTTGGTTGTGTAATGATTTTCAAGATTTTTGTAGATTTTGAAAAGTTTGTTTCTGTGTTGTATTGAAATTATCAGTCCACGTGTAATCCACGGCTTTATGTGCTTGTGTTTACTTTTTGGTGGTGTTATTTGTTCTTGACTTTTTAGAATATGTTTTTGAAGTACTTCGTAAAAGGTATTCAAAGTTAAATTTGGGTCATCATTCGATAGTACCGCGATCCACGATTCTTCGTTCAGTAAGTTATTTAGAGTTGAGTAGTTGATTTTAGTAATTGTTTTGTTAAAATTATTTGGATCAGCGGAGATCCATGAGATCGATGAGGGCAAGGTTGGAGTATGGTGGCCGTAGAAGGTAGGATAGTGGTCAGTTATGTCAATTTTTAGTGTAGCGGATTTATATTGGTAATTTTTGTTTGATTTAAGGAATATATGATCAAGGCATGTATCATTAGGATGATTAGGTCTGGTGGTGTTATTTATGTACGATAGATATCCTGTGGAATGCATAACATTTAGATATTCGTTCGCGGCCGGATTTAGTAAGGCGTTTTGAATATTTATATTAATATCACCCAAAAATCTGCTTTGAATGAATAGACCTTTTTACATGGGAGCGCGAATTGCTTGCCACGATAATAACATATTTGCTAAGGCCAAATGCTCGCCCCAAAAAGACTCGCCCCAATACACATAGCAATATTTTGTTGCCGTGTTTAGTTAAAACACTTTTACAAATGTTTCATAATTTACTTACCCCTGTAACCAGCGACGAGCACACTGGAGAACCGCCCACATTCGCTATGTGCACATTGATATGTAGATATATTGTATAGAATACGCTACCGTTTTGGCGTTGTATTTCGTTAAATGTATGGATGTTACCTTCTAGCTGTTCACGGCAAGAATGATGACGTCACACATTTTAGATTCAAGCGAGGCTCTATCCCCTCCCCATGGAGCGAGCCGGTTCCAAGGAGGAGCTCCAGCCGGCGCCATGTGGAGGGGGAAATAATACGTTTTTATCACTTAGGGCAGGTCCATATATTCATATGTCCGTGGGCTATACACAGTATAGCAGTGAAGCTTGGCCGATGTACTTTTTCTTCATAAAATAGCCAGATCCGTCGTAGATTGTCCAGAACTCCTAGAACGAATACAGATACGAGTTCCTAACAGACGAACAAGATCAGACATGATTCTTAGCCTCCCTCGGTGCAACACTAATTCCTCAGAGTATATATTGTTACTCTGAGACTAATTCTAAGCAGAACTCTTTCATCTATCGTGCATCCAAAACTTTCAACACACACTATACACAATTTGACACTTTTAACTCTGCACCACACTCCTTAAAATCACACAGGCACTCTCTCGATACTCTACAATAACAATACTTATAGATACCCTCTAATACAACCACCACTCCATAAACTTCCCTTTTTTTTCTCTTTAAATTTTTTGTCACGCATATTTTTATTACTATACCGATCCCCGCATCCTACCCCCTTCCTATTCCCGCCTAAATAACTCGACTTTTGAAATGTAATTTTTTATTAGTAAATATCCCTGGAATCACTACACTACTTGTATACAATACCCATGTGGAAACCTGTAATGGTTCAATTATTGTACTCAATTATTATATTCTCTGTTATTAATGTAAACTGTTGGTCTCCCAAATAAATAAATAAATAAAAATATAAGTGTTTTATGAGAAATATGCAAACAAAAGAGCGAAACCGGTCAGTACTTACCTAACTACTTGTTGTAAACGGTCAGTAAGGTCATTAAGAGTGATGATATAAAACGAGTGTGCTTTAGACCATACGATACGACTGAAGTAAAACTCCATCTATATGTACAGACAATAGGCCTGCACTGTGTCTTAGATATACGAAACGTAACTGGCTATGAGAGAAAGAGAGAAAGAAAATATGTGCTCGCACCTCTCTCTCTTGCCCCTACAGTAATATACGAAACGTAACTCTCTCTCTCTTTTTATCTTCATAATCTTGTCTCCCTCTCAACCGTCCGCCACTATACGTAACGCTCTCGTCACGCATTCGGCAGCTTACTCCCCAAGTAAAGCGTGCGTAAAGAATTTTTATTTCAAAAATATTTTTAAAAAATTGGTTAAATTGGTTAAGTTAGGTTAGGGTTACCGGCTATTTTAAAATTATTTTTATTAACCTTTCTGAGGTGGTTTTGAGTTGGATTCATTCTGAGTTGGCATGGAACCGTTGTAAACGAATCGTGCCACAAAAAAACGGAAACATCTTGTTAGTTAAAAAAAAGAGAAGATGTGGATATAATATTATTATATAAAACATTTTTGTATCATTTTAAATATAATTGAACCATTTCTTGAACACTTGACCTTTACGACCAAAAAATAATGATAAACTCACATAATACATTTTTATATCGGTCGTCCAGTTGATTAGACAGAAATCTCCAAACATTAAGTTTTGAGATATTGAGGAAAGCCATGTTCGGATGCTCACCATAAATCAAATTTGCCCGTGTCTGTGTTTTTCATATTAAATGTGATATAAAATAATACCGGGAGGCTTATCGGTCCGGTACATGTATGACATTTTCAACTAACCTACTAGTGACCCAGAAAACAACAACATTTTGTTTATTTCACTACAAGGTGATTGATTGATGAGATTGAACCCTGTACAAATCACAAGTGCGGCCCAAGGTTGAATTTGGCAGCCAGCTTTGATCTGGAGCTCCAACATACCTGAAAAATACCCTCGACTCTCTGCAAAAAAGGGCGGTCCGTTTGATAGATTCTCCCATATTAACAGACGGATTGCAATCTTTATAGCACAGGCGTCGGGTGGGAATGCTAACCTTGTCCTACCGGTATTACAATGGAAGATGCTCCGAGTAACTAGCGCCATTGATCCCTTCAGCACTAGTGCATAGTCGGGAAATACGCCAAACGCGTGTAAAACATATGTACACGGTTGACATTTGTCACATGAGAACAGGTCACTTCGACGCGTTCAACAGCTCGGCTGTGGAACGATTTGCTGGCCTCTGCATTTCCTCCTTCCTGCAACATAGGTCTCTTCAAGGCTGTGAGAATGGTTTTGGTGGTACTTCTGCTTTTCAAATGTGCAAGAGCGAGACGGCAGAAATAGGGTATAAAAGGTGATTGATGTTACTGCTCGCTCTCCTTAATCTCCGACAGCTCTATTAGCTGGCACTTAGCTTTACAACACAGATGTGTCAATATTGTGCAAATAAATAACCAACTCGTCCACGCGCGTTTCGTTAAGATCTGCAAGATCTCATCTTACGCCTTCACCAACAGTCTAAATAACAAAGACCAATGTTCATTCCTACCTCAAAAAGACCCTCCACACAGCATCTCAGATGACATAGGCCCTGAGAAAAATTATATCCCTCGTGTGGAGTTAATGTAAAAAAAAATAACGTTGTTACTTTTATATCTAACAATAAACTTACTGTGTATCAAGGTACTTACGACTTTCATAACGTATTAATATTCGAGGAATACTGGAGATTCAGGGCCCAGTATTTAAGGAGAATCATCTCAGCGGTTTGATAAGGAATCAAACCCGCAAAGAGCAATACATCACACTTGAGCAAATATTTTTAACCCGTCTGCTTGGTTCAATATTTTCGCACCTCACAATCCGGAAGCCTCAGTTTCGGAAGTTTTCGGAAGTGAAACCGTCACTTTGGATCGGGATTGTAAAATATCTATGCAAAATAGCTTTCATATTTCAAAGACAATAAGAAGCATTATTTCGTTCTCTTTCTGGTTAAAAGAAAAAATACATATGTTTGAACGAGAGGAAGAGAGATATATAGCTTTTAAAATGTAAGGTCGCTCGGGACGTTTTTGGTCTTATGAAAGTATAACGCGATTACGTGTTTTTGGATGTATTTATTCCTAAACAAGCAGACGGGGTTGTAATATAGATATCGACCAACAGCTTGTTGGTATGTTTTGCTTTTTGATAAGTTACTTCTTATAGGAGTAAGGACCCTCCAAAAATGGTTGAATAAACACTAGGGTGGTCACAAGATATAAGGTGAAAAAATATTTTCGTCCTAATGCCGGCGGGACGCCCCTAATATTTGCTATTTGTCTACGAAATAAGATTTGGAAAGTTTTAGCTCAATTGGATAATGTTAACCCGTGCCTCATCGAGATTAAATTTGAAAAAAAGATTTTTTGGCAATAAAAATCGCCGTTTTTTCCTCATAAAATGAAAACTATTTGTCCTAGAAATTTGATTCTTGTTTCATTTCATAGGAAATGTCGCTATCTTTAAGTTTTACCGTAATCACTTTTTTGTTAAACGTTTATATTTGAAGATATCTATTATTTTCCAAGACCGGACATGATCCGAATCCTCAAAGTCGCCTTTAAGTCGTCTATCCCTTAAAAGGTCGGATTTGTTACAAAAGAGCTACTGCCAAGGACCCTTTCTTCAGAGAATCCCTACCTGGAGTGTCATAAACCACACCCTTCCTTTTGTGTTCCTTGTCTGGGGTTCCTGGGGTTTTCGCACTCTTTCGAAAGTGTGTGACAGAGGTCAGAGGGCTTTAGTTAACGTTTTCTTTTCAAACAGTGAACAAGTGAACATTCTGAACATTATTGAACAACGTTCTTCTAGTGAGTTTTTTCTTGTGAGGTTTATGGGACTATGCCTTCTACAGCATTAACGAGCGATGCTCGTGCAGGTTCGAGTTCAAGTCAGAAAGAAATGGTGTATTTAATTGGCCACATGTCTCATCAAATCACTGGCAGTAAATCACTATCTAATTGTCAAGTTTTATCAGCTTATTTTATAATATACGGCAAGTGAAATTGAACACCAGAGAAGCTGCAAGACTTACAATACAAGAAGTTGTAATTTTTTGGGAGAAAGCTAAGATACCAAACAGACACCTTAAAAATTGTGTTCTAAAGCTTGAAAAACTGTACGAAGAGTGGAGAAAACTACAAAAAAACGCTAACAGATCTAAAAGCACAGCTCAAAATAAAATAAAAAAGTAGAAGCTTTCAAGTCAGCCCTTGGTGACCTTTTTGATATTGCTCATCAGGATGCATTAAAAAACACTGTTGAGGAAGACAAGCAGTTTTTGTTACTCCAGAGCAAAAAAGGACGTCCTGGCTGCATGGGAGGCGTTGACATGAATTTCGTAAAAGCACAACAACGAAGAGAAAAGAGACGAACAGCTGAGATGGCGAGATTGGAAAAATCTTTAAAAGGATTAAGATGAGAAATATATATGTGATTAATATATATCGCCATTAATTTGTCTACAGAAAGATGAAAAAACAGTTAAGACAAAATAATACGATATTATATACTCTTGATTGAAGCTATAACTTTGTGGTTATTTATTTATTTATTTATTATTTATTTATTTATTAACGCCCTTTTTAGGGGCTTTTACATATGAATAGTAAGAAATATACAGTATTTATTGTACATAACTGAACTGCCTTCGTAACAATATTTTATATTTGTTTAAAGATAAATTGAAGATGTCCACTGACTTGGTATAATTGTTTCCCTCCATTAGTATTCTGGGTAAAGAGGAATACATATGGCAGTTAGTTCCAGAATTAGTGCACTGAAATAAATCCTGACTTCTAGTATTACGTAGTGGAATCCGGAAGCTTATCAATTCGAGCAATACCGGACTGTCAACTAAATCATTTAGAATTTTATACAGAAATACCAAGTCAGTGAAAGTTCTTATGTCTGACAATTTGAGCATATTCATATCATTCAAAATAGTATTGTAGTTCAACATAATTGCTGGAATACCCATTTTAAAATTAAGAAAACGTAAGAATTTGTTTTGTATTCATTATAGATAAATGAAACAATGTTACATTGTTTGAACCACTTGTATATTTGAGTAAAGTCGACCGGTTTCGGAACGACCATTCCTTCTTCAGGGTAAACGTATACTGATTTGACAGTTTCAAAATAGTGGATGGGAACAATGTATTATTACTAAGGATTGTGGGGTGGAGCCGTTGCTAGGCATTAATGAGGAGTGGGTGGGTAGGGGAACATATCCATGATTTGGCTATAAGACAATATTTTGTATTTGTTGATAATAGATTCATTATTTTTAAGTGATTTTTTATTTCCAAGGCTTCTAAGTTATCTAAGCGTTTTCCTTTATGATTAATACGAATAATATTTATCCCCATATTTTTTTCAAAACTATGGTTATTTTCAATGATATGGTTAGCGAACTCAGAATACTTATTATAATTAAGACACCCTAAATGTTCTTTGATTCTGATTTCAAAATGACGAGTTGTTTTTCCAATATAAAATGAGGGACAATCATTACATTTGAGTTTATATATTCCGGAATTAGTCAATTTATGGTCTTTATCTTTAGCGTTTCTCAAAAAATTACTAATATTTTTTCTTATTTATAAAGCTGGTTTAATATTAGAAGGGAGATTTATTTATTTATTTACCAAATATTGTTTCATTTATCTAATATCTATATAATATTAATTTAGAAAGGATAGAGTAGAGAAAAACAATTAGCAATCCTCGACTAACACAAATAATTTAACGGTCTTTTTAAAAATGCTCAAGGAATTAGATGACTTAAATGTTCTGAAAGGCTAATATGAGTGAAGCCTGATAAAAGCAATTTCTTTAACCAAAAGAAGATTTAGTTTGAATTGCCACAGAGTTCAGACCAGAGCCAGAGTACGAATTTGCTGTGTTCTTTCTGAAATATCAATATTATTAAAAAATCTACAAAGCGTCTGTGTAATATAAAGCTGATTAACATTCATGACATTACATCCCTTATGAAGTAAATGAATGGGATATCTAATTTTTTTCTTGAACATAACTTTAAGAATCAGTTTTTGTGCAATAGTCTTTTGACAGGATTCCCAGCCAAAATGTTAACTGGGATGAGGTGGAAACAATGTACAAGGTAGATTATTTATGTGCAATGACTCGCATGGCAGATATAAGGAGTATGTTAATGATTTTTAAGAAAAGAAGGTATTTTAAATACAAAAGAAATATATTAAAACAAAAATGACATCCTGAAACTCAGGCTGTCTGGCATGGGCTTGCTTAGGTTTAAATAGTTCATTTTGATACCGTGGTAAGTTGAAATGACGCATGATGGAATCTTGTTTTGTGAAACGAATCTCACATCGTGAGAAGGACAGGACTCCAGAGAAATGGCTCCCAGCCAAAAGGACCCTCCAGAAACAGCAAAGGCGGATCCGATGACTTCCAGTCAGTTCTCAAGATGGCGAGTTTGATGTCCAAAATTCACAATCACGATCGTAGCGATCTTCAAAAAGAATCCGCCGGTTTGCGATCGAGAGGACCGCCCTGGGCTCTCAGCTGCTCCACAAAATATTATAAGAAAGCATAGACTGGATTATTGCAAAATAAACCTTTTTTTAATTTTTCTTTGTCCAGTATATGTCTGAGTTCTTTAAAGATATAGGTAAGTCTTCTAGTATTATTTACCAACGTATTGACATGATCATTCCATCTCAAAAATGTATCTATTTTTACACCAAGGTATTTGATTGAAATTCTGTATAATCCAAATAATGTAGAATTTCAATCATTATCTGTGAGTTTCTTAGTGCGTGCGTCTTATCAGGTAATAAAAACCTTTAAAATTAATCGTCACTCGTCACAAATCAACGGCAATTAAAATTTGTGAAAACACGGCGTGGTATCTGATTTTATGAAGCTTTTTTATTAATCCTGTCATAAATACCCGATGAAAACAAGGGAACGGCTGCGCGGCCTTTTTCATACAAAACTTAAATTTGGAGAAATCATTTTCCGGTTCCGAGTAAAATTATAAAATCTAGTTTCAGATAAATTGCAGAAAAATTCGGAGGGAAACCAATGACGTTATATAAATAGACTTGCCATAGTCTCACAAACTCAAGATATAATGTGGCAATTAATCAACACTCTTTTGTTTTCAGAGATTTTCAATAATTTCTTTTCA